>OY740782.1:149706374-149721374 GCA_963514005.1 Raja brachyura | reverse complement strand
TTAGAACAGCTGGATGGATTGTTAGAACAGCTGGATGGATTATTAGAACAGCTGGATGGATTGTTAGAACTGCTGGATGGATTATTAGAACTGCTGGATGGATTATTAGAACTGCTGGATGGATTATTAGAACAGCTGGATGGATTGTTAGGACTGCTGGATGGATTATTGGAACAGCTGGATGGATTGTTAGGACTGCTGGATGGATTGTTAGGACTGCTGGATGGATTGTTAGGACAATGTTAGGAGGTTGCAGGGGGACCTGGACAGGTTGAGTGAGTGGGCAGATGCGTGGCAGATGCAGTACAATATAGATAAATGTGAGGTTATCCACTTTGGCGGCAAAAACAAGGGGGCAGATTATTATCTCAATGGGGTTAGGTTAGGTAAGGGGGAGGTGCAGCGAGACCTGGGTGTCCTTGTACACCAGTCACTGAAAGTTGGCTTACAAGTAGAGCAGGCAGTGAAGAAACCTAATGGAATGTTGGCCTTCATAACAAGAGGATTTCAGTACAGGAGTAAAGAGGTTCTTCTGCAGTTGTATAGGGGTCTGGTAAGACCACATCTGGAGTATTGTGTACAGTTTTGGTCTCCTAATTTGAGGAAGGACATCCTTGTGATTGAGGCAGTGCAGCGTAGGTTCACGAGATTGATCCCTGGGATGGCGGGACTGTCATATGAGGAAAGATTGAAAAGACTAGGCTTGTATTCACTGTTAGAAGGAGTTAGTTAGGAGTTTAGAAGGATGAGGAGGGGGGGGGGGATCTTATAGAAACATATTAAATTATAAAAGGACTGGACAAGCTAGATGCAGGGAAAATGTTCCCAATGTTGGGCGAGTCCAGAACCAGGGGCCACAGTCTTAGAATAAAGGGGAGGCCATTTAAGACAGAGGTGAGAAAAAAACGTTTTCATCCAGAGAGTTGTGAATTTATGGAATTCCCTGCCACAGAGAGTCAGTCAAACTGTACTACTCCCCCCCCCCCCTTCTGTTGTGGTGTAGACTGACCCTCCCCCTCCCCTACCCCCCCCCCCCCCCCCGATCTTTGCCCACCCCCCCCAATCCTTTCCACTCGTCACTTTAATTTCATGTTTGATGTATCTTGTGTTTTTATGACTGTCTGCAGATCAATTTCCCTCCTGGGAGCACCAAGGCAAATTCCTTGTATGTGAATACTTGGCCAATAAACCTAACTTACTTACATACTTACTTAAATAAAGCTCTATCGTATTGTATCGTATACAGCATGGATTGTGGGCCGAGAATGTGGTCCTAACCTCCCATCCACCTCATTAGAGATCTATGAACTATCTATAATCGGGTTTGATCAGATTTCAATGTTTTATTTAGTTCAGTTTAGAGATACAGCGCGAAAACTTGGAAGCAGGCCCTTCGGCCCACCGACTCCATGCCGACCAGCGATCCCCGCACACGGATTCATTCCCACACACACTAGGGACAATTTACTATTTCATTGAAGCCAATCGTACTGTAAACCTGCACATCTTTGGAGTGTGGGAGGAAACCGGAGCACCTCGAGTCCCAGTGAGACCACACCTGGAGTATTGTGTGCAGTTCTGGTCCCCTAATTTGAGGAAGGACATCCTTGCTATTGAGAGAGTGCAGCGTAGGTTCACAAGGTTAATTCCCGGGATGGCGGGACTGTCATATGCTGAGAGAATGGAGCGGCTGGGCTTGTACACTCTGGAGTTTAGAAGGATGAGAAGGGCATCTTATTGAAACATATAAGATTATTAAAGGTTTGGACACGCTAGAGGCAGGAAACATGTTCCCGATGTTGGGGGAGTCCAGAACCAGGGGTCACAGCTTAAGAATAAGGGGTAAACCATTTAGAACGGAGACGAGGAAACACTTTCTCACACAGAGGGTTGTGAGTCTGTGGAATTCTCTTATCTCAGAGGGCGGTGGAGGATGGTTCTCTGGATAATTTCAAGAGAGAGCTAGATAGGGCTCTTAAAGATAGTGGAGTCAGGGGATACGGGGAGAAGGCAGGAACGGGGAACTGATTGGGGATGATCAGCCATGATCACATTGAATGGCGGTGCTGGCTCGAAGGGCCGAATGGCCTCCTCCTGCACATATTGTCTATTGTCACCCGGAGAAAACCCACGCGGGTCACGGGGAGAACGTACAAACTCCGCGCAGACAGCACCCGTGGTCAGGATGGACCCGGGTCTCTAGCGCTGTGAGGCAGCAACTCTACCGCTGCGCCACCGCGCCACCCACGTTCAGGATATTCTGACTACTGTAGGGAAACAGGCTTCTGTTTAACTCCACGGTTCCAAGGGTGTGGCACATACGTCAGCACCCTGGGTTCAGTAGGGTGGATCCGTGGTCCCAGATGAGGGAGCCTGACTCCACTCGACGTGCAGAAGGGAACGAGGAGACCTCTCGCGTACATTCAGTGGCTTTGCCTTTCCTGATTGTCCCTTTTCCAATTTTCCAGCTTCCCTCTCTTCCCGCTTCCCCACCTCCCCCCCTCCTCACACCACCACAATCCGTCTGAAAGATCCTGACCCGAAACGTCACCTATCCATGTTCGACGGAAATAGGCAACGTTTCTGGCCGAAGACCTTATTCAGACCAGGGTTTCGGGCCGAAACGTTGCCTATTTCCTTCGCTCCGTAGATGCTGCCGCACCCGCTGAGTTTCTCCTGCACTTTTGTCTACCTTCGATTTTCCAGCATCTGCAGTTCCTTCTTAAACACCTATCCATGTTCTCCACAGATGCTGCCTGACCCGCTGAGTTACTCCAGCACTCTGTGAAACGTCACCTCTCCATGTTCTCCACAGATGCTGCCTGACCCGCTGAGTTACTCCAGCACTCTGTGAAACGTCACCTCTCCATGTTCTCCACAGATGCTGCCTGACCCGCTGAGTTACTCCAGCACTCTGTGAAACGTCACCTATCCATGTTCTCCACAGACGCTGCCTGACCCGCTGAGTTACTCCAGCACTCTGTGGAACGTCACCTATCCACGTTCTCCACAGATGCTGCCTGACCCGCTGAGTTACTCCAGCACCCTGTGAAACGTCACCTATCCATGTTCTCCACAGATGCTGCCTGACCCGCTGAGTTACTCCAGCACTCTGTGTTTTACTCAAGGTTCCAGCACCTGCAGTTCCTTGTGTCCCCATTTCTGTTTCTGCATGGACAGAACTGTTGCCAGTCCAAAGAAGGGTCCCGACCCAAAACTTTGCCTATCCAAGTCCTCCAGAGATAGACACTAAATGCTGGAGTAATTCAGCAGGTCAGGCAGCAGCTCTGGAGATAAGGAATGGGTGACGTTTTGGATCGAGACCCTTCTTCAGGGTTCAGAGAGCGTGGCTTCCTTGGATTAATCATTCCGGGAGCTAGCACGGGTACGATGGGCTGAACAGCCTCTGTTGGATTTCGAAGATGGACGCAAAATGCTGGAGTAACTCAGCGGGACAGGCAGCATCTCTGGAGAGAAGGAATGGGTGACGTTTCGGGTCGAGACCCTTCTTCAGACTCAAAGTAGAAGTGTGGGTGGTGAAAATAAACAGGAGATGAGCAAAGGCCAGGACAAAGCAGGGCCGGCACCAGATGACCAAGGGAGGGTGGAGCCCACAATGGCCCATTGTTGGCTGGAGTAGAGATGAGAACAAGAGGATAGAAACATAGAAACACAGAAACATAGAAAAATAGGTGCAGGAGTAGGCCATTCGGCCCTTCGAGCCTGCACCGCCATTCAATGTGATCATGGCTGAACATCCAACTCAGTATCCCGTACCTGCCTTCTCTCCATACCCCCTGATCCCTTTAGCCACAAGGGCCACATCTAACGCCCTCTTAAATATAGCCAATGAACTGCCCTCAACTACCTTCTGTGGCAGAGAATTCCAGAGACCCACCACTCTCTGTGTGAAAAATGTTTTCCTCATCTCGGTCCTAAAGGAATTCCCCCTTATCCTTAGACTGTGACCCCTTGTTCTGGACTCCCCCAACATCGGGAACAAACTTCCAGCATCTAGCTTGTCCAACCCCTTAAGAATTTTGTACGTTTCTATAAGATCCCCCCCTCAATCTTCTAAATTCCAGCGAGTACAAGCCGAGTCTATCCAGTCTTTCCTCATATGAAAGTCCTGACATCCCAGGAATCAGTCTGGTGAATCTTCTCTGTACCCCCTCTATTGCAAGGATGCCTTTCCTCAGATTTGGAGACCAAAACTGTACGCAATACTCCAGGTGTGGCCTCACCAAGACCCTGTACAACTGCAGTAGAACCTCCCTGCTCCTATACTCAAATCCTTTTCCTATGAATGCTAACATACCATTTGCTTTCTTCATTGCCTGCTGCACCTGCATGCCCACTTTCAATGACTGGTGTACCATGACACCCAGGTCGCGTTGCATCTCCCCTTTTCCTAATCTGCCACAATTCAGATAATAGTCTACCCTCATGTTTTTGCCACCAAAGTGGATAACCTCACATTTATCCACATTATACTGCATCTGCCATGCATCTGCCCATTCATTCAGCCTATCCAAATCACCCTGCAGCCTCCAAGCATCCTCCTCACACCTAACTATACCCCCCAGCTTGGTGTCATCTGCAAATTTGGAGATGTTGCATTGAGTTTCTATAAGATCCCCCTCAATCTTCTAAATTCCAGCGAGTACAAGCCGAGTCTATCCAGTCTTTCCTCATATGAAAGTCCTGACATCCCAGGAATCAGTCTGGTGAATCTTCTCTGTACCCCCTCTATGGCAAGGATGCGAACAGTGCAGGTAGCAGGATGACGCGGGTGGGGAAGGGGGTTTGTAGACTAATTGCCCCGCTGTAAAACTGCCCCTAGTGTGTAAGAAGTGGATGAGAAAGTGGGATAACGTAGAACTGGTGTGAAAAAAGGGTGATAGTGTGGTCTCGGTGTTTCCATGCTGTTTCTCTAAACCAATCTGTCATGTTATTGAACGAGAGACATTCTTTCATACGAAAATCTTATTCCACAAATTCCACAGTGCGTTTCGCTGCTGCCAAGCGGACCAGAATACTTGCCAATATTTTGGATGCTTGGCTTTATATCATAGAATCACGTACAAACAAAAACGACCCTATATTGAATCACATTAATCCATCTACACCTCACGCTGCCTCGGCAAGGCCAGCAGCATCATCAAGGACCAGTCGCACCCCGGCCACTCCCTCTTCTCCCCTCTCCCATCGGGCAAGAGGTACAGAAGTGTGAAAACGCACGCCTCCAGATTCAGGGACAGTTTCTTCCCAGCTGTTATCAGGCAACTGAACCATCCTACCACCACCAGAGAGCAGTCCTGAACTCCCATCTACCTAATTGGGGACTCTCGGACTATGTTTAATAGGGGCTGGGGGTTACACAAAAAGCTGGAGAAACTCAGCGGGTGCAGCAGCATCTAAGGAGCGAAGCAGATAGGCGACGTTTCCGGTCGAGACCCTTCTTCAGCTGATTGGATTTACCTTGCACTAAACGTTATTCCCTTATCATGCATAACCATATAACCATATAACAATTACAGCACGGAAACAGGCCCTCTCGGCCCTTCCAGTCCGTGCCGACCATTTATTTTCCCCTAGTCCCATCTACCTGCACTCAGACCATACCCCTCCATTCCCTTCCCGTCCATATACCTATCCAGTTTACTTTTAAATGTTAAAATCGATCCTGCCTCCACCACTTCTGCTGGAAGATCATTCCACACAGCCACCACTCTCTGAGTAAAGAAGTTCCCCCTCATGTTACACCTAAACTTCTGTCCCTTAATTCTCATGTCATGCCCTCTTGTTTGAATCTTCCCTACCCTCAATGGGAAAAGCTTATCCACGTCAACTCTGTCTATCCCTTTCATCATTTTAAAGACCTCAATCAAGTCCCCCCTTAACCTTCTGCGCTCCAAAGAATAAAGACCTAACTTGTTCAACCTTTCCCTGTAACTTAGTTGCTGGAATCCAGGCAACATTCTCGTAAATCTCCTCTGTACTCTCTCTATTTTGTTGACATCCTTCTTATAATTAGGCGACCAAAATTGTACACCATGCTCCAGAATTGGTCTCACTAATGCCTTGTACAATTTTAACATTACTTCCCTACTCCTATATTCAATGCTCTGATTTATAAAGGCCAGCACACCAAAAGCTCTCTTTACCACCCTATCTACATGCGATTCCACCTTCAGGGAACTATGCACAGTTATTCCTAGATCCCCCTGTTCCACAGCATTCCTCAATTCCCTATCATTTACCATGTATGTCCTATTTTGATTTGTCCTGCCAAGATGTATCTCTACACCACGTGAGTGGCTCGATTGTAATCATGTATTGTCTTTCCGCTGACTGGTTAGCACGCAACAAAAAGCTTTTCAACTGTACCTCGGTACACATGACAATAAACTCGACTGAAACTGAACTACACTGAATGAAAAGAAAGTTATATCCCTTATTCAGCGGCTGAAGAAGGGTCTTGACCCGAAACGTCGCCCATTCCTTCTCTCCAGAGATGCTGCCTGTCCCGCTGAGTCACTCCAGCATTTTGTGTCTGCCTTCGGTGTAAACCAGGATCTGCAGTTCCTTCCTACGCTGAAACTAAAGCTGGCGGTGTATCAAGCCCCCAGCTCAACAAACAAGAGGACGGCACGGTGGTGCAGCGGTAGAGTTGCTGCCTCACAGCGCCAGAGACCCGCGTTCCATCCTGACTACGGCTGCTGTCTCTGTGGAGTTTGTACGTTCTCCCCGTGACGTGCGTGAGTTTTCAGTGAGACCTTCGGTTTCCTCCCACACTCCAAAGACGTGCAGGTTTGTAGGTTAATTGGTTTTGTTCAAATGTAAACTGTCTCTGGTGTGTGTAGGATAGTGTTAATGTACGGGGATCGCTGGTCGGTACAGACTCGGTGGGCCGAAGGGCCTGTTTCCGCTCTGTATCTCCAAACTAAATTAAACTAAATTGAAGATAGACACAAAATGCCGGAGTAACTCAGCGGGCCGGGCAGCATCTCTGGAGAGAAGGAATGGGTAACGTTTCTGGTCGAGAAGGGCCAGGAAGAAGGGTCTCGACCCGAAACGTCACCCTTCCGTCCTCTCCAGAGATGCTGCCTGTCCCGCTGAGTTACTCCAGCATTTTGTGTCTATCTTCGGTTTAAACCAGCATCTGCAGTTCCTTCCTGGACTGAACTGTTGCCGGCTTTAGTTGCGACTCCGGGTAACGTTTGAGCAACATCTGGTGCTGGACGTGAAGCTTCCACATCTGCAGAGATCTGCGTTCTTGGCCTCACCTTGCAAGATGGCCTGGGACAAGTGACAAAGGGCCTGCCAGTACATCTGGGACCAATAAGGCCAACATTCAACTGTCGGGCTTTGAAGATGAAGAATCAGAAACCACATCACTGAAAAACCACTAAATAGCCACTTTACAGAAATATAGAAAATAGAAAATAGGTGCAGGAGTAGGCCATTCGGCCCTTTGAGCCAGCACTGCCATTCAATATGAACATGCCTTTATAAGTGATAGTAGCAGAATTAGGCTATTCGGCCCATTGAGTCTACTCCGCCATTCAATATGATCATGGCTTTATAAGTCATAGGAGCAGAATTAGGCCATTTGGCCCATTGAGTCTACTCCGCCATTCAACCATGGCTGATCTATCTCTCCCTCCTAACCCCATTTTCCTGCCTTCTCCCCATAACCTCTGATACCCGCACTAATCAAGAATCTATCTATCTCTGCCTTAAATATAGCCACTGACTTGGCCTCCACAGCCCGTCTGTGGCAAAGAATTCGAGAGATTCACCACCCTCTGACTAAAGAAATTCACCCTCATCTCTTTCCTAAACAAACGCCCATTAATTCTGAGGCTGTGCCCTCTGGTCCTAGACTCTCCCACTAGTGTAAACATCCTCTCCACATCCAATGTGTTAAAGAAGGAACTGCAGATGCTGGAGAATCGAGGGTTACACAAAAAGCTGGAGAAACTCAGCGGGTGCAGCAGCATCTAAGTAGCGTTGAAACGTCGCCTATCTCCTTCGCTCCTTAGATGCTGCTGCACCCGCTGAGTTTCTCCAGCTTTTTGTGTAACCCTCTCCACATCCAAACTGAGTGTAGATGTTGAGAGATAGACACCAAGAGTTGGAGTAACTCAGCGGGACCGGCAGCATCTCTGGAGAGAAGGAATGGGTGACATAGGAACTTAGAAAAAAAGGTGCAGGTGTAGGCCATTCGGCCCTTCGAGCCAGCACCGCTATTCATGGCTGATCATCTAAAATCAGTACCCCGTTCCTGCTTTTTCCCCATAGCTCAATGATAGTGATGCTTCCCCATAGTGATTCCATTAGCCCAAAGAGCTAAATCTAACTCCGCCACCCACCGCAGAGGGTCATTTAATAGAAAGAAAAGCAACATCTGATAATTGAAGTGAGGCATCAAGTTACTCCTTCTGGAAGATACTCTCGCAGATCGGTAACAAAAGAATATTGCCCTCTGCAACTGATATCCCTCTTTCAAAGCTAAATCATTTGAGCTGTGATATTGTTCCTGAGGCCTAGAAGCTGCAACGTGGTTCAGGGACTTCCACTGCGACTAAAACCCCAAAGTGAGACCAAGACTTCGGTCGTGGCCTAAACGTTAAATTTTATTTCTTTTTGTCGATATTTTTAGTTGAGTTGAGTTTAGTTCACTTAAGTTTAGAGAAACAGTGCGGAAACTATCCTACACACACTAGGGACAATAGACAATAGGTGCAGGAGTAGGCCATTCGGCCCTTCGAGCCAGCACCGCCATTCAATGTGATCATGGCTGATCATCCCCAATCAGTACCCCGTTCCTGCCCCGTTCCTGCCATGACATCCTCGTAAACCTTCTCTGCACTCCTTTTCCAGCTAGACAACGTCTTTCCTGTAAGATGGATCCCAAAACTGAACACAATACTCTAAATGAGACCTCATCAACGCTGTATAAAACTGCAACGTGACCGCCCAACTTCTGCACGTGTAGGAAGGAACTGCAGATGGAAGGATGCTGGTTTCAACCGAAGATAGACACAAAAAGCTGGAGTAACTCAGCGGGACAGGCAGCATCCCTGGAGAGATGGAATGGGTGAGAAGAAGGGTCTCGAACCGGAACGTCACTGTACCTAAAATGGTATTGTGGAATGAGGAAGGGTTAGTTAGCGATCTTCTTGTGCAAGGCCCCTTGGGCACCAGTGACCATAATATGGTGGAATTCTGCATTAGAATGGAGAGGGACATGGTTAATTTAGAGACTAGGGTCCTGAACTTGAATAAAGGAGACTTTGAAGGTATGAGACGGGAATTGGCTACGATACACGGGCAAATTATACTTAAAGGAATGTACTCGCTAGAAGTTAGAAGATTGAGGGGGGATCTTATAGAAACCTACAAAATTCTTAAAGGGTTGGATAGGCTAGATGCAGGAAGATTGTTCCCGATGTTGGGGAGGTCCAGGACAAGGGGGTAACAGTTTAAGGATAAGGGGGAAGTCTTTTAGGACCGAGATGAGAAAAACATTTTCCACACAGAGAGTGGTGGGTCTCTGGAATTCTCTGCCATGGAAGGTAGTTGAGGCCACTTCATTGGCTATATTTAAGAGGGAGTTAGACGTGGCCCTTGTGGCTAAGGGGATCAGAGGGTATGGAGAGAAGGCAGGTACGGGATACTGAGTTGGATGATCAGCCATGATCATATTGAATCCAAGGAAGAGGCAGATACATTGGCCAGAGGAAGCGGCAAACCGGAGGACTGGGAGAAATTTAGAACACAACGGAGGAGGACAAAGGGGTTAATTAAGAGGGGGAAAATAGAGCATGAAAGAAAGCTTGTGGGGAATATAAAAACTGACTGTAAAAGCTTCTTTAGGTACATAAAAAGTGCTACTATCACTTATAAAGGCATGTTCATATTGAATGGCAGTGCTGGCTCGAAGGGCCGAATGGCCTACTCCTGCACCTATTTTCTATTTTCTATATTTCTGTGAAGTAGCTAGTTAGTGGTTTTTCAGTGATGTGGTTTCTGATTCTTCATCTTCAAAGCCCGACAGTTGAATGTTGGCCTTATTGGTCCCAGATGTACTGGCAGGCCCTTTGTCACTTGTCCCAGGCCATCTTGCAAGGTGAGGCCAAGAACGCAGATCTCTGCAGATGTGGAAGCTTCACGTCCAGCACCAGATGTTGCTCAAACGTTACCCGGCCTCGCAACTAAAGCCGGCAACAGTTCAGTCCAGGAAGGAACTGCAGATGCTGGTTTAAACCGAAGATAGACACAAAAATGCTGGAGTAACTCAGCGGGACAGGCAGCATCTCTGGAGAGGACGGAAGGGTGACGTTTCGGGTCGAGACCCTTCTTCAGGCCCTTCTCGACCCGAAACGTCACCCATTCCTTCTCTCCAGAGATGCTGCCCGGCCCGCTGAGTTACTCCGGCATTTTGTGTCTATCTTCAATTTAGTTTAATTTAGTTTGGAGATACAGAGCGGAAACAGGCCCTTCGGCCCACCGAGTCTGTACCGACCAGCGATCCCCGTACATTAACCGTATCCTACACACACCAGAGACAGTTTACATTTGAACAAAACCAATTAACCTACAAGCCTGCACGTCTTTGGAGTGTGGGAGGAAAGTGAAGATATCGGAGAAAACCCACGCAGGTCACGGGGAGAACGTGCAAACTCCACAGAGACAGCAGCCGTAGTCAGGATGGAACGCGGGTCTCTGGCGCTGTGAGGCAGCAACTCTACCGCTGCACCACCGTGCCGTCCTCTTGTTTGTTGAGCTGGGGGCTTGATACACCGCCAGCTTTAGTTTCAGCGTAGGAAGGAACTGCAGATCCTGGTTTACACCGAAGGCAGACACAAAATGCTGGAGTGACTCAGCGGGACAGGCAGCATCTCTGGAGAGAAGGAATGGGTGACGTTTCAGGTCGAGACACTTCTTCAGCCGCTGAATAAGGGATATAACTTTCTTTTCATTCAGTGTAGTTCAGTTTCAGTCGAGTTTATCGTCACATGTACCGAGGTACAGTGAAAAGCTTTTTGTTGCGTGCTAACCAGTCAGCGGAAAGACAATACATGATTACAATCGAGCCATCCACAGTGTACAGATACACGATAAGGGAATAACTGACATATGATGAAAGAATGGGTCGACTGGGCTTGTATTCACTGGATTTTAGAAGGACGAGAGGGAATCTTATAGAAACATATAACATTCTTAAAGGATTAAATGCAAGCTAGATGCAAGAACAATGTTCCCGATGTTGGGGGAGTCCAGAACCAGGGGTCATAATTTAATAATAAGGGGTAGGCCCTTTAGGACTGAGATTCAGAAAAACATTTTTACCCAGTGAGTTGTGCATCTGTGGAATTCTCTGCCCCAGAAGGCAGTGGAGGCCGATTCACTGGATGTTCTCAAGAGAGAGTTACATGGAAATATAGAAAATAGGTGCAGGAGGAGGCCATTCAGCCCTTCGAGCCAGCACCGCCATTCATTGTGATCATGGCTGAATTGGCCTCCACAGAAGGCAGTGGAGGCCGATTCACTGGATGTTTTCAAGAGAGTGTTAAAATTAAGCTCTTAGGGCTAACGGAATAGAGGGGTATGGGGAAAAATCAGGGACGGGGTACTGATTGTGGATGATCAGCCATGATCATATTGAATGGCGGTGCTGGCTCAAAAGGCCGAATGGCCTCCTCCTGCACCTGTTTTTCCTAAGTTTTCTAATAACGTTCAGTGCAAGGTAAAGCCAGTAGAGTCCGAACAAGGATAGTCCAAGGGTCATCAATGAGGTAGATAGCAGTTCAGGACCGCTCTCTGGTTGTGGTAGGATGGTTCAGTTGCCTGATAACAGCTGGGAAGAAACTGTCCCTGAATCTGGAGGTGTGCGTGCGTTTTTACACTTCTGTACCTCTTGCCTGATGGGAGAAGAGGGAGTGACCACGGTGCGACCGGTCCTTGATGATGCTGCTGGCTTTGCCGAGGCAGCGTGAGGTGTAGATGGAGTCAATGGAAGGGGGTCCCTGGATAATCCCTGGTCAACCCGTCCCTTCCCACCCAAACCACCCCCTCCCCAGGTATCCTTCCCCTGCAACCGCAGAAGGTGCAACCCCTGTTTCTCTGCCTCCTCCCCCCTCGACTCTGTCCAGGGATCCCGACAGCCCTTTCAGGTCAGGCAAAGGTTCACTTGCACCTCCTCCAACCTCATCTACTGTATACATTGTTCAAGATGTGGACTCTTATACATCGGCGAGACCAAACGCAGACTGGGCGATCGTTTCGCGGAAAAACCTTCGCTCAGCCCGGGTAAACCAACCCGATCTCCCGGTTGCCAGACACTTTAATTCCCCCTTCCCATTCCCGTACTGTCCTTTCTGTCCTGGGCCTCCTCCATTGTCAGAGTGAGGCCTAACGCAAAATGGAGGAACAGCACCTCATATTTCGCTTGGGCAGCAACAGCCCAGTTATGTGAATATTGATTTCTCTCACTTCAGGTAGCCCTGGCATTCCCTCTCTCTCTCCATCCCTTCCCGCACCTAAGTCGCACCAGCTTATCGTTCTCACCTAGCAAACACCTAACCGTGGCCTGTTTCCTTTATCATCGTTACATTTTTGCATATCTTTCATTCATTTATGTTACTAAAAGTCTGTATATTGATTTAAGAAAAAACGCTGCCACTTACGGCTGTAATTTTTGGCTATCTTACTCAGAGTCCCCCTCCGCTGCGCATGACATGAGGATTTTTCCCATCGATGAAAAATAAAAGAGTTACTAGTGTTTAAAAAATGTTGAGATTCTCTCTCCTAGAGGCCACGCCCCTTCCGGAGGGACTATAAAAACCCAGAAGTTGTTGAGAATTGGAATTGGTGGAGAGGTGGAATATTGCATTGGGGGACCAGCCCTCCCGTGTGATGCTGGGACCCAACGGGGTCTAGTTTGTTCAATATCTCTCTACATCACCACCAATATCTCTCGTTTCCCTCTCCCCTGACACAAGTCTGGTGAAGGGTCACAACCCGAAATGTCACCCATTCCTTCTCTCCAGAGGTGCTGCCTGTCCCGCCGAGCTACTCAAGCATTTTGCGTCTATCTTTGGTTTAAACCAGTATCTGCAGTTCCTCCTTACACATAGTAAGTATAGAAGTTGGGAGGTCATGTTGCAGTTGTATAAGACGTTGGTGAACCCGCATTTAATGCTTTCTGTTCCGTTCTGGGCACCGTGTTATGGGAAAGATGTTGTCAAGTTGGAAAGGGTGCGGAGAAGATACAAGAGGATGTTGCCAGGACACGAGGGGTTCATACGTTCGAGTGATAGGAGAAGAATTGGGCCATTCAACCCATTGAGTCTACTCCGCCATTCAATCATGGCTGATCTATCTCTCCCTCCCAACCCCATTCTCCTGCCTTCTCCCCATAACCCCTGACACCCGCACTAATCAAGAATCTACCTACCTCTGCCTTAAAAATATCCACTGACTTGGCCTCCACAGCCGTCTGTGGCAAAGAATTCCACAGATTCACCACCCTCAGGCTAAAGAAATTCCTCCTCATCTCCTTTCTAAAGGAACGTCCTTTAATTCTGAGGCTGTGGCCTCTGGACCTAGACTTCGCCACTAGTGGTCTCAAAGAGATATCCAAAATCATGAGAGGAATGGATTGCGTAAATGCACAGAGTCTTTTACCCAGAGTAGGGGAATCGAGATCTAGAGGACACAAGTTTAAGGTGAGGGGGGGAAATATTTAATAGGAACCTGAGGGGTAACTTTTTTTCACACTAAGGGGGGTGGGTGTATGGAACGAGTTGCCGGAGGAGGTAGTTGAGGCAGCATTCAAGAGCCAAGAGTGCTTTATTGTCTAATGTCCCAGACAGAACAATGAAATTCTTACTTACAGCAGCACGTAATAGAAATAGCACGTCAACAAAATAGAGAGAGTACAGAGGAGGTTTACTAGAATGTTGCCTGGGTTCCAGCAACTAAGTTACAGAGAAAGGTTGAACAAGTTAGGTCTTTATTCTTTGGAGCGCAGAAGGTTAAGGGGGGACTTGATTGAGGTCTTTTAAATGATGAAAGGGATAGACAGAGTTGACGTGGATAAGCTTTTCCCATTGAGGGTAGGGAAGATTCAAACAAGAGGGCATGTCATGAGAATTAAGGGACAGAAGTTTAGGGGTAACATGAGGGGGAACTTCTTTACTCAGAGAGTGGTGGCTGTGTGGAATGATCTTCCTGCAGAAGTGGTGGAGGCAGGATCGATTTTAACATTTAAAAGTAAAGTGGATAGGAATATGGACGGGAAGGGGATGGAGGGGTATGGTCTGAGTGCAGGTAGATGGGACTAGGGGAAAATAAATGGTCGGCACGGACTGGAAGGGCCGAGAAGCCTGTTTCCGTGCTGTAATTGTTATATGGTTATATATGGTTATATAGCACAACAGAATATGTAAACATAGTACCCTGCATTTCAGACGCATTTAGACAGGTACATGATAGGACAGGTTTAGAGGGATATGGGCCTAATGCAGGCAGGTGGGACTAGTGTAGATGGGACTAGTTGGTCGATGTGGGCTATTTGAGCAGAAGACGGGCAGGTTTGTAGGTTAATTGGTTTGATATACATGTAAGCATGCTGAGAGAATGGAGCAGCTGGGCTTGTACACTCTGGAGTTTAGAAGGATGAGAGGGCATCTCATTGAAACTTGTAAACATTGTTAAGGGTTTGGACATGCTAGAGGCAGGAAACATGTTCCCGATGTTGGGGGAGTCCAGAACCAGGGGCCACAGTTTAAGAATAAGGAGTAAGCCATTTAGAACGGAGACGAGGAAACACTTTTTCTCACAGAGAGTGGTGAGTCTGTGGAATTCTCTGCCTCAGAGGGCGGTGGAGGCCGGTTCTCTGGATGTTTTCAAGAGAGAGCTAGATAGGGCTCTTAAAGATAGCGGAGTCAGAGGATATGGGGAGAAGGCAGGAACGGGGTACTGATT
>OY740782.1:149603874-149701374 GCA_963514005.1 Raja brachyura | reverse complement strand
TCCCTCTTCTCCCCTCTCATGTATCTAGACACTGAAAATAACACACTACGGGCAACTTACACTTATACCAAGCCAATTAACCTACAAACCTGCATGTTTCTTTGGAGTGTGGGAGGAAGATCTCGGAGAAAACCCACGCAGGTCACGGGGAGAACGAACAGGCAGCGCCCGTAGTCGGGATCGAACCCGGGTCTCCGGCGCTGCATTCGCTGTAAGGCAGCAACTCTACCGCTGCACCACCGTGTCCGCCCCTAATCGTAATCATGTGTTGTCTTTCTGCTGACTGGCTAGCACGCAACAAAAGGCTTTTCACTGTACCCTGAAACACATGACAATAAACTAAACTGAACTGAAGTCCTAATGCGCTACCATTTGCCTGTGACAAAAGGTGAGATAGTGCAGCATTCATCACACTTTAATGATCAATGTGCTTGCTTTAAATGTTGGGATGGTCCCTGCCTCAACTAACTCCTCCGGAAGCACGTTCATCACACCCACCACCCTTTGTGGGAAAAAGTTACCCCTCCTATTAACACCTATTAAATCTTCTCCCCTTCAACTTGAACCTATGTCCTCTGGTCTTCGATTCCCCTACTCTGAAAGACTCTGCATTAAGGTCAGGGGTTACGGGGAGAAGGCAGGAGAATGGGGTTAGGAGGGAGAGATCGATCAGCCATGATTGAATGGCGGAGTAGACTTGATGGGCCGAATGGCCTAATTCTGCTCCTGGAACTTATGAACATATGAACTTCTGAAACTTATGAGCGTATCCATGTTCTCCACAGATGCTGCCTGACCCGCTGAGTTACTCCAGCACTCTGTGAAACGTCACCTATCCATGTTCTCCACAGATGCTGCCTGACCCGCTGAGTTACTCCAGCACTCTGTGAAACGTCACCTATCCATGTTCTCCGCAGATGCTGCCTGACCCGCTGAGTTACTCCAGCACTCTGTGAAACGTCACCTATCCATGTTCTCCGCAGATGCTGCCTGACCCGCTGAGTTACTCCAGCACTCTGTGAAACGTCACCTATCCATGTTCCCCACAGATGCTGCCTGACCCGCTGAGTTACTCCAGCACTCTGTGAAACGTCACCTATCCATGTTCTCCACAGATGCTGCCTGACCCGCTGAGTCACTCCAGCACTCTGTGAAACGTCACCTATCCATGTTCTCCACAGATGCTGCCTGACCCGCTGAGTCACTCCAGCACTCTGTGTCTACCTATGACTCACAGAGTTATCTACTTACCTCGAATGGAGCCTTTTACAACTGCGAAAGTTAATTGGCCCCTTCATTAAAAGATGTGCTTTGGGCTGAACAAGGGACATTATCTGAATCCACTCCTTTAATATCTGCGGCTTTGGGTAGGATTTCTCCTTTGTCCGTTCAGATGCTCCCTGTTCCCTTAATTTCATGCCCAGTATCAGGTTCTGCCCGATAGCTAAATTTGTTCAACTGAAGATAAAAAGTTAATTCTGACTTGTAAGATGATCCTGCTGTTTACTGGAAGGTTGAAAAGAGGTGTGGAAGTTGGGACGGTCACGTTGCAGTTGTGCAAGACGTTGGTGAGGCCACATTTAGAGTATTGTGTTCAGTTCTGGGCACCCGTGTTAGACGGAAGGTGTTGTCAAGCTGGAAAGGGGTGCGGAGAAGATTTACGAGGATGTTGCCGGGACTAGAGGGTGCGAGCTACAGGGAGAGGTTGAGCAGGCTGGGTCTCTATTCCATGGAGCGCAGGAGGATGAGGGGTGATCTTATAGAGGTGTACAAAATCATGAGAGGAATAGATCGGGTAGATGCACTTAGCGTCTCTTAGCGGCTCGTAACGCTAACGGCAGGTACTCGGGAAGACTCGCTAACGGCAGGTAAGCCCGGGAAGACTGGTGAAGATTTTTCAACACGTTGAAAAATGTCCACGAGAGCCCCGAGTACCGACGAGCGGCCGTTACCGTAAATCTCCGAGTTCGAATCAGGGCAAACTCGGGAGAGCTATTGGAATGAACTCATACCGTGGGACAGGGCCATAACACTATCCTACACACACACACACACACACACTAGGGACAATTTACATTTATACCAAGCTGATTAACCTACAAACCTGTACGTCTTTGGAGTGTGGGAGGAAGCCGAAGATCTCGGACAAAAACCCACGCAGGTCACGGGGAGAACGTACAAGCTCCATACAGACAGCGCCCGTGGTCGGGATCGAACCCGGGTCTCTGGCGTTGAAAACGCCATAGGACAGCAACTGTACCACTGCGCCACCGTGCCGCCCGTGTGGCAGACAATAAACAATAGACAATAGGTGCAGGAGGAGGCCATTCGGCCCTTCGAGCCAGCACCGCCATTCAATGTGATCACGGCTGATCAACCCCAATCAGTACCCCGTTCCTGCCTTCTCCCCATATCCCCTGACTCTGCTATCTTTAAGAGCTCTATCCAGCTCTCTCTTCAAAGCATCCAGAGAACCTGCCTCCACCGCCCTCTGAGGCAGAGAATTCCACAGACTCACCACTCTCTGTGTGAAAAAGTGTTTCCTCGTCTCCGTTCTAAATGGCTAACCCCTTATTCTTAAACTGTGGCCCCTGGTTCTGGACTCCCCCAACATCGGGAACTTGTTTCCTGCCTCTAGCGTGTCCAAACCCTTAATAATCTTATATGTTTCAACAAGATTCCCTCTCATCCTTCTAAACTCCAGAGTGTACAAGCCCAGCCGCTCCATTCCTCAGCATATGACGGTCCCGCCATCCCGGGAATTAACCTTGTTTACCCGATCTACCTTCCTCATTCCAAGGAAGTTGCCAGGACTCAAGGGTGTGAGCTACAAGGAGATGTTGAGCAGGCTGGGTCTCTATTCCTTGGAGCGCAGGAGGATGAGGGGAGATCTTATAGAGGTGGACAACATCATGAGAGGGATAGATTGGGTAGACGCACAGAGTCTCTTGTCCAGAGTAGGGGAATCGAGGACCAGGCGACATAGGTTCAATGTGAAGGGGGAAAAAGGTTTAATAGGAATCTGAGGGGTAAGTTCTTAACACAAAGGGTGGTGGGTGTGTGGAACGAGCTGCCGGAGGAGGTAGTTGAGGCTGGGACTATCCCAACGTTTAAGAAACAGTCAGACAGGTACATGGATAGGACAGGTTTGGAGGGATATGACCCAAACGCAGGCAGGTGGGACGAGGGTAGCTGGGATATTGTTGGTCGGTGTGGGCAAGTTGGGCCGAAGGGCCTGTTTCCACACTGTATATCACTCTATGACTCCATTCAAAGTGGAGTGTGGACTTTGTAGATGGTCCCAAAACATGGGGCCTAAACGATGCGGGCTCATTTGACTTTTCTGTACACCTGCTAATCGTGGCAATCCTCTAGAGTAGTCATAGAGCGATACAGTGTGGAAACAGGCCATTCAGCCCCGCTTCCCCGCACTGACCAACACGTCCCATCCACACTAATCCCACTTGCCTGCGTTTGGCCCACATCCCTCTAAACCTGTCCCATCCATGTACACAATTGCTTCTTAAACATTGCGATAGTCCCAGCCTCAACTACCTCCTCCGGCAGCTCGTTCCATACACCCTCCACCCTCTGTGTGAAAATGTCACCCCTCAGATTCCTATGAAATCTTTTCCCCTTCACCTTGAACCTATGTCCTCTGGTCCTCGATTCCCCTACTCTGGGGAAGAGACTCTGTGACTCTCCCCGATCTGTTCTTCTCATGATTTTGTACACCTCTGTAAGATCACCCCCTCATCCTCCTGCGCTCCAGGGATTAGAGACGCAGCCTGCAAGGTAAAAGCACCACCGAAGCACGTTCATGACACTTGGCTCTTCAGCACGGCACTGACAGGCAAATAGATCATACGAGACAGAGGCAGTCGGTGGCTTAAGGATTTGGCAGTCGGCTTGATTAGCATTCCAAGCAGGCCGTCCAAAACACTCTGCACTGTGGGGCCAAGTGGAACGAAACTCCGTCTGCCTTCAATTTCCCCGTTCTCCAGACCTGAACTCTCTTCCCTCAGTCACAGATTAAACTATTAAAAGTCGTGGCTCAACTCCCAAGCCTGTGGCACAGTTTCATCAACCCTTTGCCTACCCGTCCTTTTTTTCAAGAGAAGAGTTAGATTTAGCTCTTGGGGCAGACGGAGTCATAGAAACTTAGAAACATAGAGAATAGGTGCAGGAGGAGGCCATTCGGCCCTTCGAGCCACACCGCCTTTCATTGTGATCATGGCTGATCATCCACAATCAGTACCCCGTGCCTGCCTTCTCCCCATATCCCTTGATTCCACTATCTAACTCTCTCTTAAATCCATCCATTGACTTGGCCTCCACTGCCCTCTGTGGCAGGGAATTCCACAAATTCACAACTCTCTGGGTGAAAACGTATTTTGCCCAGATGGCAGTGTTGGCTCGAAGGGCCGAATGGCACCTATTGTCTACTGTCTATAGTCTATTGTTTTTTTCTCACCTCAGTCTTAAATTACCTCCCCTTTATTCTAAGACTGTGGCCCCTGGTTCTCGACTCGCCCAACATTGGGAACATTTTTCCTGCATCTAGCTTGTCCAGTCCTTTTATAATTTTATATGTTTCTATAAGATCCACTCTCTCATCCTTCTAAACTCCAGTGAATACAAGCCTAGTCTTTTCAATCTTTCCTCATATGACAGTCCCGCCATCCCAGGGATCAATCTCGTGAACCTACTCTGCACTGCTTCAATCACAAGGATGTCCTTCCTCAAATCAGGAGACCAAAACTGTACACAATACTCCAGATGTGGTCTCAACAGGGCCCTATACAACTGCAGAGGAACCTCTTTACTCCTGTACTGAAATCCTCTTGTATCAAGGCCAACATTCCATTAGCTTTGTTAAATCCCTCCCCACCTATGTTCAAGACACCTCAGACACTCTCCGTCGGCTCCGCACATTCCGTTGTCCAGGCCCCCATCCTCTCATCTTCACCATGGACGTCCAGTCACTATACACCTGCATCCCCCACCAGGATGGTCTCAAAGCCCTCCGGTACTTCCTCGACCAGAGGAGCAACCCATACCCATCCACTGACACCCTCCTCCGCCTAGCGGAGTTGGTCCTTACCCTAAACAACTTCTCTTTTGACTCCTCCCATTTCCTCCAAACACAAGGCGTAGCTATGGGCACACGCATGGGCCCTAGCTACGCCTGCCTCTTTGTCGGGTACGTCGAACAATCTTTGTTCTCGGCGTACCAGGGCCCCACCCCCGACCTTTACCTCCGTTACATTGACGACTGCTTTGGTGTCACCTCCTGCACCCACGCACAACTGACTGACTTTATCCATTTCACCACCAACTTCCATCCGGCACTCAAATATACTTGGACCATTTCCGACATTTCCCTACCATTCCTTGACCTCACCATCTCTATTGCAGGTGACACACTCCTGACTGACATCCACTACAAACCAACTGACTCCCACAGCTACCTGGACTACTCTTCCTCCCACCCTGCTTCCTGTAAGGACTCCATCCCCTATTCCCAATTCCTCCGACTACGCCGCATCTGCTCCCAGGATGACGTGTTCCACACCAGGTCATCGCAAATGTCCTCGTTCTTCAGAGAACGGGGTTTCCCCTCCCCCACTATCGATGAGGCTCGCACCAGGGTCTCCTCCATACCCCGCAACACTGCCCTCTCTCCCCATTCCCCCACTCACAACAAGGGCCGAGTCCCCCTGGTCCTCACCTTTCACCCCACCAGCCAGCGCATACAACAGATAGTCCTCCGCCAGTTTCGCCACCTCCAACGTGACCCCTCCACTCGCCACATCTTCCCATCTCCCCCCCTGTCTGCCTTCCGCAAAGACCGCTCCCTCCGCAACTCCCTCGTCAATTCTTCCCTTCCCTCCTGCTCCACTCCTTCCCCGGGCACTTTCCCTTGCAACCGCAAGAGATGCCACACCTGTCCCTTCACCTCCCCCATCCACTCCTTTCAGGGACCCAAGCAGTCATTCCAAGTCCGACAGAGGTTCACCTGCACCTCCTCCAACCTCGTCTACTGCATCCGTTGCTCCAGATGCCAGCTAATCTACATTGGTGAGACCAAGCGGAGGCTAGGCGATCGTTTCGCCGAACACCTCCGCTCGGTCCGCAATAACCAACCCGACCTCCCGGTGGCTCAGCACTTCAACTCCCCCTCCCACTCCGTATCCGACCTCTCGGTCCTGGGCCTCCTCCATGGCCAGAGTGAACAACACCGCAAGTTTGAGGAACAACATCTCATATTCCGCTTGGGGAGTCTGCATCCTCTGGGCTTAAACATTGAATTTTCTCAATTCTGTTAACCCAGACTGCTCCCTTCCCCCCGCCCCCCCACCTCTCCCTCAGCCCTCGGGCCCTGACATTCCTTCTCCATCTCCCCCCCCCCCAAGTCGCACTAGCTTCTCATTTTCACACCAGAAACAGCTTACAATGGCTTGCTTCCCTTATCACCAATACTTTTTTGCATATCTTTCACTCATTGTTCTTGCTTTATCTCTCCATATCACTGTTTATATCTCTCGTTTCCCTGATCCCTGACCAGTCTGAAGAAGGGTCTCGACCCGAAACGTCGCCTATCTCCTTCGCTCCTTAGATGCTGCTGCACCCGCTGAGTTTCTCCAGCTTTTTGTGTAACATTCCATTAGCTTTCTTCACTGCCTGCTGTACCTGCACGCCAACTTTCAGTGACCGGTGTACAAGGACACCCAGGTCTCGCTGAGAAAGCAGGAACGGGGTACTGACTGTGGCTAGAACATAGAAACATAGAAATTAGGTGCAGGAGTAGGCCATTCGGCCCTTCGAGCCTGCACCGCCATTCAATATGATCATGGCTGATCATCCAACTCAGTATCCCGTACCTGCCTTCTCTCCATAGCCTCTGATCCCCTTAGCCACAAGGGCCACATCTAACTCCCTCTTAAATATAGCCAATGAACTGGCCTCAACTACCCTCTGTGGCAGAGAGTTCCAGAGACCCACCACTCTCTGTGTGAAAAAAGTCCTTCTCATCTTGGTCCTAAAGGATTTCCCCCTTATCCTTAAGCTGTGACCCCTTGTCCTGGACCTCCCCAACATCGGGAACAATCTTCCTGCATCTAGCCTGTCCAACCCCTTAAAAATGATCAAATTGATCAGCCATGATCATATTGAACGGCCGAAGGGCCGAATGGCCTACTATAGACAGTAGATAGTTCGGACTCGGTGGGGCTGAAGGTGACTGTTGCCACACTGTATCTCCAAACTAAACGAAAGTAAAATCTCAGATCTGGGATGTAGTTTTCATATTGACAGAGATGTATTTTCTTCACGATGGCTGCCAGAGGGAGCCAGATGTGTACAATCTCCACCAAGCTGCAACCAAGGCGGAGAATGTTCCACGCAAGCTCGGCTTTTTAAAAGGATTGTCTCTCCTCTGGTGAAATGTTGCCCGGCTAATTTGGCAGCCTCACACAGCTCTCTCTCTATGGCTGGGGATTAAACAGCAAACTTTGCATCGAGTCGACTTCCAAAATAGACCCAGCTCAATCCATCGGGCTTTCCTGTTCAATGAAACTCCGCCACTCCACCTTCCCGTTCACGGATAACACTCCTTTTCATGGAGTTTAGAAGGATGAGAGGGGATCTCATTGAAACATATGAGATTCTTAAGGATTTGGACACGCTAGAGGCAGGAAACATGTTCCCGATGTTGGGGGAGTCCAGACAGTTGGACAGGTTTAGAGGGATATGGGCCGAATGCAGGCAGGTGGGACTAGTGTAGATGGGACTACATCTACACTGGTCGATGTGGGCTATTTGAGCAGAAGACGGACAGGTTTGTAGGTTAATTGGTTTGGTATACATGTAAACATGCTGAGAGAATGGAGCGGCTGGGCTTGTACACTCTGGAGTTTAGAAGGATGAGAGGGGATCTCATTGAAACATATAAGATTGTTAAGGGCTTGGACACGCTAGAGGCATGTTCCCGATGTTGGGGGGAGTCCAGAACCAGGGGCCACAGTTTAAGAATAAGGGGTAAGCCATTTAGAACGGAGACGAGGAAACACTTTTTCCCCACAGAGAGTGGTGAGTCTGCGGAATTCTCTGCCTCAGAGGGCGGTGGAGGCAGGTTCTCTGGATACTTTCAAGAGGGAGCTAGATAGGGCTCTTCAAAATAGCGGAGTCAGGGGACATGGGGAGAAGTCAGGAACGAGGCACTGACTGGGGATGATCAGCCATGATCACATTGAATGGCGGTGCTGGCTCGCAGGGCCGAATGGCCGACTCCTGCACCTATTGTCTATTGTCTATAGTTTAGTTTAGTGTAGTGTAGTGCAGTCTGGTTTAGTTTAGTTTAGTTTACTTTAGAGATTCAGCGTTGAAACAGGCCCTTCGGCCCACCGGGTCCGTGCCGACCAGCGATCCCTCCACACTAACATATACTTACACACACTCGGGGCAATTTACACATCGAACAAGCCAATTCGCCTACGTACCAGTATGTCTTTAGAGTGTGGGAGGAAACCGAAGATGTTGTGTAGTGTAGTTTAATGTAGAGTAGTATAGTTTAGTGGAGTTTTCTATATTGTCACGTATACCAAGATACCGATTTTAGTCCATATTTCAGATTTGTGGCATCGTTTCAAAAGCCTGAATTACCTTTCATCTTTCAGTCTGCATCATGTGTCCCACTCCGGAGTTTAATCATTTATAAGTACTAATTATTCCGTTTGATCAAGGCTCAGCCTACCTGCAGCAAAGTATTGGAAAATTGTGGATCTAACTCCCTCTTAAATATAGCCAATGAACTGACCTCAACTACCCTCTGTGGCAGAGAGTTCCAGAGACTCATCACTCTCTGTGTGAAAAATGCCTTTCTCATCTCGGTCTTAAAGGATTTCCCCCTTATCCTTAAGGTTTGGAACGACGTGAAACGTTGTGGTATGGACAATAGACAATAGACAATAGACAACAGGTGCAGGAGTAGGCCATTAGGCCCTTCGACCCGGCACTGCCATTCAATGTGATCATGGCTGATCATCCCCAATCAGTACCCCGTTCCTGCCTTCTCCCCATATCCCCTGACTCCGCTATTTTTAATAGCCCTATCTAGCTCTCTCTTGAAAGCATCCAGAGAACCGGCCTCCACCGCCCTCTGAGGCAGAGAATTCCACAGACTCACAACTCTCTGTGAAAAAAAGTGTTTCCTTGTCTCCGTTCTAAATGGCTTACTCCTTATCCTTAAACTGTGGCCCCTGTCTCTGGACTCCCCCAACATCGGGAACATGTTTCCTGCCTCTAGCGTGTCCAAGCCCTTCATAATCTTAGGGTTACACAAAAAGCTGGAGAAACTCAGCGGGTGCAGCAGCATCTAAGGAGCGAAGGAGATAGGCGACGTTTCGGGTCGAGACCCTTCATAATCTTATATGTTTCACCCAGAGAGTTGTGAATTTGTGGAATTCCCTGCCACAGAGGGCAGTGGAGGCCAAGAGGGCAGTGGAGGCCAAGTGATTGGATGGATTTAAGAGAGAGTTGGATAGAGCTCTAGGGGCTAGTGGAGTCAAGGGATATGGGGAGAAGGCAGGCACGGGTTATTGATTGGGGACGATCAGCCATGATCACAATGAATGGCGGTGCTGGCTCGAAGGGCTGAATGGCCTCCTCCTGCACCTGCTTTCTATGTTTCTATGTTTCTATGTTTCAATGAAATCCCTTCTCATCCTTCAAAACGTACAAGAGTATACGTACAAGCCCAGCCGCTCCATTCTCTCAGCATATGACAGATTAAAGTACGTAATTAATTAAACGAGTCTGTTCCTAGTTCAATGCAGTAAATAGCTGAGACTAAGAGAGAGCAGGGCTGCGTTTAGGAGTATTAAACTTCACGTGAGTTTTCTTACACTTTGTCTCAAGATACAGGAGTATTTACTTCACTCAATTCACCTGCTTGAAACTTACTGAATTGTGAAAGGCTTCGCAGAGTCATAGAGTGATACGGTGTGGAAACAGGCCCTTCGGCCCAACTTGCCCATACCGGCCAACAATGTCCCAGCTACACTCGTCCCACCTGCCCATATCCCTCCAAACCAGTCCTATCCATGTACCTGTCCAATTGTTTATTAAATGTTAGGATAGTGTGGATCTCTGTGGATTGTCACCTTGTCGTGGTGGAGAAGCTTGTGTGGTCCTGAGATCCTGAGAGCGATGCCGTCTGGAGCTGTGCTCCTGGTAGGGCCACCCATGGCGGTAAGGTCGAGGGGGAGGTCTCCGACAAAGAGCCAATCCGACCAAGACCTCAACGGTGGAACAGGCGGAGGACGATGGCTGACCTTAGTGGAGCGTCACAACGGCTGGGAAGGCGGATGAAGGCTGCGGCAGAAAAGGGTCTCCGGTCGTCTTGGACTCCATGCCACTGGATCCTGACCCAGATCTGTCAAGGACCCCACGTGGGGTGGCCGTCCGTGCACCGGTCTCCCCACGTTAAACAAAGTCACGCACGGGCGTCCTCCAACCCTGGGGACACCCATGGTCAGCCACGGCCGAAGGGGGCCTGAGAAGAAGAGATCCCAGCCTCAGCTACCTCCTCTGGCAGTTCGTTCCATACACCAGGAACGGGGTACTGGTTGGGGATGATCAGCCATGTTCACATTGAATGTCGGTGCTGGCTCGAAGGGCCGAATGGCCTCCTCCTGCACCGATTGTCTGTTGTCTATGAGATGCGTTATTCCTCACTCTGACAGTGGAGGAGAAAATGGAGGTTCTTTATCCTCCTATATCTTTGTGTATATCTCTCCTCTCCCTTCTCTCTAACTAGTCTGAAGAAGGGTCGCGACCCAAAACGTCACCCATTCCTTCCCTCCGGAGATGCTGCCTGTCCCGCTGAGTTGCTCCAGCTATTTAGACAACATAGAAAAAAGGTGCAGGAGGAGGCCATTCGGCCCTTCGAGCCAGCACCGCCATTCATTGTGATCATGGCTGATCGTCCCCAGTCAATAACCCGTGCCTGCCTTCTCCCCATATCCCTTGACTCCACTGGCCCCTAGAGCTCTATCCAACTCTCTCTTAAATCCATCCAGTGACTTGGCCTCCACTGCCCTCTGTGGCAGGGAATTCCACAAATTCACAACTCTCTGGGTGAAAACGTTTTTTCTCACCTCAGACTTGAATGACCTCCCCTTTATTCTAAGACTGTGGCCCCTGGTTCTGGACTCGCCCGACGTTGGGAACATTTTTCCTGCATCTAGCTTGTCCAGTCCTTTTATAATTGTATATGTTTCTATAAGATCCCCCCAAATCATTCTAAACTCCAGTGAATACAAGCCTAGTCTTTTCAATCTTTCCTCATATGACAGTCCCGCCATCCCAGGGATCAATCTCGTGAACCTGCGCTGCACTGCCTCAATCACAAGGATGTCCTTCCTCAAATTAGGAGACCAAAACTGTACACAATACTCCAGATGTGGTCTCACCAGAGCCCTATACAACTGCAGAAGAACCTCTCTACTCCTGTACTGAAATACTCTTGTTATGAAGGCCAACATTCCATGAGCTTTCTTCACTGCCTGCTGTACCTGCACGCCAACTTTCAGTACAAGGACGCCCAGGTCTCGCTGCACCTCCCCCTTACCTAACCTAACCCCATTGAGATAATAATCTGCCCTCTTTTTTTTTGCCGGATAACGTTGTGTCTTTCCACTGGGTTGTAAGCTGCCCAAGTGAGTTCCTCCAGCATTTTGTGTCTATCTTCAGTTTAAACCAGCATCTACAGTTCCTTCCTACGCCGTGGGTGGCTGTGTGTTTAGTTTAATCTTTCCACGATGCAATCTTTAAACAGTTGTGATAATCCCACTATAATTGCAGACGCACAGAATGCCGTGCGGTTTGGGTGGAGTGCCTGCCATGGATTTAGACAGAAGCCCTCTGGTCACATCAAGTGGAATTAGCCACAGGTAGCAGAAAACAAACGGATAAACAAACAGACAAATCCCTCCGTCTGAAGAAGGCTCTCGTCCCAAAACATCACCCATTCCTTCTCCCCAGAGAGGCTGCCTGTCAATTCTTCCCTTCCCTCCCGCTCCACCCGTTCCCCGGGCACTTTCCCTTGCAACCGCAAGAGATGCTACACTTGTCCCTTCACCTCCCCCATCCACTCCTTTCAGGGACCCAAGCAGTCCTTCCAGGTCCGACAGAGGTTCACCTGCACCTCCTCCAACCTCATCTACTGCATCCGTTGCTCCAGATGCCAGCTGATCTATATCGGTGAGACCAAGCGGAGACTTGGCGATCGTTTCGCCGAACACCTCCGCTCGGTCCGCAATAACCAACCCGACCTCCCGGTGGCTCAGCACTTCAACTCCCCCTCCCATTCCGTATCCGACCTCTCGGTCCTGGGCCTCCTCCATGGCCAGAGTGAGCAACACCGCAAGTTGGAGGAACAGCACCTCATATTCCGCTTGGGGAGTCTGCATCCTCTGGGCTTAAACATTGAATTTTCTCAATTCTGTTAACCCTGGCTGCCTCCTCCCCTTCCCAACTCTCCCTCAGCCCTCGGGCCCTGGCATTCCTTCTCTCTCTATCTCTCCCCCACCCAAGTCGCACTAGCTTCTCATTTTCACACTACAAACAGCTTACAATGGCCTTTTTCCTTTATCATCGATACTTTTTTGCATATCTTTCATTCATTGTTCTTCATCTCTCCACATCACTGTTTATATCTCTTGTTTCCCTGATCCCTGACCAGTCTGAAGAAGGGTCTTGACTCGAAACGTCGCCTATCTCCTTAGATGCTGCTGCACCCGCAGAGTTTCTCCAGCTTTTTGTGTACCCTCGATTCTCCAGCTTCTGCAGTTCCTTCTTTAACAACATGCTGCCTGTCACGCTGAGTTACTCCAGCATTCTGTGTCTACCTTCAGTGCAAACCAGCATCTGCGATTCCTTCCCACACGTGACAATTGAACAAAGTGGTCCTTCTGCAGTTGTACAGAGCCCTAGTGAAACCACACCTGGAGTATTGTGTGCAGTTTTGGTCCCCTAATTTGAGGAAGGACATTCTTGCTATTGAGGGAGTGCAGCGTAGGTTTACAAGGTTAATTCCCGGGATGGCGGGACTGTCATATGCAGAGAGAATGGAGCAGCTGGGTTTGTACACTAGTAAGGGGCCTGTCCTACCAGCATGTAACTCCATGCTATGAGCACGACCTAACGTGGTCGCTGAGCCGTCCGGCGTCGCGGGGCCGGTCCCACTTCGATCGCCGGAGCTGTGCGGAATTGTGCGGAGTTCGTCCCGACATCGCGCGGCGCTCCGAAAAACTGGCTATGTTCAAAAATTCCGCGCGGCAACGGCTTGTCGGCTCGCAGTCGCCTCGACGCATTACACATCACCTCGACGTCGTGCCTCCGTGACCCTCTCTGTAGGTGCCTCCGTGACCCTCTCTGTGTGTGGCTCCGTGGCCCTCTGTGTGTGTGTGCCTCTGTGCCCCTCTCTGTGTGTCCCTCTCTGTCCTGGCGAACTTACCTTTAAGACTTCGTTCCAAGTTCGCCTCACTTTGCGCCGCGTTGCGCCACTCACCCGACCTCCGCGCGGCCCTCGCTGCCGGTTTGGTCGCGCTTGCCGCATGCAGGCGCATGCGGGTGGGACGGGGCTTGTACAGGGGATCACCCGACCTCCGCGCGGCCCCCGCTTCTAGTTTGATCACGTTCACCGCATGGAGTCGGATGCTGGTGGGACAGGCCCTTAAGATTAAACAGGAACTTACCAGTTTGAAGTTTGATCTTTATTTTATGAGGAGTTACGATGAGGGATTACGTGAAGACCCCGCCAGCCTGCATGTGCGTCAATCTTCACAGCAGCGGTGTGAAGTCACAGATCACAGCTGTTGAACTGATAATAGTAAGATTCAAGAACTAGAACTAAATAATTAACACCTTATAATGACCTTTCATGCATGTTCCATCCGCCTCCGCAGCTAGAGATGGTGTCAGTTGTGAAGTTAGCGAAGGGTTGTCAACCTGAGCTCGTAATAGCACAAGTACCGGTTTCAATAATTTGGTGACTAATCTGGGAGCTTAAGTTAACCCATTAGGCAATGCTTTAAACCGCCATGCTTGCCCCATCCAGTTGAATTTGAAGTATTACCACTCAATTTGGAATCCATCTATACTGTGCAGTATAAACAAATCCGATGTTATCCAAACGCCATTCATTCAAAGGGAAGGTAGTCTCGCACCAAACATGTGATTGCCCCACACACCGCATGTTCCTTAGAGAACCAGTCCCACCTACCTCCATGGTTGCATGTTTACTGGTGTGCGCATCTTGGCTGTCTGTCTGCTTGGGCTTTGGGCCTACACATGTAGGCCTTGTGTCGTGGAAAAGGCCTTTGGCCGGTTCTGTCGGTCCTTGAGCTGGTACTGGCTCCTGTAGACCATCTGCTGCTAGGAGGGGCATATGGGTGCTGCCGTCGGAGCTATGAAGGTCTGTCTGCTGGTACACCGAGAGTATGGTGTACAATTTTGGTCGCCTAATTATAGGAAGGATGTCAACAAATTAGAGGAGATTTACTAGAATGTTGCCTGGGTTCCAGCAACTAAGTTACAGAGAAAGGTTGAACAAGTTGGGTCTATTCTTTGGAGCGCAGAAGGTTAAGGGGGAACTTGATTGAGGTCTTTAAAATGATGAAAGGGATAGACAGAGTTGACGTGGATAAGCTTTTCCCATTGAGGGTAGGGAAGATTCAAACAAGAGGGCATGACATGAGAATTAAGGGACAGAAGTTTAGGGGTAACATGAGGGGGAACTTTTTTAATCAGAGAGTGGTGGCTGTGTGGAATGAGCTTCCAGCAGAAGTGGTGGAGGCAGGATCGATTTTAACATTTAAAAGTAAAGTGGATAGGTATATGGACGGGAAGGGAATGGAGGGGTATGGTCTGAGTGCAGGTAGATGGGACTAGGGGAAAATAAATGGTCGGCACGGACTGGAAGGGCCGAGAAGCCTGTTTCCATGCTGTAATTGTTATATGGTTATATGGTTATAACACAGAGTGCTGGAGTAACTCAACGGGTCAGGCAGCATTTGTGGAGAACATGGTGTTTAAGAAGAAACTGCAGATGCTGGAAAATCGAAGGTAGACAAGTTCTCCCCAAATAAATAATTGGGCGGCTGCACATTAATGGATTTACATAATCCCGCAAATTTGGGATTGAGTACTGGCCGAATGGCGTTCTTCCGAAAGCAATTTATCTGAAAATGTGCATTGCACATCAGAGCTAATGCGTCATGTTGAAAGTAGGCATGCAGGTGCAGCAGGCTGTGAAGAAAGCGAATGGTATGTTGGCATTCATAGCAAAAGGATTTGAGTATAGGAGCAGGGAGGTTCTACTGCAGTTGTACAGGGTCTTGGTGAGGCCACACCTGGAGTATTGCGTACAGTTTTGGTCTCCAAATCTGAGGAAAGACATTCTTGCCATAGAGGGTGTACAGAGAAGGTTCACCAGACTGATTCCTGGGATGGCAGGATTTCCATATGAAGAAAGACTGGATAGACTCGGCTTGTACTCGCTGGAATTTAGAAGATTGAGGGGCGATCTTATAAAAACTTACAAAATTCTTAAGGGGTTGGACAAGCTAGATGCTGGAAGATTGTTCCCGATGTTGGGGAAGTCCAGAACAAGGGGTCACAGTTTAAGGTTAAGGGGGAAGTCTTTTAGGGCCGAGATGAGAAAATCATTTTTCACACAGAGAGGTGAGTGTGGAATTCTCTGCCACAGAAGGTAGTTGAGGCCAGTTCATTGGCTATATTTAAGAGGGAGTTAGATGTGACCCTTGTGGCTAAAGGGATCAGGGGGTATGGAGAGAAGGCAGGTACAGGATACTGAGTTGGATGATCAGCCATGATCATATTGAATGGTGGTGCAGGCTCGAAGGGCCGAATGGCCTACTCCTGCACCTATTGCCAATGTTTCTATGTTTCTGTTGAACGTCCGTCAGGGAGCTTGCATCTACAGACCTGGCGAAGGCAGTGACTCCCAAAGCTAGAAGGCTCAGGATTCTTTGGAGTTTGACCTCCTGAGTCTTGATGCCTCCTCCCATGTAACTCCAAATGGAGCTGTTGACGGTTGGAACCTTGAGCGAGGCTCAGTTGCTGGTGTCTGATATTTCATATAACGCAACCCTGCACCAGGTGCTGCAACGGGTCCCTCAAACCCGTGCTGATATGACTCCTGTTCATGGAGTGTATCATCTTATCCATTAGATGCTTCATTCGGGAAATACATCCGGAAACGTCCCTTGTTGGGGGAGGCGAGCCTTCCCGGCCGGACTCGTCTGAGTCAACCGGCCTGTTAGTTTTCTGCTTGGCCTTCCCGACTCTCGGGGTGACCAAGGTACCTTCTATAGGTACTGGGTCCAAAGTTGCTGGCTGTACTGCCAGCGTCCGAGATGGTGAGACCGACGGCCGCCCGCTAACCGCACTCCCGCGGTCTTCAGTAGCGGTTCTCGCCGCAGCCCGCCTGGGCTTCACCCTCGTCTTGTCCGTTGTAGTTCGTTTCTCTATGTGACTCCGAAGTAAAATCTCGAATTTAGAAGGATGAGAGGGGATCTCATTGAAACATATATGATTATTAAGGGTTTGGACACGCTAGAGGCAGGAAAGGAGCGAAGGAGATAGGCAACGTTTCGGGCCGAAACGTCTGAAGAAGGGTTTCGGCCCGAAACGTCGCCTATCTTCCTGCAGAAGTGGTGGAGGCAGGATTGATTTTAACATTTAAAAGTAAAGTGGATAGGTATATGGACGGGAAGAGAATGGAGGGGTATGGTCTGAGAGCAGGTAGATGAGACTAGGGGAAAATAAACGGTCGGCACGGACTGGAAGGGCCGAGAAGGCCTGTTTCCATGCTGTAATTGTTATATGGTTATCTCCTTCGCTCCTTAGACCCTGCTGCACCCGCTGAGTTTCTCCAGCCTTTTGTGTACCCTCGATTCTCCAGCATCTGCAGTTCCTTCTTTAACACTAGAGGCAGGAAACATGTTCCCGATGTTGGGAGAGTCCAGAACCGGGGGCCACACAGTTTAAGAATAAGGGGTAAGCCCTTTAGAACAGAGACGAGGAAACACTTTTTCTCACAGAGAGCGGCGAGTCTGTGGAATTCTCTGCCTCAGAGGGTGGTGGAGGCCGGTTCTCTGGATGCTTTCAAGAGAGAGCTAGACAGGGCTCTTAAAGATAGCGGAGTCAGGGGATATGGGGAGAAGGCAGGAAAGGGGTACTAAATGGGGATGATCAGCCATCTTTGTTGGAGGAAACCGAAGATCTCGGAGAAAACCCACGCAGGTTACGGGGAGAACGTGCAAACTCCGTACAGACAGCACCGTGGTCTGTACGGATGGAACCCGGGTCTCTGGCGCTGTAAGGCCGCAACTCTACCGCTTGCCAGCGTGCTATCCATATGACGAATAATTTGTGCGTCCATCTTCGGTTTAAGCCAGCATCTGCAATTCCTTCCGAATCTGAACCCTCGTTAGGGGGCGCTGTCCTGTATGGAATGGCTGCCCAACCTGCAGCTGTTTGTTTTTCACTCTTTTTTTTATTTTTGGTGAGTTAAAGTGTTTTGTTTTTGGTGTTCTATTCTTTTTTATTTGGGGTGGGGGGGGGAGGGGAAACTACTTTTCCTGGTCCCTACCTGGTCGGAGAGGCAGCTTTTCTCCGGGCTGCATCTTCGACCCGCCCTCGTGGCCTACCAGCGGGCCTGGAGCGGCGTTTCCTGAGGGGACCGCCCAGAACCTCGGCTTCAGCAGCGGCGGAGCGCTGGAGCGCCATCGCGGAGCGGGCGAAGCCTTGCCTGGGTCGCCGCGCTGGAGCTCCGGTGAGCTGAGACCGCGAAGACAAACATCGCGGAGCCGTGGGTCTGTGGAGCGGCCGACTGCGGGCGGCGGCGCTGAACTTCAACATCGGGAGCCGGTGGGGGAGCTCCATCCAGCGCGGCCTTGTCGGCTTCGGAATCCGCGGACTCCGGTAAGGAAGCGGCCGTTCCAGGTGTCCCAAGCCGCTGAGAGGATTCTCCCGACGCCGGAGCACCATCACCCAGCGAGAACGGCCTGGAACATCGGGCCTCCGTGAAGGCGACTGCGGAGGCCTCAATAGGCCCGACTATGGGTGGACATGGGGATGGGGACTGGACATTGTGCCTTCCCTCATAATGGGAACCATTGTGGGGGATGTTTTTTTATGTTTGAATCTCTTTATTAGTGTTGTGTCCGTATTCTTTTTTTTTGTGCTGCATGGCAGGAAACATTTCACTACTCCAATTGGTGTATGTGACCAATGAACCTTGAACCTTGAACCTCGTTACTTGACGTATTTCTTCGTTGGGAAGTATTCCTTTAGATCTTCAGTCTCTCTGACCTGCTACTATCTAGCTGCTACCTCCTGCTCATTTTCTCAATGCCGACCAGGTAAAGCAACTAACCGAGCCACCTGTACTAGCTTGATTACTACGGGTGTCATTGGGGTTATGGGGAGAAGGCAGGAGCATGGGGTTAGGAGGGAGGGAGAGATGGATCAGCCGGGATTGAATGGCAGAGTAGACTTGATGGGCCGAATGGCCTCATTCTGCTCCTATCACTTATGACCTTGTGTCTTGGCCCACCTCACCTTCACTTTGCACAAAGCTCCGGTCTGTCTGAAGAAACCGAGACGTCAGTTTCGTGGACGGTGGCCCGGAGGCACAGCGGAACCGCCAGAGGCCCAGGTTCGGTCCCGACCATGGAGTCTCCACGCTCTCCCCCTGAGAATTCCACAGACTCACCACTCTCTGTGAGAAAAAGTGGTTCCTCGTCTCCGTTGTAAATGGCTTACTCCTTATTCTTAAACTGTGGCCCCTGGTTCTGGACTCCCCCAACATCGGGAACATGTTTCCTGCCTCTAGCGTGTCCAAACCCTTAACAATCTTATATGTTTCAATGAGATCCCCTCTCATCCTTCTAAACTCCAGAGTGTACAAGCCCAGCAGCTCCATTCTCTCAGCATATGACAGTCCCGCCATCCCGGGAATTAACCTTGTGAACCCACGCTGCACTCCCTCAATAGCAAGAATGTCCCTCCTCAAATTAGGGGACCAAAACTGCACACAATACTCCAGGTGTGGTCTCACTAGGGGCCCTGTTACAACTGCAGAAACATGGAAACATTGAAATTAGGTGCAGGAGTAGGCCATTCGGCCCTTCGAGCCTGCACCACCATTCAATATGATCATGGCTGATCATCCAACTCAGTATCCCGTACCTGCCTTCTCTCCATACCCTCTGATCCCCTTAGCCACAAGGGCCCCATCTAACTCCCTCTTAAATATAGCCAATGAACTGGCCTCAACTACCTTCTGTGGCAGAGAATTCCACAGATTCACCACTCTCTGTGTGAAAAATGATTTTCTCATCTCGGTCCTAAAAGACTTCCCCCTTATCCTTAAACTGTGACCCCTTGTTCCGGACTTCCCCAACATCAGGAACAATCTTCCTGCATCTAGCCTGTCCAACCCCTTAAGAATTTTGTAGGTTTCTGTAAGATCCCCCCTCAATCTCCTAAATTCTAGAGAGTATAAACCGAGTCTATCCAGTCTTTGTTCATAAGACAGTCCTGACATCCCAGGAATCAGTCAGGTGAACCTTCTCTGCACTCCCTCTATGGCAATAATGTCCTTCCTCAGATCTGGTGTCCTTCCCTCAGATTTGGACCTCCTATAGTCAACTCCTCTTGTTATGAAGGCCAACGTGCCATTCGCGCAGTGTACGGGGTGATCGCTGGCCGGCGTCGACCCGGTGGGCCGAAGGGCCTGTTTCCACACTGTCTCTCGAAACTGAACTAAAGGAGCTAATGCTAATGAAATGGCAGACACCATTGAAATGCTTCAACCTTTTCTCCAGCCTAAGTAAACTTGGAATATGAATAGTGATACCGAGCATTCAACGTTGTTTTGTTACATTCTTAGGCCCGTAAGTCAAATGTCCTTTGTGGCGTAACTGACTCAGTAAACATTCAACATAAAGAGATTTTTTTTAAGGGAACCTAAAGGAATCTAAATCCAATATTTGACCATAGCTAAAATATTTTGGTACAACACTCCAGCACTTTTGTGGCTTTGACAGCAAGAGCAAACAAACTGTGTTGTTAGGACAAGTTCTCCTATCTACCCACATTGGCGAATGGAATGCACACACACATTCACTGAGTATAGAAGTTGGGAGGTCCAGTTGCAGTTGTACAAGACGCCGGTGAGTATTGTGTTCAGTTCTGGGCACCATGTTATAGGAAAGATGTTGTCAAGCTGGAAAGGGCGCGGGGAAGATTTACGAGGATGTTGCCAGGACTAGAGGGGCTGAGCTACGGGGAGAGGTTAAGCAGGATGGGTCTCTATTCCCTGAGGCGCAGTAGAATGAGGGGTGATCTCATAGAGGTGTATAAAATCGTGAGGGGAATAGATCGGGTAGACGCACAGAGTCTCTTGCCCAGAGTAGGTGAATCGAGGACCGGAGGACGTGGGCTTACAGTGGGGGGGAGGGGGAAGATTTACATAGAAACATAGAAACATAGAAAATAGGTGCAGGAGTAGGCCATTCGGCCCTTCGAGCCTGCACCGCCATTCAATATGACCATGGCTGATCATCCAACTCAGTATCCTGTACCTGCCTTCTCTCCATACCCCCTGATCCCTTTAGCCACAAGTGCCACATCTAACTCCCTCTTCAATATAGCCAACGAACTGGCCTCAACTACCTTGTGACAGAGAATTCCAGAGATTCACCACTCTCTGTGTGAAAAATGATTTTCTCAATTCGGTCCTAAAAGACTTCCCCCTTATCCTTAAACTGTGACCCCTTGTTCCGGACTCCCCCAACATCGGGAACAATCTTCCTGCATCTAGCCTGTCCAACCCCTTAAGAATTTTGTAAGTCTCTATAAGATCCCCCCTCAATCTTCTACGTTTATTAGGAATCCGAGGGGTAACTTTTTCACAGAAAGGGTGGTGGGTGTATGGAACGAGCTGCCAGAGGAGGTAGTTGAGTCTGGTAGCTTACACTACCCTACACACAACAGGGAAAATTTTAACATTTACACCTTGCCGGTTGGCACGGACTCGGTGGGCCGAAGGGCCTGTTTCCCCGCTGTATCTCTAAACTAAACAAAATTAACCTGAAGGCCAGAGATAAATGCTGGAAAAACACAGGGACAATTTAAACATTTACACCAATGAGAAAATCATTTTTCACACAGAGAGTGGTGAATCTGTGGAACTCTCTGCCACAGAAGGTAGTTGAGGCCAGTTCATTGGCTATATTTAAGAGCGCGTTAGATGTGGCCCTTGTGGCTAAAGGGATCAGAGGGTATGGAAAGAAGGCAGGTACGGGATACTGAGTTGGATGATCAGCCATGATCACAATGGATGGCGGTGCAGGCTCGAAGGGCCGAATGGCCTACTCCTGCACCTAATTTCTAGGTGTCTATGTTTCTATGTAGTCGGGATAGAACCCGGGTCTCCGGCGCTGTGAGGCAGCAACTCTACCGCTGCGCCACCGTGCCGCACCACAGCCCTGCGCTTGTCAACTAGCAGCTGCACTTCCTTTGTATGTACGGGGATGTGTTTGTAGTACACGCTATCCAGTTAAATCATACCGGATCCTCGTGGGTGATCACGGTGGCGCAGCGGTAGAGTTGCCGCCTCACAGCGCCAGAGACCCCGGTTCCATCCCGACTACGGGTGCTGTCTGTACGGAGTTTGCACGTTCTCCCCGTCACCCGCGTGGGTTTTCTCCGGGTGCTCCGGTTTCCTCCCACACTCCAAAGACGTCACAGGCTTGTAGGTTAATTGATTTCTGTAAAAATCGTACATTGTCCCTAGTGTGTGTGTAAGACGGTGTAAGTGTATTGTAAGTCGCCGGTCGACACGGACTCAGTGGGCCGAAGGGCCTGTTTCCCCGCTGTATCTCTAAGGCAGAGGGCAGACATAAACGCTGGAGAAACTCAGCGGGTGAGGCAGCATCTACGGAGCGAAGGAAATGGGCAACGTTTCGGGTCGAGACTGATGTGAGGGTGGGGGGGCGCGGGGCGGGAAGGAGAAAGGAAGAGGCGGAGACAGTGGGTTGAGGGGGAGAGCTGGGAAGGGGTGGAGAAAGCAGGGACTACCTGAAATTAGAGGTGATTAGCCGGATATTTCTTTATTTGCCGAATATCTAAAAACGCCATTGACCGCTCTTGAATGAGCTCAGCGGCTGGGCCTCCAGAGTTTTCTTGGCGGAGGGAGTGAGTTGGCAGCTCCTCAGAGTATCACAGAGCTGGCAACTTGTGCTTCATGGAGCTCACAGTTCCAGGCAGGCCCAGCAAAGCCGCAGTGCCAAGTCTGGAGATTAAGATCACACACTCTTTCCGCTCTGTGGTGCAATCCACAGGACTCTGAGACTCTAAATTAGAAAATAAAAAAGTTGGGGTGAAATATTTTAGACAATAGACAAGAGACAGGAGTAGGCCATTTGGCCCTTAGAGCCAGTACTGCCATTCAATGTGATCATGGCTGATCATCCCAATAGACAATAGACAATAGGTGCAGGAGGAGGCCATTTCGGCCCTTCGAGCCAGAACCGCCATTCAATGCGATCATGGCTGATCATCCCCAATCAGTATCCCGTTCCTGCCTTCTCCCCATATCCCCTGACTCCGCTATCTTTAAGAGCCCTATCTAGCTCTCTCTTGAAAGCTTCCACCGCCCTCTGAGGCAGAGAATTCCACACCACAAGAGGCAGGAAAGACAGAGCTAGATAGGGCTCTTGAAGATAGCGGAGTCAGGGGATATGGGGAGAAGGCAGGAAAGGGGTACTGATTGGGGATGATCAACCATGATCATATTGAATGGCGGTGCTGGCTCGAAGGGCCGAATGGCCTTCTCCTGCACCTATTGTTTATTGTCTATTAACACTATCCTACACACACTCGGGACAGTTTTACATTTACACCCAGCCAAATAACCTGAAACCCTGTACGTCTTTGGAGGTGGGAGCCGAAACCAAAGATCTCGGAGAAAACCCACGCAGGTCACGGGGTGAGCGTACAAACTCCATAGTCGGGATCGAACCCGGGTCTCCAGCGCAGTGAGGCAGCAACTCCACCAGGTGCAAGAACATAACATGGTACAGGCCAGCTGAACACCTCCGCTCAGTCTACGCGATAACCCGGATGCCAAAGACTTTAACTCCCATTCCCATTCATATGACATTCAGGCAGGCACGTGCGGTCAGGGTAGGCAAGGTAGGCACTGCCTACCCTGACTAAAATTATAACATAGTAATAACTAAATATAAATAATAAAGGCATGGGAGAATGATGCCTATGTAAGAGACCGATCTCTTAGGTAGGCATAATTCTCCGTGCCTTTCACCCGCAGCGCTTGTAACACGGGAAGGTCTGTGCAGCCCACGTGCCGTCAGCGCTGCCTGAAGCCGTCAGTTTCAAGTGGGGCTGAAGGCAGCAGAAATTCTGCCTTTGCAGCACTGCGCATGTGCACCAGTCTACTGCGCATGCGCAGTGCTGCAACCGCAACAAGTGTATGTTGGGTAACAAAGAGAGCAGAATGGAGCTCGTGTACCAATGATGTGGTAATTTTGTGTTTATGTTTTTAAATACTGTTTTTCCCGGGGTGTGGGGGTGGGGGGAGAGCTCCTTTCACAGCGTTTGGGGAGTCTGGCCCGGGGTAAAGTTGCGGGGAGGGCACTAATGTTATGAATGAGGGGATTGGGATAATGCCACTTGCGACGCTCCTTGCACGGAGGCGTGCAATGACACCGCATTGAGGCCGGGGGGGGGGGGGGGGGGAGAGAGAGAAGTATCTCGGGGGGCTTCCGCCGGTCCCCGCTCACCTCTGGCAGCTCTCCGTCTAAAAAACTTTTTCCTGACGCTCGCTGGCCTCACTCATGTTCTTAAATTCTGACAGCGCGATTGAGGTTACTCGGCTGTGGGAATTTAAGGATTTGCAGGAAGCTGCTGACGTGAGCGAAGTCGGCGAGCGGCAGGTGACAGGTGCTCCGACGGAGAGCACTGCCAAAGGTGAGCGGGCCGGCAGGAGGCGCTGAAGTGGTGGCCAGTTCTGCTGTCGGGTCCCGGTGGCCGCTCGTAGCTCCCCGAGCTGCTTCTATCCCCAGCTACAGTGCATGGCTCCGCGCCCGGAGAGCTGCGGCAGCGGTGAGTGAGTGAGTTACTGGCAGTATCCCCGACACCCTCCTTCTCAACACTCGTGCCCTCCCCACAACTTTACCCCTGGCACAGACTCTCCACACGCTGTGAAAGGAACTGTTCTCCCAATTGGTCAAGGACTAGGAAGCCTTGGGCAAATTGAAATGTCACTGTTTTTATTGATTTATTTATTTAACGGGAAGAACAATCTGCGCATGCGCGGTTTAATTTTTTTATGAAAGCGGACTGAGTGCCTACCCTGAGTAATTACTCACGGCACGTGTCTGCATTCAGGGTTAGGAGGGAGAGACAGATCAGCCACGATTGAATGGTGGAGTAAACTTGATGGGCCGAATGGCCTAATTCTTGTTCTATTCCTTATGACAATTAAAGAACAATCGGAATGCATGAATGAATGATACTTGACTCCTAACACAGCAAATTTCCAAATATTAGTTCAGTTCAGTTTAGTTTATTGTCACGTGTTCCGAGGTACAGTGAAAGGTTTTTGTTACGTGCTAACCAGTCAGCGGAAAACAATACAGCAGGCAGTGAAGAAAGCGAATGGCATGTTGGCCTTTATAACAATAGGAGTTGAGTATAGAAGCAAAGAGGTCCTTCTGCAGTTGTACAGAGCCCTAGTGAGACCACACCTGGAGTATTGTGTGCAGTTTTGGTCCCCTAATTTGAGGAAGGACATTCTTGCTATTGAGGGAGTGCAGCGTAGGTTCACCAGGTTAATTCCTGGGATGGCGGGACTGTCATATGCTGAGAGAATGGAGCAGGCTGGGCTTGTACACTCTGGAGTTTAGAAGGATGAGAGGATATCTTATTGAAACATATAAGATTGTTAAGGGCTTGGACACGCTAGAGGCAGGAAACACGTTCCCAATGTTGGGGGAGTCCAGAACCAGGGGCCACAGTTTAAGAATAAGGAGTAAGCCATTTACAATGGAGACGAGGAAACACTTTTTCTCACAGAGAGTGGTGAGTCTGTGGAATTCTCTGCCTCAGAGGGCGGTGGAGGGCGGTTCTCTGGATACTTTCAAGAGAGAGCTAGATAGGGCTCTTGAAGATAGCGGAGTCAGGGGATATGGGGAGAAGGCAGGAACGGGGTACTGATTGGGGATGATCAGCCGTGATCACATTGAATGGCGGTGCTGGCTCGAAGGGCCAAATGGCCTACTCCTGCACTTGTGTTAAAGAAGGAACTGCAGATGCTGGAGAATTCGAGGGTTACACAAAAAGCTGGAGAAACTCAGCGGGTGCAGCAGCATCTAAGGAGCGAAGGAGATAGGCGACGTTTCGGGTCGAGACCCTTCGTCAGACTGCCTGCACCCATTGTCTATTGTCAATTGTTTAACATATGATTACAATCGATCCAGTTACAGTGTTTTCGATACATGAGAAGGGAATAACGTTGAGCTCAAGGTAAAGCCAGCAAAGTCCGATCAAGGATAGTCCGAGGGTCAAAATATTTTCGTATCTACTGGAACCTCATGAGATGTTTACCTGGCGAGAGTCTGCGTTTGGTGATCCCTGTTTATTTCTCATTGTTTCCACCTCCATTTGCTGATTGACTTGCAGTTGTAATTGTAGAAAATGCCAGGAAATGCAACAGTGGTTTACGATTGTGCTGCTAATCTGAAAGTAAATACAGGCAGGCTTAACATGTCTAGTTACGGATTAAACAGCATCTGCAAGACAATGGCCCAATATCCTCCAATTATTCACGGGACAAAGAACATATCGGTCACGCGTGTGGGTGAAAAGTCACTTCAGTCAACAGGTTTTATTAAATGTCGCTTATTAATGGAAAACTGGAGAGGCCCAAAAAATACAGCTGTCCCGAATGTTACCAGCTCGGTTCAGTTTGGTTTAGAGAAAACAAGGCCCTTCGGCCCACCGAGTCCGCGCCAACCAGCGATCCCCGCACAGCTAACACTATCCAACACTGACTTTATCCATTTCACCACCAACTTCCATCCGGCACTCAAATATACTTGGACCATTTCCGACATTTCCCTACCATTCCTTGACCTCACCATCTCGATTGCAGGTGACACACTCCTGACTGACATCCACTACAAACCAACTGACTCCCACAGCTACCTGGACTACTCTTCCTCCCACCCTGCTTCCTGTAAGGACTCCATCCCCTATTCCCAATTCCTCCGACTACGCCGCATCTGCTCCCAGGATGACGTGTTCCACACCAGGTCATCGCAAATGTCCTCGTTCTTCAGAGAACGGGGTTTCCCCTCCCCCACTATCGATGAGGCTCGCACCAGGGTCTCCTCCATACCCCGCAACACTGCCCTCTCTCCCCATTCCCCCACTCACAACAAGGGCCGAGTCCCCCTGGTCCTCACCTTTCACCCCCACCAGCCAGCGCATACAACAGATAGTCCTCCGCCAGTTTCGCCACCTCCAACGTGACCCCTCCACTCGCCACATCTTCCCATCTCCCCCCCTATCTGCCTTCCGCAAAGACCGCTCCCTCCGCAACTCCCTCGTCAATTCTTCCCTTCCCTCCTGCTCCACTCCTTCCCCGGGCACTTTCCCTTGCAACCGCAAGAGATGCTACACTTGTCCCTTCACCTCCCCCATCCACTCCTTTCAGGGACCCAAGCAGTCATTCCAAGTCCGACAGAGGTTCACCTGCACCTCCTCCAACCTCGTCTACTGCATCCGTTGCTCCAGATGCCAGCTAATCTACATCGGTGAGACCAAGCGGAGGCTAGGCGATCGTTTCGCCGAACACCTCCACTCGGTCCGCAATAACCAACCCGACCTCCCGGTGGCTCAGCACTTCAACTCCCCCTCCCACTCCGTATCCGACCTCTCGGTCCTGGGCCTCCTCCATGGCCAGAGTGAACAACACCGCAAGTTTGAGGAACAACATCTCATATTCCGCTTGCGGAGTCTGCATCCTCTGGGCTTAAACATTGAATTTTCTCAATTCTGTTAACCCAGACTGCTCCTTTCCCCCCCACCCCCACCTCTCCCTCAGCCCTCAGGCCCTGACATTCCTTCTCCATCTCCCCCCCCCCCCCCAAGTCGCACTAGCTTCTCATTTTCACACCAGAAACAGCTTACAATGGCCTGCTTTCCTTATCACCAATACTTTTTTGCATATCTTTCACTCATTGTTCTTGCTTTATCTCTCCATATCACTGTTTATATCTCTCGTTTCCCTGATCCCTGACCAGTCTGAAGAAGGGTCTCGACCCGAAACGTTGCCTATCTCCTTCACTCCTTAGATGCTGCTGCACCCGCTGAGTTTCTCCAGCTTTTTGTGTAACCCACTATCCAACACATACTGGGAACAATAGGCTATAGATAATAGACAATAGACACTATTCCATGGAGTTTTAAAGAAGGAACTGCAGATGCTGGAGAATCGAGGGTTACACAAAAAGCTGGAGAAACTCAGCGGGTGCAGCAGCATCTAAGGAACGAAGGAGATAGGCGACGTTTCGGGTCGAGACCGTTCTTCACTATTCCATGGAGCGCAGGAGGATGAGGGGTGATCTTATAGAGCTGTACAAAATCATGAGAGGAATAGATCGGGTAGACGCATAGAGTCTTTTACCCAGAGTAGGGGAATCGAGGACCAGAGGACATAGGTTTAAGGTGAAAGGGAAAAGATTTAATAGGACAATAGACAATAGGTGCAGGAGTAGGCCATTCGGCCCTTCGAGCCAGCACCGCCATTCAATGTGATCACGGCTGATCATCCACAATCAGAATCCCGTTCCTGCCTGTTCCCCATATCCCCTGACTCTGCTATCTTTAAGAGCCCTATCTAGCTCTCTCTTGAAAGCATCCAGAGAACCGGCCTCCACCGCCCTCTGAGGCAGAGAATTCCACAGACTCACCACTCTCTGTGAGAAAAAGTGTTTCCTCGTCTCCGTTCTAAATGGCTTACTCCTTATTCTTAAACTGTGGCCCCTGGTTCTGGACTCCCCCAACATCGGGAACATGTTTCCTGCCTCTAGCGTGTCCAAACCCTTAACAATCTTTAAAATTTTACAGAAGCCAATTAACCTGAAAACCCGCACGTCTTTGGAGCACGGGAGGAAACCGGAGCACCCGGAGAAAACCCACGCAGGTCACGGGGAGAACGTACAAACTCCGTACAGACAGCACCCGTAGTCGGGATGGAACCCGGGTCTCTGGCGCAGTGAGGCAGCAACTCTACCGCTGCGATCGGCTCCGTAAGATGTATCCACTGCGCATTGGCACCGAGCAAAAATAACTGGCCGGCAAAAATAATGAACTGATAATGCCTCAAGGCTTCCCGCAGAGGCAATAAAATACTATATGTGTGCTTGATTCATTCCTCCACGCGTTTGTCAGCTGGTTTAAATCATAGCCGGCTAAATGGAAATAAAATACGACATTCCTTAATACGTAAAATTCAGCCTTCTCAATATTGAGAAGAATGCTGAACGCACTCCACAAATAATTGAAGTATATAAACTAAAGAGAGGCATATGAAGGGTAGAACATATTTCCAACCTTAAGGTGGAATTGTGTCGAGAATAGTTTAATAGTTCAATAATGCTTGTGCAACTGCACAAGTGAAATTAATTTTACACGAATTTCACCTGCGGGCACCGCCATGTTTTTGGCGCCTTCATTCAAAGTCCAAAGTCCGGTCAGCCCGCGCGCTCGATGTACCGGAGCAGTTCCCGTGGACGCACATCCCTCTCCTCTCCTCTCCTCTCCTCGCCCGGCCATCGTTGTGTCCCGTGGGCATCCTCCTGCAGCCGACCTCGAAGGCACACGAGGCATCGCCCCCGTTCACCCTCCCACCGGCCCTGACCCCTCACGTCCCGCGTCTCCAGCGGCTGCCACCCGGTTCGGCCGAGCCCCCCCGGATCCTTCGGGCACTGTGGCCAAGGCACCAGGTTTAAGGTGAGAGGGCTAGTCATACCACACCGTCCCACGGGCGTTCCGTACCATAGCATTCTTATAGAAACCCGCTGAGTTTCTCCAACCTTTTGTGTGCCCCTAATAATTTTGGGTCGAGACCCCTCTTCAGTCTGAAGAAGGGTCTCGACCTGAAACGTCGCCTATCTCCTTCGCTCCTTAGATGCTGCTGCACCCGCTGAGTTTCTCCAGCTTTTTGTGTAACCCACGATTCTCCAGCATCTGCAGTTCCTTCTTCAGCACTAAGATTATTAAGGGTTTGGACACGCTAGAGGCAGGAAACATGTTCCCGATGTTGGGGGAGTCCAGAACCGTTTAAGAATAAGGGGTGGACCATTTAGAACGGAGACGAGGAAACACTTTTTCTCACAGAGAGTTGTGAATGTTGAATTCTCCGCCTCAGAGGGCGGTGGAGGCCGGTTCTCTGGATACTTTCAAGAGAGAGCTAGATAGGGCTCTTAAAGATAGCGGAGTCAGGGGATATGGGGAGAAGGCAGGAACGGGGTACTGATTGTGGATGATCAGCCATTGTCACATTGAATGGCGGTGCTGGTTGGAAGGGCCGAATGGCCTACTCCTGCGTCTATTGTCTATTGTCTATTGTCCATACCACAACGTTTCATACCGTTCCAAACCTTAAGGATAAGGGGGAAATCCTTTAAGACCGACATGAGAAAGACTTTTTTCACACAGAGAGTGGTGAGTCTCTGGAACTCTCTGCCACAGAGGGTAGTGAGGCCAGTTCATTGGGTATATTTAAGAGGGCGTTAGATGTGGCCCTTGTGGCTAAAGGGATCAGAGGGTATGGAGAGAAGGCAGGTACAGGATACTGAGTTGGATGATCAGCCATGATTATATTGAACGGCGGTGCAGGCTTGAAGGGCCGAATGGCCTACTCCGCACCTAATTTCTATGTTTCTACGTTTCTAAACCATGCCATACCATATCCAACCGTACAGGTGTCAGAGGTTATGGGAGAAGTCAGGAGAATGGATTGTTGAAAAATATTTAAAATCATTTATTTAACTACAAATTAAATCTCACGATATTATAAAGGCATGTTGGCCTTTATAACAAGAGGAATCAAATATAGGAGCAAAGAGGTCCTTCTGCAGTTGTACAGAGCCCTAGTGAGACCACACCTGGAGTATTGTGTGCAGTTTTGGTCCCCCAATTTGAGGAAGGACATTCTTGCTATTGAGGGAGTGCAGCATAGGTTCACAAGGTTAATTCCCGGGATGGCGGGACTGTCATATGCTGAGAGAATGGAGCAGCTGGGCTTGTACACTCTGGAGTTTAGAAGGATGAGAGGGGATCCGATAAGATTGTTAAGGGCTTGGACACGCTAGAGGCTGGAAACATGTTCCCGATGTTGGGGGAGTCCAGAACCAGGGGCCACAGTTTAAGAATAAGGAGTAAGCCATTTAGAACAGAGACGAGGAAACACTTTTTCTCACAGAGAGTGGTGAGTCTGTGGAATTCTCTGCCTCAGAGGGCGGTGGATGTTTTCAAGAGAGAGCTAGATAGGGCTCTTAAAAATAGCAGAGTCAGAGGATATGGGGAGAAGGTAGGAACGGGGTACTGATTGGGGACGATCAGCCATGATCACATTGAATGGCGGTGCTGGCACGAAGGGCCGAATGGCCTACTCCTGCGTCTATTGTCTATTGTCTATTGTCCATACCACAGCGTTCCATACCGTTCCAAACCATGCTATACCATATCCCACCGTACAGGTGTCAGAGGTGGAGGCAGGTTCTCTGGATGCTTTCAAGAGAGAGCTAGATAGGGCTCTTAAAAATAGCAGAGTCTAAGGGTATGGGGAGAAGGTAGGAACGGGGTACTGATTGGGGATGCTGGCTCGAAGGGCCGAATGGCCTACTCCTGCACCTATTGTCTATTGTCTATTGTCTATAACATGGGGAAGAGGGACCAGGGTAGATGGGACATGTTGGTCAGCCATGATCACTTTGGTATGGTATAAGGTCATAAGTCATAAGGTCATAAGGCAGGGGTCGGCAACTTACCGTCATAAGTCGTAAGATGATAAAGCAGATACGATAGTGTCGTTTGAGAGGCGTTTAGAATGGCACATGGATATGCAGGGAATGGAGAGGTATGGATCATGTACAGGGGATGAGGTCAGTTTATGCAGGCATCATGTTCGGCACAGACACTGTGGGCCGAAGGGCCTGTTTCTGTGCTGCGATGTATCCACGTGAGGGAGAGTTTAGGACCAGAGGGCACAGCCTCAGAGTAAAAGGACGTTCTTTTAAGAAGGAGGTGATGAAGAATTTATTTTGTCAAAGGGTGGTGAATCTGTGGAATTCATTGCCACAGACGGCTGTGGAGGCCAAGTCAATGAGTCTGAAGATCTGAAGAAGGGTCTCGACCCGAAACGTCACCAAACCCTACTCTCCAGTGAGATGCTGCCTGTCCCGCTGAGTTACTCCAGCTTTTTGTGTCAATCCAAGTTAGTGGATATTTTTAAGGCAGAGATAAATAGATTCTTGATCAGCACGGGTGTCAGGAGTTATAGACAGTAGACAATAGGTGTAGGAGTAGGCCATTCGGCCCTACGAGCCAGCACCGCCATTCAATGTGATCATGGTCTGATCATCCACAATCAGTACCCCGTTCCTGCCTTCTCTCCATATCACCTGACTTCCGCTATCTGGGGCGAAGGCAGGAGTTGAGAGGGAAAGATAGATCAGCCATGATTGAATGGCGGAGTAGACTCGATGGGCCGAAGGGCCTAATTCGGCTCCGATGACGTTGGACTTTAGAGAAACAGCATGGAAACAGGCCCACTGCCCAGAGACCACCCCATATACTAGCATTGTTCTACAAACTAGAGATAATTTACTGAAGCAATTAACCCAAAAATCCTGAGGTGGACAACATCTGCATTTTTCCAGCATCTGCAGTTCCTTCTTAAACCTAAACAACCTGCGCGTCTTTGGAGTGCGGAGGGAAACCAGAGCACCCGGAGAAAACCCACGCAGGTCAGGGGGAGAACGTACAAACTCCGTGCAGACAGCGCCCACGGTCAGGATCGAACCGGGATCTCTGGCGCTGCGAGGCAGCAACTCTACCGCTGCGCCACCGTGGCGACGTGCAGCTAAGGCCGTCAACGACACGCTATGTTTCTGGCGCCATCTTGTACCCTTCAAGTTCAGAGTTGTCGAAAATATCAAAGCTCCTATAGCGGAGCAAGATAGACCACTCGTGCTAAATGCAACGGGCTGACGTGTAGTACGCAACGGAGCGGAACGTGGGCCTTTTTTTCATCCATTTCCATAACCGAATACGACCCGACTCGACTCGCAGTGTAATCAGCGTTGCGGGGGAACAGTTTGTGTTAATATATTATAATTCTGAAAATGAGGAGAAGATTTGTACCAAAGAACTTTTATTTTTACGAGGATGTTTCCGTAACCGGCTTCCGTCTCCGCACTAGTATCTTTGCTCCGCTGTGATGGGATCTTTGGTGCGGAGACGGAAGCCGGTTACGGAAATGGGTCCGAAAATGACCCGTGAATCTTCCCATGACCGTACTACGTCTTTTTCGTCGAGTGGACTCTCTTGCCCGCTGTAGGATCTTTGGAAAATATTAGAGTCTTAATGCCTCACCTCAAAGGCCCGTTGTCCCGGTGACGACACAGGGTCAGAGTTCAAGGGTCGGCCGGGCCTGGCGATGTTGTCAATGTCCTCCTTGTGTTTTTGCTGACGATTCCAGCATCTGCAGTTCCCTGTGTGGATGAAGGGGCTTTAGCGTTTGATGGTGTTATTGGGGAATTTTGCAGACGGCGATATGTTAAAGTGTTTTATACCTCAGACGGCCATCAGTTAAACTCGACACACTGTTGTTCTAATCTGCGGGCGGAACACACTCCTATGTCGGCATAATATGCAGCTCACAATAAATTGTTTAATGAAATTGAGGGTTTGCATCTCCCAAAGATTCTTGAAACAGAAACATGGACAATAGGCGCAGGAGTAGGCCATTCGGCCCTTCAATAGACAATAGACAACAGGTGCAGGAGTAGGCCATTCGGCCCTTCGAGCCAGCACCACCATTCAATGTGATCATGGCTGATCATCCCCAATCAGTACCCCGTTCCTGCCTTCTCCCCATCTCCCCTGACTCCGCTATCTTTAAGAGCCCTATCTAGCTCTCTCTTGAAGGTATCCAGCGAACCGGCCTCCACCGCCCTCTGAGGCCTGTGCTGGTGTACTGGGCCCGCTGGTCGGCCCGGACACGCAGGGACAGGGGGCCTGTTTCCGCACTGTATCTCTAATTTATTTTCTTAAAAATTAAGAAATTTCCTACCATAAAGGACCTGTCACACAAGAAAAAAGTGCGAATTGGGGCTGGTGTAAACCCTCAATTACACGAAGCAATTGACTGCGATCTGCATGTTATGCCGACATTGAAGGTGTTCCACACCGCAGATTAGAACAACAGTGTGTCGAGCTCCGAGGGATAAAAACACTTTAATATATCGCCGTCTGAAAAATCAAACGCTAAATCCCTCCTCATCTGCCAGCGGCTGAAGATAAAAGCACCGTCTGAAGCCAGCTAATGAAACCCATGCCTCTTGGCAAAGAAATAATGTTGTTTGTGCGTGACAATGATATCGAGACAATCTCGTATTTAAATCTTAATCCAGCAAAGAATCAAAGAGAGTTTCTCCAAGTTTAAAGCACCTGGGGGGTAGGATATGTGCGCAATAGTTTCAAGCTGAAGGTTCATTTTAAATTGATTTTTATTTTAGGTGGCGTAGCAGTAGAGTTAGACAATATAGACAATAGGTGCAGGAGGAGGCCATTCGGCCCTTCCAGCCAGCACCGTCATTCAATGTGATCATGGCTGATCATTCCCAATCAGTACCCCGTTCCTGCCTTCTCCCCATATCCCCTGACTCCGCTATTTTTAAGAGCCCTATCTAGCTCTCTCTTGAAAGCATCCAGAGAACCGGCCTCCACCGCCCTCTGAGGCAGAGAATTCCACAGACTCACCACTCTCTGTGAGAAAAAGTGTCTCCTCGTCTCCGTTCTAAATGGCTTACCCCTTATTCTTGAACTGTGGCCCCTGGTTCTGGACTCCCCCAACATCGAGAACATGTTTCCTGCCTCTAGCGTGTCCAAACCCTTAATAATATTATCTTACAAGCCCAGACCGCTCCATTCTCTCAGCATATGATGGTTCCGCCACCCCAGGAATTAACCTTGTAAACCTACACTGCACTCCCTCAATAGCAAAAATGTCCTTCTTCAAATTAGGGGACCAAAACTGCACACAATACTCCAGGTGTGGTCTCACTAGGACCCTGTACAAATGTAGAACGACCTCTTTGCTCCTATATTCATAGAAACATAGAAACATAGAAATTAGGTGCAGGAGTAGGCCATTCGGCCCTTCGAGCCTGCACCGCCATTCAATGTGATCATGGCTGATCATCCAACTCAGTATCCCGTACCTGCCTTCTCTCCATACCCCCTGATCCCTTTAGCCACAAGTGCCACATCTAACGCCCTCTTAAATATAGCCAATGAACTGGCCTCAACTACCTTCTGTGGCAGAGAATTCCAGAGATTCACCACTCTCTGTGTAAAGAATGTTTTCCTCATCTCGGTCCTAAAGGAATTCCCCCTTATCCTTAGACTGTGACCCCTTGTTCTGGACTCCCCCAACATCGGGAACAATCTTCCTGCGTCTAGCCTGTCCAACCCCTTAAGAATTTTGTAAGTTTCTATAAGATCCCCCCTCAATCTTCTAAATTGCAGCGAGTACAAGCCGAGTCTATCCAGTCTTTCCTCATATGAAAGTCCTGACATCCCAGGAATCAGTCTGGTGAATCTTCTCTGTACCCCCTCTATGGCAAGAATGTCTTTCCTCAGATTTGGAGACCAAAACTGTATGCAATACTCCAGGTGTGGTCTCACCAAAACCCTGTACAACTGCAGTGGAACCTCCCTGCTCCTATACTCAAATCCTTTCAAATTCGAATTCGACCAGGACAGTTCATTACATTTTGTTTGTATGATCTGCCTGTGGGAACCTCTTGTTATAAAAGTCAACATGCCATTCGCTTTCTTATCATGTTGTACCATGTATTGTCTTTCCGCTGACTGGTTAGCACGCAACAAAAGCTTTTCACTGCACCTGGCAGACAATGATCAGCCATGATCACATTAAATGGCGGTGCTGGCTCGAAGGGCCGAATGGCCTACTCCCGCACTTATTGCCTATTGTCTATTGTCTATTATCTTGGTACACGTGACAATAAACTAAACAGAATCTGAGCTGCTGCCTAACCGCGCCAGAAACCCGGGTTCAATCCTGACCACAGGTGCTGTCTGTGCGGAGTTTGTACGTTCTCCCCGTGACCTGAACAACTTTCTCCGAGATCTTCGGTTTCCCCCCGCGCTCCAAAGACGTGCAGGTTTGTAGATTAATTGGCCTGGTATAAATGTAAATTGTCCCTAGTGTGTGTTGGGTTGCGTTAGTGTGCGGGGATCGCTGGTCGGCACGGACTCGGTGGGCCGAAGGGCCTGTTTTCCGTGCTGTATCTCCAAACTGAACTAAATGGTGTTTTTGCAAGACAATTACATTGACACAATCGTGTACTCAAATCCTAACGCAGAAACGCATCAAAGACAAGTCTAAAGCACCTGACGCGAGGATCTGAGTGCCACAGTTTAAAGAGAAAGCTTTATTTTAATGGAATTAAAAATGACATGAGATGTTTAAGAGGCAACCTATCTGGCATAGAGTCATAGAGTGATACAGAGTGGAAACAGGCCCTTCGACCCAACTTGCCCACACCAGCCAACATGTCCCAGCTACACTAGTCCCACCTGCCCGCGTTTGGTCCATATCCCTCCAAACCTGTCCAATCCATGTACCTGTCTAAACAATGGGAAAGTCCCAGCCTCAACTACCTCCTCTGGCAGCTGGTTCCATACACTCACCACCCTTTGTGTGAAAAAGTTACCCCTCAGATTCCTATTAAATCTTGCCTCCCCCACCTTAAATGTCCTCTGGTCCTCGATTCCCCTATTCTGGGCATGAGACCGGTTGCACCGTGGCTTGGTTCGGCAATTTGAGCGCCCTGGAGAGGAAAAAACTACAAAAAGTAGTAAACCACTGCCCAGTCCATCATCGGCTCTGACCTTCCTTCCATCGAGGGGATTTATCACAGTCGCTGCCTCAAAAAGGCTGGCAGCATCATCAAGGACCCACACCATCCTGGCCACACACTCATCTCCCAGCTACCTGCGGGTAGAAGGTACAGGAGCCTGAAGACTGCAACGTCCAGGTTCAGGAATAGCTACTTCCCCACAGCCATCAGGCTATTAAACCTGGCTCGGAACTCTGAACATTAATATCCCTCCATCTGTTATTTGCACTTTATTAATTTATTAATTCATGTGTGTATTTACGTATATAATTGTAGTCAATGCCTTCTATGTTCTGTTGTGCTATGCAAAGAAAGATTTTCATTGTCCTGTCAGGGACACATGACAATAAACTCTTTTGACTTGACTTTGACTTTGAGACTCTGTGCGTCTACCCGATCTATTCCTCTCATGATTTTGTACACCTCTATAAGATCTCCCCTCATCCTCCTGCGCTCCAAGGAATAGAGACCCAGCCTACTCAACCTCTCCCTGTAGCCCAGACCCTTGAGTCCTGGCAACATCCTTGTAATGAGGAAGGTAGATCAGGTAAACAAGGTTAATTCCCGGGATGGCGGGACTGTCATATGCTGAGAGAATGGAGCGGCTGGGCTTGTACACTCTGGAGTAGAAGGATGAGAGGGGATCTTGTTGAAACATATAAGATTCTTAGGGGTTTGGACACACTAGAGCCAGGAAACAAGTTACCGATTTTTGGGGAGTCCAGAACCAGGGGCCACAGTTTAAGAATAAGGAAGTAGGCCATTTAGAACGGAGACGAGGAAACACTTTTTCTCACAGAGATTTGTGAGTCTGTGGAATTCTCTGCCTCAGAGGGCGGTGGAGGCAGGTTCTCTGGATGCTTTCAAGAGAGAGCTAGATAGGGCTCTTAAAGATAGTGGAAACAGGGGATATGGGGAGAAGGCAGGAACGGGGTACTGATTGTGGATGATCAGCCATGATCACATTGAATGGCGGTGCTGACTCGAAGGGCCGAATGGCCTCCTCCTGCACCTATTGTCTATTGTTTATTGTCTTCCACACGGGCGGCACGGTGACGCAGTGGTACAGTTGCTGCCCAATGGCGTTTTCAACACCAGAGACCCGGGTTCGATCCCGACCACGGGCGCTGTCTGTTTGTACGTTCTCCCCGTGACCTGCGTGCGTTTTGTCCGAGATCTTCGGTTTCCTCCCACACTCCAAAGACGTACAGGTTTGTAGCTTAATCGGCTTGGTATAAATGTAAATTGTCCCTAGTGTGTGTGTAGGATAGTGTTATGGCCCTGTCCCACGGTATGAGTTCATTCCAAGAGCTCTCCCGAGTTTGCCCTGATTCGAACTCGGAGATTTACGGTAATGGCCGCTCGTCGGTACTCGGGGCTCTCATGGACATTTTTCAACATGTTGAAAAATCTTCCCGAGTCTTCCCATGCTTACCTGCCGTTAGCGATTCTTCCCGAGTACCTGCCGTTAGCGTTACGAGCTGCTAAGAGACGTCCCCGAGCTCCGACGTACCCGCAACGTTCATTCTCCGTGCTTACCATGAGTTTGATTTGTTTTTAAACTCTGGAGAGCTCTTGGAATGAACTCGTACCGTGGGACGGGGCCATAAATATGCAGGGATGGCTGGTCGGCACGGACTCGGTGGGCCGAAGGGCCTGACTCTGAGCTGTATTTCTAAACTCTCTGCCTGTACAGATTTTAAAGTTCGTCGCCAGTGCTAGAGTTAAAGCTAACTGTGGCTAAGTCTTATTTTGCAGGCCTTGCATAATGCAACCAACAATTGAACTGTGTACAGCATGTGAGTGCGTGCTTGAAACCTGTCTGCCTTGGATAATTCAATGCCTTGGGCTGTTGCAGTTGAACCTTCAGAGGAACAGGCAGGCTGGTTGGAGTTTGCAACGCAGCTAATTTGGATAATGACGTTACCCTTGGAAAAGATTCTGCTGTGCGACTGTAACCTCAACGTAGGACTCGGGTGGAGGAAGGAACTGGCTTCAGCAGAAGATAGACACAAAAAGCTGAACTAACTCAGCGGGTCAGGCAGCATCTCTGGAGAATATGAATTGGCGACGTTTCGGGTCGAGACCCTTCCCGACCCAAAACGTCACCTGTCCATGTTTTCCCGCGATACTGCCTGACCCGCTGAGTTACTCCAGCACTCTGTGAAACGTCACCTATCCATGTTCTCCACAGATGCTGCCTGACCCGCTGAGTTACTCCAGCACTCTGTGAAACGTCACCTATCCATGTTCTCCACAGATGCTGCCTGACCCGCTGAGTTACTCCAGCACTCTGCGAAACGTCACCTATACTCAACTCCTCTAGTTATGAAGGCCAACATGCCATTCGCTTTCTTCACTGCCTGCTGTACCTGCATGGTTTTTGGCAGAGTCATTCCAATTTTTACTCTGGAAAGCTACAAATTTCATAGCCTATCATCCTTCTAACCCTCCACTCTCCCCCCCCCCCCCCACGCACACCCTGGTTGTCCCACCACTGTTCACATCCTTGTATCCCTCTCACTATCACACCATCCCCAGCCAACAATGGACCATTGTGGGCTCCACCTGTCCAGACGTTATCTGTTGCCGGCCCCACACTTCCCCGCGACCTCTATTTTCGGTCTCAAGATTGGTCCCAACCCGAAACATCACCTATCCATGTTCTCCACAGATGCTGCCTGACCCGCTGAGTTACTCCAGCACTCTGTGTCTTCGCAATACTCCAAATGCGGTCCAACCGAAGTCCTATAAAGATGCAACATGTCTTCCCGATGCTAAAACGATGATGGTGATGATACGTTATTGAACATGTACCTCTGTACCGAGGTACAGTGACATTCTTTGTCCTGCAGTCTGGTCCAGTAAATTCATATTATAGACTCACGGCACGATGGCGCAGCGGTAGAATTGCTGCCTTACAGTGCCAAGAGACACGGGTTCCATCCTAGCCATTTTTTCATTGTATTTTTCATTTTTATTAGTTTGAATTCAAACAAACATAGTAACACACCTTTATAACAAGAGGAGTTGAGTACAGGAGCAAAGAGGTCCTTCTGCAGTTGTACAGAGCCCTAGTGAGACCACACCTGGAGTATTGTGTGCAGCTTTGGTTCCCTAATTTGAGGAAGGACATTCTTGCTATTGTGGGAGTGCAGCGTAGGTTCACAAGGTTAATTCCCGGGATGGCGGGACTGTCATATGCTGAGAGAATGGAGCAGCTGGGCTTGTACACTCTGGAGTTTAGAAGGATGAGAAGATATCTCATTGAAACATGTAAGATTCTTAAGGGGTTGGACAAGCTAGATGCTGGAAGATTGTTCCTGATGTTGGGGGAGTCCAGAACAAGGGGTCACAGTCTAAGGATAAGGGGGAGTTCCTTTAGGACCGAGATGAGGAAAACATTCTTTACACAGAGAGTGGTGAGTCTCTGGAATTCTCTGCCACAGAAGGTAGTTGAGGCCAGTTCATTGGCTATATTTAAGAGGGCGTTAGATGTGGCACTTGTGGCTAATGGGATTAGGGGGTATGGAGAGAAAGCAGGTACGGGATACTGAGTTGGATGATCAACCATGATCACATTGAATGGCGGTGCAGGCTCGAAGGGCCGAATGGCCTACTCCTGCACCTATTTTTCTATGTTTCTATGTTTCTATTGTTAAGGGCTTGGACACGCTCGAGGTAGGAAACATGTTCCCGATGTTGGGGGAGTCCAGAACCAGGGGCCACAGTTTAAGAATAAGGGGTAAAGGGCCTGTCCCACCTGGGTGCATGCAGCAAGCGCGACCTAACGTGGTCGCTTGAGCTGTACGGCCTCGCGGGGCCGGTCCCACTTCGATCGACGGAGCCGTATGGAGTTGCACGGGGCTGGTACCGACATCGCGCGGGGCTCCGAAAAACTGACCGTGTTCAAAATCCCGCGCGGCAACGGCCCGCAGCCGCATTGAGGACGTGCGCATTGTGAAAATCGCAAACCGATGCCAATACAAATGATGCCCATATCATTGTCCCCAGAGGGAACTTAAATGTCTGTAAAGCTCATAAACAAAATGGGGAGGTTTGGCCACTTTTCCCCATGTTCCTGCAGTTCTCACGCGTTGCGCTTGTTTATGTTTGTTCCCATATGTTCTAACAAGCTATCTATGTCTTTCTAGACAAATTATTTTCAATACAACAAATTTAAAGCAGCAATTATGGTTCCATAATGATAATGCATCTTAAATTTACGTGCGATCGGATTAAGCAGGATCGGGTAAAAAGAGTCAAGTAATCTCATGGCCAATGTCATTAATAAAATAGAAATGTTGCAGTATAATGTGGATAAATGTGAGGTTATCCACTTTGGTGGCAAAAACATGAGGGTAGACTATTATCTGAATGGTGGCAGATTAGGAAAAGGGGAGATGCAACGAGACCTGGGTGTCATGGTACACCAGTCATTGAAAGTAGGCATGCAGGTGCAGCAGGCAGTGAAGAAAGCAAATGGTATGTTAGCATTCATAACGAAAGGATTTGAGTATAGGAGCAGGGAGGTTCTACTGCAGTTGTACAGGGTTTTGGTGAGACCACACCTGGAGTATTGCGTACAGTTTTGGTCTCAAAATCCGAGGAAGGACATTCTTGCCATAGAGGGGGTACAGAGAAGGTTCACCAGACTGATTCCTGGGATGGCAGGACTTTCATATAAGGAAAGACTGGATAGACTCGGCTTGTACTCGCTGGAATTTAGAAGATTGAGGGGGGATCTTATAGAAACTTACAAAATTCTTAAGGGGTTGGACAAGCTAGATGCTGGAAGATTGTTCCCGATGTTGGGGGAGTCCAGAACAAGGGGTCACAGTCTAAGGATAAGGGGGAATTCCTTTAGGACCGAGATGAGGAAAACATTCTTTACACAGAGAGTGGTGAGTGTCTGGAATTCTCTGCCACAGAAGGTAGTTGAGGCCAGTTCATTGGCTATATTTAAGAGGGAGTTAGATGTGGCCCTTGTGGCTAAAGGGATCAGGGGGTATGGAGAGAAGGCAGGTACGGGATACTGAGTTGGATGATCAGCCATGATCATATTGAATGGCGGTGCAGGCTCGAAGGGCCGAATGGCCTACTCCTGCACCTATTTTCTATGTTTCTATGTTTCTATGTTAGAGCAGAATACTGCTAGAAACAAATATAACTTACTTGGTAAGGGAAATGGTAAAGCTGTGGAAATCGTAGAGAAAGTTCATTGTGGGGAAAGTGCTACTGTGCGCCACAGGAAGTAAAGCCTGCAACCCCCGTCTATATGAGTAAAAATGGTGTCACGCGCGACCTTCGTTCGAACTTCACGTCAACTCGCTCGGGGATCACTCGGCCTCCGCGCGAACCCCGCTTCCGGTTTTGTTGCGCTAGGCCGCATGCAGCCGCATGCTGGTGGGACAGGCCCTTTGGCCATTTAGAACAGAGACGAGGGAACACTTTTTCTCACAGAGAGTGGTGAGTCTGTGGAATTCGCTGCCTCAGAGGGCGGTGGAGGCCGGTTCTCTGGATACCTTCAAGAGAGAGCTAGATAGGGCTCTTAAAGATAGCGGAGTCAGGGGATATGGGGAGAAGGCAGGAACGGGGTACTGATTGGGGATGATCAGCCACGTAATGGGCTGCCACCATTGTCTTTTTTATCCTTTTATCCATTTTATTTTTTTATCCATTTTATCCTTCTGTTTATTATCGTGTTGCTCCGGGAGCCAAATGCAACGGAATTTCGTTTGGAATGGCATATATCGATGTATTTCTAAATGACAATAAAGTTTGTTTGATTTTGATTGATTTTTCATGATCACATTGAGTGGCGGTGCTGGCTCGAAGGGCCGAATGGCCTCTTCCTGCACCTATTGTCTATTGTCTATTGTCTATTGTCTATTGTCAATTGAGATGCAGCACGGAAACAGGCCCTTCGGCCCACCAAGTCCGTGCCGACCAGCCATCACCCCGTACACTAGCACTAACCGACACGCACTCGGGAAAATTTATAATTTTTACCGAAGCCAATTAACCCACAAACCTGCACGTCTTTGGAGTGTGGGGGGAAACCGGAGATCTTGGAGAAAACCCACGCAGGTCACGGGGAGAACGTACGAACTCCATCAGCACCTGACGGAGCCTCAGCATTACATCTCTGTATTTGTGTACAAGCCCGTTTGATAAAAATTATCAGACGGATATTTCCATAATTAAATTAATTGCATGTTCTATAAATTATTTATTCCATGCAGGATTTAAAACGTTGTTGCTAATGAGATGGTGTTTGCTGGATCTTTGGCAAGCTGCAATAACATTAAACTAGGAACTTTATCAAAGACTTTGATTGTGAAGTCGTTGCGTTTGATGTCTTTCTGTTGCTCCGTCAGAAGCTGCATCCAGATTTTTACAAGGACAAAGAACAAATAAGATAAATGAGAAGTTAGTCTGCTTTTTGGTACCTCGTCTTCAGAGAGAGACGTGTTCGAAAAGATTCCCACCCCTTCATCAAACACTAACATGCGCGCTTTAATGTTCACCCAGCTATGTAGCAGAACTTTCTGTTTGGTTTTAGTGTAGTTTAGTTTAGTTTAGAGGTACAGCGTGGAAACAGGCCCTTCGGCCCGCCGAGTCCGTGCCGACCCGCGATCCCAGCACACGAACGCCATCCCTACACGCACCAGGGACAACTTACAAGTTTACCGAAGCCAATTGACCTACAAACCCGCACGTCTTTGGAGCGTGGGAGGAAACCGGAGCACCCGGAGAAAACCCACGCAGGTCACTGTACACACTCCGTACAGACAGCACCCATAGTCAGGGTCGAACCCGGGTCCCTGGCGCTGTGAGGCGGCAACTCCACCGCCACGCCATCCGTGAAAATTCAACAACTCCTGTGATGAAATATCAGCGGGAATTAATCGAGAGCATTAACCGGGAATTAATATGATCGGCCGTGATCATATTGAACGGCGGTGCTGCCTCGAAGGGCCGAATGGCCTCCTCCTGCACCTATTGTCTATGTTTCTATGAGAGGTGTCACGGTGGCGCATCGGGTGGGGTTGCTGCCTTTACAGCGCCGGAGACCCGGGTTCGATCCTGACCACGGGCGTCTGTCTGTGCGGAGTTTTGTACGTTCTCCCCGTGACCGCGCCCGTTACCGAAACCAATCAACGTACAGGGCCGGGCGTCCTTGGAGTGTGGGAGGAAACCGGAGCACCCGGGGAAAACCCACGCAGGTCACGGGGAGAACGTACAAACTCCGTACAGACAGCGACCGTAGTCTGGATGGAACCCAGGTCTCTGGCACTGTGAGGCAGCATCTCTACCGCTGCACCACTGTCCCACCTTCTTGTTTGCTCTGAATTGGAGTTCTGTTCCATCGAAACATAGAAACGTAGACAATAGGTGCAGGAGTAGACCATTCGGCCCTTCGAGCCAGCACCGCCATTCAATGTGATCATGTCTGATCATCCACAATCAGTACCCAGTTCCTGCCTTCTCCCCATATCTCTGGATTCCCTTAGCCCTTAGAGCTAAATCTAACGGCGATGACTGTGTGTCACCAGGCATCACCCGTACATCATCGTGCGAAAGGCATTTCCAAACCAAAGGCAACACAGCTTTAGCATTTCCAAACCAAAGGCAACACAGCTTTAGCATTTCCAAACCAAAGGCAACACTTCTTTAGCATTCCAAACCACGATAAGACAAGCAGATGTCGCGCGAGGGTTTTGAACGTTCCAAAATCCTGGGGCGGCTGGGAGACACCACGTGCCACCCGTGCGTCAGTTGGGAAAACGGGAAGTACAACGGGATCTGAGGGTCCTTGTACATCAGTCTATGAAAGTAAACATGCAGGTACAGCAGGCAGTGAAAAATGCGAATGGCATGTTGGCCTTCATAACAAGAGGAATCGAATATAGGAGCAAAGACGTCCTTCTGCAGTTGTACAGAGCCCTAGTGAGACCACACCTGGAGCATTGTGCTCAGTTTTGGTCCCCTAATTTGAGGAAGGACATTCTTGCTACTGAGGGAGTGCAGTGTAGGTTTACAAGGTTAATTCCCGGGATGGCGGGACTGACAAATGATGAGAGAATGGAGCAGCTGGGCTTGTACACTCTGGAGTTTAGAAGGATGAGAGAGGATCCCATTGAAACATGTAAGATTGTTAAGGGTTTGGACACGCTGGAGGCAGTAAACATGTTCCCGATGTTGGGGGAGTCCAGAACCAGGGGCCACAATTTAAGAATAAGGGGTAAGCCATTTGGAACGGAGACGAGGAAACACATTTTCTCACAGAGAGTGGTGAGTCTGTGGAATTCTCTGCCTCAGAGGGCGGTGGGGGCCGGTTCTCTGGATGCTTTCAAGGGAGAGCTAGATAGGGCTCTTAAAGATAGCGGAGTCATCTTTAGCGGGATATGGGGAGAAGGCAGGAACGGGGTACTGATTGGGGATGATCAGCCATGATCACATTGAATGGCAGTGCTGGCTCGAAGGGCCGAATGGCCTCTTCCTGCACCTATTGTCAATAGACAATAGGCAATAGACAATAGGTGCCCAAGTGGGACAGGCCCTTAACTCTCTCTTGAAAACATCTAGTGAATCGCCTTCCGTGGCAGAGAATTCCACAGATTCACAACTCTCTGGGTGAAAAAGTTTCTGGACTTCCCCCCCCCCCCCCCCCCCAACATGGGGAACATTCTTCCTGCATCGAGCCTGTCCAATCCCTTAAGAATTTTAAATGTTCCTGTAAGGTGGTTAGACCGCGGGTATTTTCGCCTTGGAGAAGAAACAAGGTCACACACAGTTGACCTCTCGGGGGGTCACGGAGGGATAAGTTCCACCTGACCACACCACGTCATCTGCCGTCATTTGATACAGTCCAGTAACTGAATCCGTGTATCTCCAGTCAACATATTTAGCTCTGAGGACACTTGGTGTCGTATTTTGTCTAAGCCCTGAGTGTTCTCACTCTGCGTATGTAGGAAGCGACTGCCGATGCTGGTTTAAACAGAAGACAGGCATAAAACGCCGGAGTAACTCAGCGGGACAGGCAGCACCTCTGGAGAGAAGGAATGGGTGACCTAGGTCTGAAGAAAGGTCTCGGCCCGTGCAGCGAAGGTTAATTCCCGGGATGGCGGGACTGTCATATGCTGAGAGAATGGAGCGGCTGGGCTTGTACACTCGGGAATTTAGAAGGATGAGAGGTTATCTTATTGAAACATATAAGATTACTAGACTAAGTGGGACCCATTTGGTCCCAGCATCACACGGGAGGGCTGGTCCCCCAACGCAATATTCCACCTCTCCACCAATTCCAATATTGGTGGCCAGTGGGGGGGGGGGGGGGGGGGCTTTCTGGTGTGCTAGTATGGATGTTGTGGGCTGAAGGGACAGGTTTCCAGAGGGCTAGTATGGATATTGTGGGCCGAATGGATTCTTGGGCTGGCGGCTCAGTCACTCAAGCCTGTTGTGCTGGCAGCTCACTCACTCACGGCTGGTGGGCTGGAAGTTGACTCACGGCTATTCCTTGAAATTCCATTTCAAGCAGGGTGCAAGGCCACCAAATTCAAGTGCAGTTTCTTACCACTTCAAGCAGGGTGCAAGGCCACTAAAGACAGCGAGTTGTGACCTCTCCCTCCTCCATCTTGCAGAGATTGAGCCACGCCCATACTTCTGGGTTTTATAGTCCCTCCCCCCCTCCTTCATGGCTTTCATGGCATGATTGACAGCAGAGATAATCCCAACATTTTTTAAACACATATAACTCTATTATTTTTCATAGATGGGAAAAATCCTCCGCACCTGATGAGCGGAGGGGGACTGGAGTAAGATGGCCAAAAATCACAGCCATACGTGGTAGCGGCTTTTCTAAAATCAATATAAAGGCAAACAGGAAGTGGTCAAGATTAGACTATTAATTATATAGAAGGCAAGGCAACTTTAATTAGGCAAGGCAACTTTAATTAGGCAAGGCAACTTTAATTAGGCAAGGCATTTCCAAACCAAAGGCAACACAGCTTTAGCATTTCCAAACCAAAGGCAACACAGCTTTAGCATTTCCAAACTATATTTTCAAACCACATAGGGGCACTGACAGGTCAGTAAAACCCCTCACCGTTTAGTAGACATGTGTTCAGTGTTAATCACAGCTCAGACTGAGAGACGAAACCTCTCGCTCCCCCATCTTGCAGAGACTGACTGAGGCACTCAACACCTCCGGGTTTTATAGTCCCTCCGGAAGGGGCGGCCCTCAACATTTTTCAAAACATTAATAACTCTTTTATTTTTCATCGATGGGAAAAATCCTCTTGTCCTGCGCAGCAGAGGGGGACTCTGAGTAAGATGGCCAAAAATCACAGCCGTAAGTGGCACCGTTTTTTCTAAATTCAATATACTGAACAACAGGAAGTGGTCAAGATCAGGCTTTTAGTAATATAAGATTTAAGGGTTTGGACACATTAGAGGCAGGAAACATGTTCCCGATGTTGGGGGAGTCCAGAACCAGGGGCCACATTTTAAGAATATGGAATAAGCCATTTAGAACGGAGACGAGGAAACACTTTTTCACACAGAGTTGTGAGTGTGGAATTCTCTGCCTCAGAGGGCGGTGGAGGCCGGTTCTATGGATGCTAAGAGAGAGCTAGATAGGGCTCTTAAAGATAGCGGAGTCAGAGGATATGGGGAGAAGGCAGGAACGGGGTACTGATTGGGGATGATCAGCCATGATCACATTGAATGGCGGTGCTGGCTCGAAGGGCCGAATGGCATCCTCCATGAGAGGACAGTCACACTCGTTTCGAGTGACCTCTGATGATGATTTAGAAACATAGAAACACAGAAAATAGGTGCAGGAGGAGGCGATTCGGCCCTTCGAGCCAGCACCGCCATTCATTGTGATCATGGCTGATCATCCCCAATCAATAACCTGTGCCTGCCTTCTCCCCATATCCCTTGATTCCACTAGCCCCTAGAGCTCTATCCAACTCTCTTTTAAATCCATCCAGTGATTTGGCCTCCACTGCCCTCTGTGGCAGGGAATTCCACAAATTCACAACTCTCTGGGTGAAAAAGTTTTTTCTCACCTCAGTCTTAAATGGCCACCCCTTTATTCTAAGACTGTGGCCCACTGGTTCTGGACTCGCCCAACATTGGGAACATTGTTCCTGCATCTAGCTTGTCCAGGCCTTTTATTTTGTGTTTAATTAAATAAAATCTCCTTGTTGAAGTAACACAAAGGTACCACGATGGTAACAGATTTAATTCCCATCCAGCCCTCATGCTCGCAACAAGTAAACATCAGCTGAACAGCTTAAGAATGGTCTTAACAAGTGACTCAGCGGGACAGGCAGCACCTCTGGAGAGAAGGAATGGGTGACGTTTCGGGTCGAGACCCTTCTTCAGACCTTAGCAAGATTCAACACATTCTCGTGATTTTCGACCCGAAAAACGTCATCCATTCCTTGCACAGGGAGATGAGTTTATCAGTTCAGTTCATTGTCACGTGTACCGAGGTACAGTGAAAAGCTTTTGTTGCGTGCTAACCAGTCAGCGGAAAGACAATACATGATTACAATCGAGCCGTCCACAGTGTACAGATACATGATAAGGGAATAACGTTTAGTGCAAGGTAAAGTCAGTAAAGTCCGATCAAGGATAGTCCGAGGGTCTCCAACGAGGTAGATAGTATTTCAGGGTTGCTGTCTAGTTGGTGGTAGGATGGTTCAGTTGCCTGATAACAGCTGGGAAGAAACTGTCCCTGAATCTGGAGGTGTGCATTTTCACACCCCCTCTCTCCCTCTCTCTCTCTCTCCCTCTCTCCGTCTCTCCCTCTCTCTCTCTCCCCCCCTCCCTCCATCTCTCTCTCTATCTCGCCCTCCCTCTCTCCCTCCCTCTCCCCTCTCTCTCTCCGTCTCCCTCTCTCTCTCTCCCTCCCTCTCTCTCCCTCCCTCTCTCTCTCCATCTCTCCCTCTCTCTCCCTCCCTCTCCCCCTCCCTCTCCCTCTCTCCCTCCGTCTCCCTCCCTCTCTCCCTCTCTCCCTCCATCTCCCTCTCTCTTTCTCTCCCTCCCTCTCCCCCCCTCTCCCTCTCTCCCTCTCTCCCTCTCCCCCTCTCCCTCTCCCCGCCTCTCCGCCTCTCCGCCTCTCCCCCTCTCCGTCTCTCCCCCTCTCCGTCTCTCCCCCTCTCCCCCTCTCCGCCTCTCCCCCTCTCCGTCTCTCCGTCTCTCCCCCTCTCCGTCTCTCCCCCTCTCCGTCTCTCCCCCTCTCCGTCTCTCCCCCTCTCCGTCTCTCCCCCTCTCCGTCTCTCCCTCTCTCTCCCTCTCTCTCCCTCTCTCTCCCTCCGTCTCTCCCTCCATCTCTCTCTCCCTCTCTCTCCCTCCCTCCCTCCCTCTCCCCCTCTCTCCCTCCGTCTCTCTCCCTCTCCTCCCTCTCCCCCCTGTACCGGTTGACCAAAGATCAGGAGCGTGAAGGTACAGGACAAACATCCCGTTACTGGGAGATCACGAACAGTCAGTCCCAAAATACGGCGTTGAGTCTAATTTAGACTTGAGTTGGAGGGACCACCTGTTTGGGGGGAAACAGCTGAGATCGGTGGCAGAACATTGAAGCCCACGATAGTGTCCGTCTCGCACGACAGCAGAGCACGGATTGAATGGCGTGAACATGCACTGTAACGTGGAGAAACAACTGGTTCACTTCAGCTCACTGTACAGTTTTGGTCTCCTAATTTGAGGAAGGACATCCTTGTGATTGAGGCAGTGCAGCGTAGGTTCACGAGATTGATCCCTGGGATTGGCGGGACTGTCATATGAGGAAAGATTGAAAAGACTAGGCTAGTATTCACTGGAGTTTAGAAGGATGAGGGGGATCTTATAGAAACATATAAAATTATATGGATAATTATATGGACTGGACAAGCTAGATGCGGGAAAAATGTTCCCAATGTTGGGCGAGTCCAGAACCAGGGGCCACAGTCTTAGAATAAAGGGGAGGCCATTTAAGACTGAGGTGAGAAAAATCTCTTTCACCCCGAGAGTTGTGAATTTATGGAATTCCCAGCCACAGAGGGCATTGGAGGCCAAATCACTGGATGGATTTAAGAGAGAGTTAGATAGAGCTCTAGGGGCTAGTGGAGTCAAGGGATATGGGGAGAAGGCAGGAACGGGTTATTGACAGGGGATGATCAGCCATGATCACAATGAATGGCGGTGCTGGCTCGAAGGGCCGAATGGCCTCCTCCTGCACCTATTTTGTATGTTTCTATTAACCAGTCAGCGGGAAGACAACACATGATTACAATCAGGCCGTTTGCAGTGTACAGACACACGATAAAGGGAATGACATTTAGTGCAAGGTAAAGCCCAATCAAGGATAGTCCGAGTGTTTAAGAAAGAACTGCAGATGCCGAAAAAATCGAAGGTAGACAAAAATGCTGGAGAAACTCAATGGGTCAGGCAGCATCTATGGGGCGAAGGAATGGGCGACGCTTCGGGTCGAGACCCCTTAAGGTACAGCGTGGAAACAGGCCCTTCGGCCCACCGGGTCCGCGCCGACCAGCGTTCCCCGCACACTCACACTACCCTTCTTCAGGGGGAGAGGGAAACAAGATAGGCAGCTCTTCATCACCATCTATATCTCTTGTTTCCCTTTCCCTTGAATCATGTAACTTCCGAAGAGTCCACCAGGGACTATACTGGATGTTGGACAACTATATTCTGGACATAGAAACATAGAAACATAGAAAATAGGTGCAGGAGGAGGCCATTCTCCCCCTCGTGCCAGCACCGCCATTCAATATGATCATGGCTGATCATCGGAAATCCGTGCCCGTTCCTGCTTTCTCCCCATATCCCCTTGATTCCGTTAGTCCTAAGAGCTAAATCTAACTCTATCTTGAAAACATCGAGTGAATCGGCCGTCTGCAGCAGAGAATTCCACAGATTCACAACTCTCTGGGTGAAAATGTTTTGCCTCATCTCAGTCCTAAATGGCCGACCCTTTATTCTCAAACTGTGTGACCCCTGGTTCTGGACTCCCCCAACATCGGGAATATTTTTCCTGCATCTAGCCTGTCCAATCCTTTAAGAATTAAGAATCTGAAGAAGGGTCTCGACCCGAAACGTCGCCTATCTCCTTCATTCCTTAGATGCTGCTGCACCCGCTGAGTTTCTCCAGCTTTTTGTGTAACCCTTTAAGAATGATATATGTTTTTTCTCATTTTTTACATTTTCCAAGCCAATTAACCTACAAACCTGGAACGTCTTTGGAGTGTGGGAGGAAACCGAAGATCTCGGCGTAAACCCACGCAGGTCACGGGGAGAACGTACAAACTCCGTACAGACAGCACCCCTAGTCGGTATCGAACCCGGGTCTCCGGCGCTGCATCTTGCTGTAAGGCAGCAACTCTACCGCTGCGCCACCGTGGCTGAGTAGGGTCTCGACCCGAAAGGTCGCCCATTCCTTCTCTCCGGAGATGCTGCCTGTCCCGCTGAGTTACTCCAGCATCTAACTACACTAGGCGAACACCTAGGCATCTAACTACACTAGGCGTTTCCTGCCTGCCTTGCTGAAGAAAGCGTAATAGCAAAACTATCTCGATCGCAGCCTGCAGCATTGTTGCCAGGACAATCTGTTTCCATCTGCTGCTCGTGACAACAAAAGAAAGGAATGCTGACTTTCTGCCCAGGCAAATAGCCCTTCTAAACCCCTTAATGGAAGGTCTCCTTATACAGATTCAGATTCAGATTCCGATTCAGATTCAGATTCAATTTTAATTGTCATTGTCAGTGTACAGTACAGAGACAACGAAATGCATTTAGCATACATCCAACTAGTTAGCCATTCTGATGCACAGTGGTAGTTTGCTGGGCTGCACGCCAGTCTTGGGGAGAGCTAAGGTCTCCTGGCTGAAGTGTGCATCAATATGGCAATAAAATTTGGATGCACACAAAAGTCTCGTTTAGTTGCGTTAATTATTGACATGCAGACAATGGACAATAGGTGCAGGAGGAGGCCATTCGGCCCTTCAAGCCAGCACCGCCATTCACTGTGATCATGGCTGATCATCCCCAACCCGTTCTTGCCTTCTCCCCATATCCCCTGACCCCTCTACCTTTAAGAGCCCTATCTAGACTTGATGGGCCAAAAGGCCTAATTCTGCTCCTATCATAGAAGCATAGAAACATAGAAAATAGGTGCAGGAGGAGGCCATTCAGCCCTTCGAGCCAGCACCGCCATTCATTGTGATCATGGCTGATTGTCCCCTATCAATAACCCGTGCCTGCCTTCTCCCCATATCCCTTGACTCCACTAGCCCCTAGAACTCTATCTAACTCTCTCTTAAAGCCATCCAGTGACTTGGCCTCCACTGCCCTCTGTGGCAGGGAATTCCACAAATTCACAACTCTCTGAGTGAAAAAGTTTTTTCTCACCTCAGTCTTAAATGACCTCCCCTTTATTCTAAGACTGTGACTCCGCTACCTTTAAGAGCCCTAGAAGTTTATGGGTAACATGAGGGGGAACTTCTTTACTCAGAGAGTGGTGGCTGTGTGGAATGAGCTTCCAGCAGAAGCGGTGGAGGCAGGATCGATTTTAACATTTAAAAGTAAAGTGGATAGGTATATGGACGGGAAGGGAATGGAGGGGTATGGTCTGAGTGCAGGTAGATGGGACTAGGGGAAAATAAATGGTCGGCACGGACTGGAAGGGCCGAGAGGGCCTGTTTCCGTGCTGTAATTGTTATATGGTTATATGGTGCGACTTGAGTGGGTGGGTGGGTGAGTGGGTGGGTGAGTGGGTGAGTGGGTGGGTGGGTGGGTGGGTGGGTGGGTGAGTGGGTGAGTGGGTGGGTGAGTGGGTGGGTGGGTGGGTGGGTGGGTGAGTGGGTGGGTGAGTGGGTGGGTGGGGGTGGGTGGGTGGGGTGGGGTGGGTGGGTGGGTGGGTGGGGGGGGGTGGGTGGGGGGGGGTGGGTGGGTGGGTGGGGGGGGGGTGGGTGGGTGGGGGGGGTGGGGGGGGGGTGGGTGGGTGGGTGGGTGGGGGGGGGGGTGGGGGGGGGTGGGTGGGTGGGTGAGTGGGTGGGTGGGGGGGTGGGTGGGGGGGGGGGTGGGTGGGTGGGTGAGTGGGTGGGTGGGTGGGGGGCGGGTATAACGATTTAGAGATAGTTTAGCATAGAGACACACTATGTCTTCAGCTCACTTTTCATGTCCGCGGCGACCAGCGATCCCCGTGCACTAACACTACCCTACACACACTGGGGGCAATTTTACACTCATACCAATCCCGCACATCTTTGGAGTGCGGGAGGAAGCCGGAGCACCCGGAGAAAACCCACGCGGGCCACGGGGAGACTAGGGGAATGTACCTCGGTACACGTGACAATAAACTGAACTGGAATGAACTGAACTAAACTAAACTAAACGAAACTAAACTAATCTAATCTTAACTAAACTAATCGCCCCGTCCCACGGCACGAGTTCATTCAAGAGCTCTCCCGAGTTTTAAAAAAATCAAACTCGTGCTAAGCATGGAGAATGAACGTAGCGGGTACGTCGGAGCTCGGGGACGTCTCTTAGCGGCTCGTAACGCTAACGGCAGGTACTCGGGAAGGCTCGCTAACGGCAGGTAAGCACGGGAAGACTCGTGAAGATTTTTCCACACGTTGAAAAATGTCCACGAGAGCCCCAGGTACTGACGAGCGGCCATTACCGTAAATCTCCGAGTTCGAATCAGGGAAAACTCGGGAGAGCACTTGGAATGAACTCGTACCGTGGAACAGGGGTTGAACTCTATAGTCTTTTTACTGACTAGTTAGCATGCAACAAGACAAGCTTTTCACTGCACCTCGGTATATATTGAAACAGATAAGATTGTTGAGGGTTTGGACACGCTAGAGGCAGGAAACATGTTCCCGATGTTGGGGGAGTCCAGGACCAGGGGCCACAATTTAAGAATAAGGGGTAAGCCATTTAGGACGGAGACGAGGAAACACTTTTTCACACAGAGAGTTGTGAGTCTGTGGAATTCTCTGCCTCAGAGGGCGGTGGACGCCGGTTCTCTGGATGCTTTCAAGAGCGAGGTAGATAGGGCTCTTAAAAATAGCGGAGTCAGGGGATCAAGTATCATGTCAAGAATCAAGAGAGTTTTATTGTCATGTGTCCCAGATAGGACAATGACATTCTTGCTTGCTGCAGCACAACAGAATATGTAAACATAATACAGAACCATATAACAAACCATATATAACCTAGGGTAGTTACACTATCCTAGTGGTAGTTGCTCTTAGGTGTGGAAGACTGAGGTCGAGGGGGGTCGTAGGAGGTCGTAGACAATAGACAATAGGTGCAGGAGTAGGCCATTCAGCCCTTCGAGCCAGCACCGCCATTCAATGTGATCATGGCTGATCATCCCCAATCAGTACCCCGTTCCTGCTCTCTCCCCATATCCCTTGATTCCGTTAGCCCCAAGAGCTAAATCTGGCTCTCTCTTGAATACATCCAGTGAATCGGCCTCCACTGCCTTCTGCGGCAGAGAATTCCACAGATTCACAACTCTCTGGGTAAAACATTGTTTCCTCAGCTCAGTCCTAAATGGCCGACCCCTTATTCTTAAACTGTGACCCCCCCCCCCCCCCGGAGTGGGACAGGCCCTTAAGGCAGCAACTCTACCGCTGCACCACCATCACGGCCCTGACAGTCCGCACTAACACGTATGACCTTATGATAAATTAAACGGAACTGAACTGAATTAAACGTTTCGGACTTCAGACTGATTGTGGAGGTGGGGGGGGGGGGGGGGAGGGGGGGCAGGGGAGGATAGGCAAGGGGACGCAAGGGGACATGCCAGAGGCTGTAGTGGACCACACACACACACACACACACACACACACACACACACACACACACACACACACACACACACACACACACACACACACACACACACACACACACACACACACACACACACACACACACACACACACACACACACACACACACACGGACGGGCCACAGGAGATGTAAATCTGCTGCCTGTGGAAACCTGCCTCAGAACGAGAGCCCCAGGAGAGGAGGCGGGAGAATTTGGAAAATATATCAGCACATCTATCATAGACTGGCCGCCAAACCCGGCATCATCCCAACGGAAAAAATATCTTCTCCCAGTAATATGACTTGAGAACAATAGCAGTCACAGTTTCCATCGGAGCGCTGTGCCATTTGTAAATTTGGATCATTTTCCTTCATGAGTAGTTTTCCAGGTTTCATCTCCAATTTCCTAACATTATTTAAAAGGCAGCAGGTTCTTTTAGTTAAGGGCCGTTCCCACCAGCATGCAACTCTATGCGATGAGCGCGATCAAACTAGAAGCGGGGGCCGCGCGGAGGTAGGTGATCCCCTGTACAGAGCCGTTCCCACCAGCATGCGCCTGCATGCGGCAAGCGCAACCAAACCGGCAGCAGGGGCCGCGCGGAGGTCGGGTGAGTGGCGCAACGCGGCGCAAAGTGAGACGAACTTGGAGCGAAGTCTTAAAGGTAAGTTCGCCAGGACAGAGAGGGACACACAGAGAGGGGCACAGAGGCACACACACACAGAGGGCCACGGAGCCACACACATAGAGGGTCACGGAGGCACCTACAGATAGGTTCACCGAGGCACGATGTCGGGGCGGTGTGTAATGCGTCGAGGCGACTGCGAGCCGACAAGCCGTTACCGCACAGAATTTTTGAACATAGTCAGTTTTCTGGAGCCCCGCGCGATGTCGGGACGAACTCCGCAGAATTCCGCACGGCTCCGGCGATCGAAGTGGGACCGGCCCCGCAACGCCAGACGGCTCAAGCGACCACGTTAGGTTGCGCTAATCGCATAGAGTTGCATGCTGGTGGGACAGGCCCTTTACACTCTCTCGTTTTAGATGCATAGAGCATAGAAACATAGAAAATAGGTGCAGGAGGAGGCCATTTGGCCCTTCGAGCCAGCACCGCCATTCATTGTGATCATGGCTGATCGTCCCCAATCAATAACCCGTGCCTGCCTTCTCCCCATATCTCTTGATTCCACTAACCCCTAGAACTCTATCTAACGCTCTCTTAAATCCATCCAGTGACTTGGCCTCCACTGCCCTCTGTGGCAGGGAATTCCACAAATTCACAACTTTATGGGTGAAAAAGTTTTTTCTCACCGCAGTCTTAAATGGCCTCTCCTTTATTCTAAGTTTTCTCTCTATTACCTCGACTTAAGACCCATAAAAATAGGGCAGAAGCAGGCCCTTCGTCACAACTTGCCCACGCTGACCGACATGTCCCATCTGCACTAGTCCCACCTGCCCGCGTTTGTTTGTTGTAACCCCCTGCAGAGTGGTTACTAAAATGGCTGATCCGTGGGCGGTTGCTGCTGGGACGCAAGTCGGGGCCTGATCAACCCCGGTTGGGTCGCCTGGGCGAGGGTGTCTGATGTTGTGAGACCCGAAACACACGATGACCCCAGGTCACATCACTGAGGATGTGTCCCAGCTCATCTAGAAGATGTATATTTTTCACATTAAATGGCCTCCCCTTTATTTTAAGACTGTGGCCCCTGGTTCTGGACTCGCCCAACATTGGGAACATTTCTCCTGCATCTAGCTTGTCCAGTCCTTTTTAAAATTGTATATGTTTCTATACGATCCCCCCTCATCCTTCTGAACTCCAGCCTAGTCTTCTCAATCTTTCCTCATATGACAGTCCCGCCATCACAGGGATCAATCTCGTGAACCTACGCTGCACTGCCTCAATCACAAGGATGTTTAACCTCAAATTAGGAGACCAAAACTGTACACAATACTCCAGATGTGGTCTCACCAGAGCCCTATACAACTGCAGAAGGCGAGGCGAAAAATCCATTGGTCCTCCAATGGATCCAGGTTGGAGGTTGATAGATGGTTCTCAAGTCATATTACTGGGAGAAGATATTTTTCCGTTGGGAAAACCCTGTCCCGTTAAACAAATATGTTACGGAAACAGCAACTGAAGGGAACAACACCACTGGGCGTGATGGACTTCCTGGGCTATCGACAGATGCTAGGATGAATGTCAATGGTGAAGAGAACCAGACAGCATCCCAAGAATAGCCCTGCACTGGACACCGGAAGGGAAAATGAAAAGAGGGGGAGCCAAAACCACCTGGCGTCGAACTGTAGACGAGGAAATGAAGACAATGAACCTGACCTGGGGTAGTGTCCAGAAGCTAGCCCACAACAGACAGGAGTAGAGGACCTTCGTTGCTGCCCTACATGCCAGGAGGCATCATAGGCAGTAGGTAAGTAAGTAAAGGGCCTGTCCCACCTGCGAGTCATTTTGTATTGTATTCAATTTATTGTCATTATCTCATTGTAGAGACAACAAAATGGATTTTCCTTTCAGTCAGTAACATAAAAATAAATAATAAATAAATAAACATATTTTTTAAAAAGCACAAACACAGACAACATACCCCCACACGCAACATACCCCCACAGCGGCACCAGAGTTAAGGAAGGTACCATAGTCCAGCCAGCCTTCCTGTCGATCTTCACAGATGTTCACCCGATGCTCAGGCCCCCTCGCCGGGAACGATGGAACCCCAACGGAGAACATCCTCAGCGGCCCGGACGTCCAGGTCAGCCGCCTCCCAACGGAGTCCGCGACTCCCGACGTCCACAGGCCGTGCGAAGAGGGCCTGTTTCCGTGCTGTAATTGTTATATGGTTATATGGTGCGACTTGAGTGGGTGGGTGGGTGGGGGGCGGGTATAATGATTTAGAGATAGTTTAGCATAGAGACACAGCGCGGAAACGGGCCCTTCGGCTCACTTTTCGGGTCCGCGGCGACCAGCGATCCCCGTGCACTAACACTACCCTACACACACTGGGGGCAATTTTACACTCATACCAAGCCCGCACATCTTTGGAGTGCGGGAGGAAGCCGGAGCACCCGGAGAAAACCCACGCGGGCCACGGGGAGAAGGTGCAAACTCCGTACAGGCAGCGCCTGTAGTCGGGATCGAGCCTGGGTCTCCGACGCTGTGAGGCGGCAACTCCACCGCTGCGCCACCGTGCTGCACAGGTGAGACGTAACCCAGGTGTGCCGTGAGGGCGGTTCATAAGCTCGTAAGTTCAAAGGTTATGTTATCAGGCAACTGAACCATCCTACCAATAACTAGAGAGCGGTCCTGAACTACTATCTATATCATTGGAGACCCTCAGACCTTATTGGATTTTATCTTGCACTAAACATTGCTCATGTTATTCCATTTATCATGTGTCTGTACACTGTAAATAGCTCGATTGTAATCCGCTGGCTGGTTAGCGCGCAACAAATTGCTTTTCACTGTACCTCAGTTCACATAAACCACATTCTCCTGCCTTCTCCCCTTAACATCTGACACCCCTAGTAGCAAGAATCTGTTTAACTCCATTTAAAAAATATCCACTGACTCGGCCTCCACAGCCCTCTGTGGCAATGAGTTCCACAGATTCACCAACCTCTGACTAAAGAAGTTCCTCCTCGCCTCCTTTCTAAAAGAGCGCCCTTTAATTCTGAGGCCGTGCCCTCTGGTCCTAGACTCTCCCACTAGTGGGAACATCCTCTCCACATCCACTCTATCCAGGCCTTTCACTATTCAGTAACTTTCAATGAGGTCTCCCCCTCAACCTTCCAAGCTCCAGCGAGTACAGGCCCAGTGCCGACAAACTCTTAGAATAAAGGGGAGGTCATTTAAGAGTGAGGTGAGAAAAAACTTTTTCACTCAGAGAGTAGTGAATGTGTGGAATTCCCTGCCACAGAGGGCAGTGGAGGCCAAGTCACTGGATGGATTTAAGAGGGAGTTAGATAGAGCTCTAGGGGCTAGTGGAGTCAAGGGATATGGGGAGAAGGCAGGCACGGGTTATTGATTGGGGATGATCAGCCATGATCACAATGAATGGCGGTGCTGGCTCGAAGGGCCGAATGGCCTCCTCCTGTGCCTATTTTCTATGTTTCTATGTTTACCCTTCCACCTGTCCAGCATGGGAGACCCTGACAGGAGACGAACCCCCCCCGCTGGCATAGCTCTGGGGGTCACCGAGACACACAAGCTCCCCGCCCACGACAAGGCGGCAATCCAACGGGAAGAGACGGCGTCTATGGAGCGAAGGAACAGGCGACGTTTCGGGTCGAGAACTGCAGGTGCTGAAGATAGACACAAAATGCTGGAGTAACTCAGCGGGACAGGCAGTCTATCTATCGCAGTCGCTGCCTCGAAAAGGCTGGCAGCATCATCAAGGACCCACACCATCCTGGCCACACACTCATCTCCCCGCTACCGTCTCTATCCGAAACGTTGGCCATTTCCTCTCTCCCGAGATGCTGCCCGACCCGCTGAGTTACTCCAACTTTTTGTGTCTATCTTCTGTCTCTAAACTATCTTTGCTCCTCTGGCAGAGATGGGAGTGGGGGGATTCCAACTCTCTAGGCCTGGCGACTGCAAGTCACGTCAAGGCCTTTGATCCGGATCCCTTGGCATGTCACCCTGAGGGGAATCTGTTATTGTAGTCCAGCCTTAAAAAGCATTCCGTTTGCTTAAGACGTGCGAGCTTTGCCAAAGCAGAGTCCAACCGTGGAGTAATTCTACCCGCAGTTATGTCTTCAACACCAAGAAACGCAACAAAAAGGCATCAAGACATTCCACAAAGCAAATAGATGCAAGGATCTGCAGACGCTGGAATTTTGCGCACAACGTTTTGGGCAACGCAATGGCGCAGCGGTAGAGCAGCTACGATTTTGATTGCTACGGGTGTCAGGAGTTACGGGGAGAAGGCAGGAGAATGGGGTTAAGAGGGACAATAGACAATAGACAACAGGTGCAGGAGTAGGCCATTCGGCCCCTCGAGCCAGCACCGCCATTCAATGCAATCATGGCAGATCATCCCCAATTAGTACCCCGTTCCTGCCTTCTCCCCATTTCCCCTGACTCCGTTATCTTTAAGAGCCCTATCTAGCTCTCTCTTGAAAGCATCCAGAGAACCTGCCTCCACCGCCCTCTGAGGCAGAGAATAGTAAGATTGAACGAGAACTTACCAGTTCGAAGGTTGATCATTATTTCATGAGGAATCGAAGTGAGGGATTTCGTGAAGAGCCCGCCGGCACGCATGCTCGACATACTTCAAAGTAGCGGCATGGAATCACAGAGACCAGCAACAGAAATGACTTAGCATAGTAAGATTGAAGAGACTCAAATTACCAGATGAAGGTGACTGAGGGTTGGGCGAGGAGGGCACGAAATCCCTCACTTCGACTCCTCATAAAATAATGATCAACCTTCGAACTGGTAAGTTCTCGTTCAATCTTACTATTTCATTTCGGAGTCACGTGAGTGACATTGTGAAGACTTCAAAGCCTCTGTGATTACACGCCCTGGACCACGTCCATGCAGACACACCACTACCAGGGATGGATGGGAGGAACAAACTTGCTCAAATAGTTCATACTGCAAAACAAGAGCATATTTATTAATAACAAATCAAAAACCCCTCATGCGGGGACATCTCTACGTTCTTGACCTGCATTCAGCACGGCTTCTGCGAACTGTAGATAAGCAGCAACAGGCATGTTATAAAATCGCTGAAACACAGCTTCATTAGCCCATCCTGCTGTGGCGAGAATTTGGTCCATAGGCACCTCCATAATCCTCGCCGCTGACGTCGATGCAGCCCTGGTGGAATGAGACTTGAACACATTAGTGTCGATACCTGACTTACCCAAGACGACTCGAAGCCACCTGGCTATCGTCTGGACTGTCACTCGATGATGAGGTCTCTTATGAGTGACAAGCAGGTATCTCTCCATTCCTCTGATGCGTGCCGTCACCTTGACATAGTGACGGATATGTGAGGCTAAACACAGCCTAGCATCTGCGGGGTATGCCGGGAACTTCAGCTGCAGCCCTGTGCACCCAGGTCTATGCTGCTTTAGTAGCTCATCAATGAAGAAGACTACTTCTATAGGGGTAGATATCATTCTGTCGACACGTAGTTTGTGTAGTGTCTGTACCCTCTGTGCTGAAGTCAGCGCTAGTAACATCACCAGCTTCATGGTGAGTTTGTCCAGTTGGAGCCCTTCCATGGGAGACCACGTCCTGAGCAGGTTTAATACGTCCCTGACATCCCAGGTGATATTGTAGCGTGGTGTAGGCGGATTCAATATGAATATACCCCGCATGAGTCTGGACACTAGCCTGTTGGATCCCACCTCAATCTTGAGGTAGAATGACAGCGCGCTCCTGGCGCTGTTGATGGCACTGTAACTTAAGTGTTCATCATGGTGCAACCCCGCGAGGAATTCCAGGACGTCAGTTATTGTTACGTCATCGTACGTGATGCGAGAGCGGCTGCAGTAGGCTTCCCACTTCTTAATATGCGAGCGGTATCTTCGCCTTGTTGACTCTCGACACGACGCCCCGATGGTATCCATGGTCCGAGCTGAGAGGCCGTATTGGACTAACGGCCTGTTCAGAACCTGCAAGCCAACAAATTCAAATAGCCATGGCAGGGATGTGGCTCCCCTGAGACAGGGTGAGTAACCAATTGTGGGCAACCCTTCAAAAGGACCCAAGGTTCGCTGAGCATGTCAAAGACCACGGGATACCAAGGCTGTGTAGGCCAGTCGGGTATGATAAGGATGCCCTTGGCAGCATCCGCCTGAATCTTTCGCAATACCCGACTGATGAGGCAGAACGGGGGGAATGCATAGAAAAACCAATTCCCCCAGTCCATCGAGAATGCATTTAGCGCTATTGCCCCAGGATCTGGTTCCCATGAGACGTATGTTGGTACCTGATGGTTCAACCGCGACGCAAAAAGGTCAATGTCCGGTTTACCAAATTTGGCTGTAACTTTAGCAAAAATTTCAGGATGTAACATCCATTCAATATTGTCATTAAATTTGCGTGACCTGGTGTCCGCCACAGTATTAAGCTCACCTGGCAAATAGGTAGCTGAAATCCAAACGTCTCTTTGAACACACCAGAGCCAAATTGAGTTAGCCAATTTATCACACGAAACTGACCTGGTACCGCCCATATGGTTTAAGTATGCCACTGCTGTGGTGTTGTCTATTTGGAGACGGACACGTGCTCCAACAAGCTTGGAACAATAAGCACGAAGTCCGTGGAATGCTGCCAGCAACTCCAAATAGTTTATCCCCTGTGACAACAACATCGTCGATTCAAGGGTGTCCCACCTGCCCCCACAACTAGAGCAATTATGCGTAGCTCCCCAGCCATAAGAGCTCGCATCAGTCTGCAAGTATACCACCGGATTAGCCTCCCTAATAGGCTTGAATGAGCTGCTAATGTGACACACCCACCATTGCAACTCATTCTTCGCTTCGGACGGCAGCTGCATTGGTCGATCATAATGACCAGCGTTCTGTTTTAACGTAGCAATCTTGGCTCTCTGCAAATTCTGATAATGCAAAGGCCCATAACGGGCTGCCGGAAACAAAGCTACAAGTTTGCCAATTACTGTAGCTGTATGCCGAATCGATGGTATATTGGTGCGGATCAAATCTTGACACACCCGGGTGACCTCCTGAACCTTATTAGTTGGTATGGTGACCCTCATGCGTATAGAGTCCACCGTAAATCCTAGGTAATGAATCACCTGGGCAGGGCAGAACTTTGATTTCTCTGGATGGACAATGAACCCCAGCTGCTGAAATATATTGACAGCAGCTGCAACTCCCTGCTCAGCCAATTACAGGGTGTGGCCGACAATTAAGATATCATCTAAATAGGCCATTACTATATGGTGTCGTTGTCTTAAATAAGCCATAATTGGTTTCACTAATTTAGTGAATAATCTAGGGGCTGTGGTGAGCCCATTAGGCAAAGCCTTGTACTGCCAGAGTTGACCCATCCAGACAAATTTCAAAAACCTCCTGTCGTATTTCTGGATGGATACAGAATAGTACGCATCCTTTAAATCGATGCATGCCATAAAGCAACCATGAGAAATCAATGATTTGGCTGTTTCAAAAGTATCCATTTTGAAATGAGTATATGTTACAAAAGTATTCAAACGAGTCCGGTCAATAATGACTCGACAGCCTCCATCCTTCTTAGGTCTAGTGAATATATTCGAAACAAATTCAACTGGTTCATGCACCGTTTTCTCGATCACTCCCTTCTGTTGAAGCCTTAAAATTTCCTTGTAGCCTGCTGCCTGTTCTGCAGCAGACAATTTAAACGTACGACCGGGCATGTGCTGGGATGGAGGAATGTCGCCATTAAGAAACTCGATTTTATGACCCTGAATATTTTGCAACACATACTCATCACCAGTAATATTACCCCATGCACCCAAAAAGAACCGAAGGCGCCCACCAACATGTGTAGCTAAGCAAAGAGAAAAGAGAGAACCAGACCGCCTCACCTCCGTGGTTACCGGCGGTCCTTGACACGTGTGGGTGGACGTGGAGGTGCTGGGTTGGCTTGAGGGCGCGGCGTCTTCGTCTTCCACCAAGGTCTCTGCCGACCCTGTCCTAAAAAAGCCCCCTGTTGCTGGGGCTGTTGGTAACGTTGTGGAGCTGGAGGGTAGGTCCTCATAGAGGTACTGGCAGACCCTCGTGGGCGAGTAGATGGAGCTTTTGAGCCCGACGGCGTGGGGGCACTCTGAGAGCGCATGAGCCCCACTGTTTTGGCTTGTTCGTCAAGCTCTTTGACCCTCTTCGAGAGATCCTCACCAAAGAGCTGACGGGGCGGCGGCGGCGGCGGTGGTTTGCACAACCCTGCAAACTTAGGGTTGAGCGCCGGGCGGATGCTACTTTTGCGGAACCCATTGATCTCATGTTGGGTCGCACACAGGAGAGCCAGAGCATCTTCCTGGTCCAAATTCAGATCGTCCCCGTCCACCGACCGCGCAAAGGCGGTAATACCGGCCGTGAGGAGTTTCAGGATCCGCTGCAGTTTTAGTTCTTGTTGACGGATAGCCGCACTGATGTTGCCCCATATCGGCGTATTGACCACAGGCACGTTGAGGGAGTTGCAATTGGATGAAACCTTGTGACGGCTCATAGCCTGAATGAGGACTTCAACCTGATGGTTGTTGAGGAAGTCCACTGTGGCTGCTAGTTTTGTGTTCAGAGGAAATCCAGACGAATGTGGGGCCGCGAATTTAGTCGCCACATCCAGAAGTTCCTCCGCTGGCACCTCCAACGGAGGTGGTAAGGGATTAACCAAAACCTCCTCCTCCTGCTGCTCCAGGCTGATGGTAGAAGTTGGTGATGACGCCCTGTGCCTGTCGCTGCCCTGCTGTTGTTGACCTTGAAGCAGGAGCTCCAGCAGCCGCTCCATACGGTCAATACGCCCTTCACCCTGAACACTCGGGTGGTCGGAGTCCTCCGGCTCTGAAAAGATGCCGGGGCTCCTATCATCGGCCTGCACCTCGTCGAGGCCCACCCGGTGCCGGTAGTTGTCGCAAACAGCCGCCGAGGCGAAACTGCGCGATTCCCGCGCGGGCGTGTTCAACCGCCTCCGTTTAGCGGGAGCTGAAGCCGCTGCCACTAAGGACACTTGTGGCGTGGTGTCGGCACCAGCCGAAGCATGGCTGCCTGAAGCCCGCGCAGGCTTGCCGGCTGCCCACGTCGTGGACCTTGCCGACGCATGGTCTCGCCCACCCATCCATGGGGGGCTCGGCGACCGTGACGAGACCCGACTCAACCGACCCGTCCCGGCGTCGAGAGTCGGGGTGTGCCGGCTGGACCTCACAGCCGCCCCGGGTCCCGCCCTGGAACCTGACCGCTCCTCCGTGTCAGGCAATGCCTTAGCCCTAACAGGGTTAGGCTTCTGGGCTCCTGCCCTCCCCCTACTCGGAGGGCTGAGTGAAAAGGGCCGTGCAGCTGCACGCACCCCTCTGCTCGAGGTCGCCAGCGAGCCCGCTGACGACCTGACTGCCATGGCAGGAACCTCCTGCTCTGGCGGCACACCACACTCCTCCTCGTCGAACTCCTCCAAGCTGTGGTGTGATGGCGGATCCGGACCTGTAACCACAGGGCTTACCCACATCTCCGCCTGAGTCCCGGCCTGCGCTGCAGGTACTGCCGATGGTAATGGCCCCGGAACTGTTGACCGGCGAACTCGTCCAGACATCCTCCGGCCCTTGGAACTCCCATCCATGTCCTTGCTGCAAGACAGAATCAGTACAACAAGGACCACCAACTTAAGGTGGAATACTTACCTTCGTGGCTCCCTTATGAAGGGCTGGCGAGGAGCGCGCTCCACGGCCAGCCGTCGCAGCAACGCGATACGACGATATGTCGAGCATGCGCGCCGGCGGGCTCTTCACGAAGTCACTCACGTGACTCCGAAATGAAATTCCACAGACTCACCGCTCTCTGTGAGAAAAAGTGTTTCCTCGTCTCCGTTCTAAATGGCTTACCCCTTATTCTTAAACTGTGGCCCCTGGTTCTGGACTCCCCCAACATCGGGAACATGTTTCCTGCCTCTAGCGTGTCCAAGCCCTTAGCAATCTTATATGTTTCAATGAGATTGCCTCTCATCCTTCTAAACTCCAGAGTGTACAAGCCCAGCTGCTCCATTCTCTCAGCATTTGACAGTCCCGCCATCCCGGGAATTAACCTTGAGGGAGGGATAGATAGCTCGTGACGACCATGCTGCGAGTATGTGTCAAGGCCATTCAGCCATTCGGCCCTTCGAGCCAACACCGCCATTCAATGTGATCATGGCTGATCATCGGGTCTGAAGAAGGGTCTCGACCCGAAACGTCGCCTATCTCCTTCGCTCCTTGGATGCTGCTGCACCCGCTGAGTTTCTCCAGCTTTTTGTGTAATCCCCAATCAGTACCCCGTTCCTGCCTTCTCCCCATATCCCCAGACTCCGCTAGAGTAGAGTTGCTGCCTTACAGCGAATGCAGCGCCGGAGACCCGTGTTCGATCCCGACTATCGGTGCTGCCTGTACGGAGTTTGTACGTTCTCCCCGTGACCTGCGTGGGTTTTCTCCGAGATCTTCGGTGTCCTCCCACACTCCAAAGAGGTGCGGGTTTGTAGGTCGTGAATTAGGTCGTGAAAGTGGGACAGGCCCTTAATTCTCATCCTATCCCTTGTGACCTTGTCACCTTATGACCCTTGACTCTTGACACTGCCGAGGGTGTCCAAGACTTGCCCGCTCGCGGGAACGACCCCTGAAAAGGCGGTCGTGTTCTGGTCCCCTCCACAGAAGACAAATCCTGCAGGCTGCCACATGAGACTTTCCACAACACAAACTGACTGATATCCTGCCCAGTGACGTGAGAAGCAGAGGCATTTATTACTGGCATAGCTCTGGGGGTATTCTTATTCTGGGCTTTTTTTGGCATATCGTAAAATGGCGGCATTTCAAAGTTCTTCTTTGGTTTTGAGGTCCCCTGAATATTTGCAATGAAGGCATGGTGTGGCGTGCAGCCAAATTCTTTCTATCTTTGTCAAAGTTAGTCCAGCTTAAATTTGGTCCAGTTTTCCTTCTCATTGGCAGATATAGAAACATAGAAAAATAGGTGCAGGAGTAGGCCATTCGGCCCTTCGAGCCTGCACCGCCGTTCAATATGATCATGGCTGATCATCCAACTCAGTATCCCGTACCTGCCTTCTCTCCATACCCCCTGATCCCCTTAGCCACAAGTGCCACATCCAACTCCGTCTTGAATATAGCCAATGAACTGGCCTCAACGACCTTCTGTGGCAGAGAATTCCAGAGACTCGCCTCTCTCTGTGTGAAGAAAGTTATCCTCATCCCGGTCCTAAAGGAATTCCCCCTTATCCTTAGACTGTGACCCCTGGTTCTGAACTCCCCCAACATCGGGAACAATCTTCCTGCATCTAGCCTGTCCAATCCCTTAAGAATTTTGTAAGTTTCTATAAGATCCCCCTCAATCTTCTAAATTCCAGCAAGTACAAGCCAAGTCTATCCAGTCTTCCTTCATATGAAAGTCCCGACATCCCAGGAATCAGTCTGGTGAACCTTCTCTGAACCCCATCTATGGGAAGAATGTCTTTCCTCAGATTTGGAGACCAAAACTGTACGCAATACTCCAGGTGTGGTCTCACCAAAACCCTGTACAACTGCAGTAGAACCTCCCTGCTCCTATACTCAAATCCTTTCGCTATGAATGCTAACATTCCATTATGTGCAGGCCAGGCACGTGCCGTCAGGGTAGGCAAGGGAGGCAGTGCCTACCCTGACTAAAATTATAAAATAGTAATTATTTTATATATAAATATAATATATATAAAACATACATAAAATGGTCATAAATAGTAAAGGCACGGGAGAATTACGCCTCCCTAAGAGACCAATCTCTTAGGGAGGCATAATTCTCCCGTGCCTTTCATCAGCAGTACGTTTTAAACGCGCAAGTACGTGCTACTCACATGCCGTTGACGCTGCTTCAAGCCATGAGTGGGAGCAGTCCGTAAAGGTAGCTGAAACCAGAGCACTTCTAGTGGGAACAGATTAGTGGACAGACCAGAGCCCAGACCATCACGCAAACCGGCCCCTTTACCCTGCTTCTGTACACTGCGAACGGCTCCATTGTAATCACCTATTGTCTTACCGCTGACTGGATAGCACGCAACAAGGGGTAAGCCATTTAGAACGGAGACGAGGAAACACTTTTTCTCACAGAGAGTTGTGAGTCTGTGGAATTCTCTGCCTCAGAGGGCGGTGGAGGCCGGTTCTCTGGATGCTTTCAAGAGAGAGCTAGATAGGGCTCTTAAAGATAGCGGAGTCAGGGGATATGGGGAGAAGGCAGGAACGGGGTACTGATTGGGGATGATCAGCCATGATCGCATTGAATGGCGGTGCTGGCTCGAAGGGCTGAATGGCCTACTCCTGCACCTATTGTCCATTGTCTATTGTCCTGCCTAACCCCATTCTCCTGCCTTCTCCCCGTAAATAGAGAGCATGGATACAAGTAAAAGACACAAAAACACAAAGTGCTGGACTGACCTGAACTGATGTCCCCCCTCCTCCCCCTCTCATCCTTCTAAACTCCAGCGAGTACAGGCCCAGTGCCGTCAAACGCTCATCATACGTTAACCCACTCATTCCTGAGATCGTTCTCGTAAACCTCCTCTGGACCCTCTCCACTAACACCTCAACAATGAATGTGAACACTTCCAAAAGCAGAGATAAACACAGAGTGCTGGATTAACTCAGCGAGTCTGTACTATCAATGTTTAGTTTACGAACCCTTTTCATTCACACTCGTGTTCGCCTCATCCTTGGCTGGGCTCCTGGAGTCCCCGCTACAACCTGTATGTTTGAGTCATGTTAGGCAGGAGTGGTGTGTGAGTCAGCCACGACAAGAGATGTTAGAGAATCGCAGAGAGATCTGAGCCTTCAGCTCCCCAAGACTGTTGAGGTTAGCTTAGAGATAGGGCAGCACAGTGTACAGACAGCACCCAAGGACCAAGGCTGAGAAACGTCACCTATCCATGTTCTCCACAGATGCTGCCTGACCCGCTGAGTTACTCCAGCACTCTGTGAAACGTCACCTATCCATGTTCTCCACAGATGCTGCCTGACCCGCTGAGTTACTCCAGCACTCTGTGAAACGTCACCTATCCATGTTCTCCACAGATGCTGCCTGACCCGCTGAGTTACTCCAGCGCTCTGTGAAACGTCACCTATCCATGTTCTCCACAGATGCTGCCTGACCCGCTGAGTTACTCCAGCACTCTGTGAAACGTCACCTATCCATGTTCTCCACAGATGCTGCCTGACCCGCTGAGTTACTCCAGCACTCTGTGAAACGTCACCTATCCATGTTCTCCACAGATGCTGCCTGACCCGCTGAGTTACTCCAGCACTCTGTGAAACCAGTTAAACCCATGCTGAATTATGAGCTCAGGTGAGAGATTTTCTAACAGCCATGAAATGGTTGTTCAGGCTTCAGTTTTCATGGAATAATGGAGGAAAAGGGTAAACACTAATTTGGAATTCAAAGCGGAACTATTGTTGACCTAACATTGTGAAAGTGTGCCCTTATTTTAGAAGTGACCTATCTGTGGACTATCAATGGAGTGTGACAATTGACAGAAACACAAGAACGGAGGATTGTGCTTCTGTGAGCAAAGTCTTCACTCTCCACTGTAAATAAGGCAGTCAATAATATCTTCCCAGCTTGCTGTGAAAAAGACGGGTGCAAGAGACCATCACTCATCGTATCAGTATCAATCAACTCTTTCAAGTAAAAGACACAGAGTGCTGGACCCGCTGAGTTACTCCAGCACTCTGTGAAACGTCACGTATCCATGTTCTCCACAGACACTGCCTGACCCGCTGAGTTACTCCAGCACTCTGTGAAACGTCACCTATCCATGTTCTCCACAGATGCTGCCTGACCCTCTGAGTTACTCCAGCACTCTGTGAAACGTCACCTATCCATGTTCTCCACAGATGCTGCCTGACCCGCTGAGTTACTCCAGCACTCTGTGAAACGTCACCTATCCATGTTCTCCACAGATGCTGCCAGACCCGCTGAGTTACTCCAGCACTCTGTGAAACGTCACCTATCCATGTTCTTCACAGATGCTGCCAGACCCGCTGAGTTACTCCAGCACTCTGTGAAACGTCACCTATCCATGTTCTCCACGGATGAGTGCTGGACTAACCTGAACTGATGTGCCCCCCCTCAACCTAAACTCCAGCAAGTACATGGAAACATAGAAACATAGAAAATAGGTGCAGGAGGAGGCCATTCGGCCCTTCGAGCCAACACCGCCATTCATTGTGATCATGGCTGATCGTCCCCAATCAATAACTCGTGCCTGCCTTCTCCCCATATCCCTTGACTCCACTAGCCCCTAGAGCTCTATCCAACTCTCTCTTAAATCCATCCAGTGACTTGGCCTCCACTGCCCTCTGTGGCAGGGAATTCCATAAATTCACAACTCTCTGGGTGAAAAAGATTTTTCTCACCTCAGTCTTAAATGACCTCCCCTTTATTCTAAGACTGTGGCCCCTGGTTCTGGACTCGCCCAACATTGGGAACATTTTTCCTGCATCTAGCTTGTCCAGTCCCTTTATGATTTTATATGTTTCTATAAGATTCCCCCTCATCCTTCTAAACTCCAGTGAATACAAGCTTAGTCTTTTCAATCTTTCCTCATATGACAGTCCCGCCATCCCAGGGATCAATCTCGTGAACCTACGCTGCACTGCCTCAATCACAAGGATGTCCTTCCTCAAATTAGGACACCAAAACTGCACACAATACTCCAGATGTGGTCTCACCAGAGCCCTATACAACTGCAGAAGAACCTCTTTACGCCTATACTGAAATCCTCTTGTTATGAAGGCCAACATTCCATCAGCTTTCTTCACTGCCTGCTGTACCTGCATGCCAACTTTCAGTGACCGGTGTACAAGGACGCCCAGTTCTCGCTGCACCTCCCCCTTACCTAACCTGCCCCCTTGGTTTTGCCGCCAAAGTGGATAACCTCACCTTTATCTATATTATACTGCATCTGCCACGCATCTGCCCACTCACTCAACCTGTCCAGGTCCCCCTGCAACCTCCTAACATCCTCTTCACAGTTCACACTGCCACCCAGCTTTGTGTCATCCACAAACTTGCTAGTGTTGCTCCTAATTCCCTCTTCCAAATCATTAATATATATGGTAAACAGTTGCGGCCCCAACACCGAGCCTTGCGGCATTCCACTCGCCCCTGCCTGCCAGTCTGAAAAGGACCCGTTCACTCCTACTCTTTGCTTCCGGTCTGCCAACCAATGTTCTATCCATGTCAACACCCTACCCCCAATACCATGTGCTCTAATTTTAGTCACCAGTCTCCCGTGTGGGACCTTATCAAAGGCTTTCTGAAAGTCTAGATACACTACATCCACTGGCACCCCTTCATCCATTTCACTTGTCACATCCTCAAAAAATTCCAGAAGATTAGTCAAGCATGATTTCCCTTTCATAAATCCATGTTGACTTGGACTAATCCTTTTACTGCTATTCAAATGCCCCATTATTACCTCTTTAATAATTGACTCCAGCATCTTTCCCACCACCGGTCAGGTTAACTGGTCTGTAATTCCCCGTTTTCTCTCTTTCTCCTTTCTTGAAAAGTGGGATGACATAAGCTATCCTCCAATCCTCAGGAACTGATCCTGAATCTATTGAACATTGGAAAATGATCACCAATGCGTCCACTATTTCTAGAGCCACCTCCCTGAGGACCCTGGGATGCAGACCATCAGGTCCAGGGGATTTATCATCCTTCAGTCCCATTAGCCTACCCAATACTACTCACCTAATGAAAATGAATTTCAGTTCCTCTACCCCCTTAGATCCTCTGTCCTCCAGTACATCTGGGAGATTGTTTGTGTTCTCCTTAGTGAAGACGGATCCGAAGTATCTATTCAACTCTTCTGCCATTTCCTTGTTGCCCATAATTATTTCACCCGTGTCTGCCTTCAAGGGACCCACATTTGACTTTGCTACTCTTTTTCCCAGTGTCGTCAAACGCTCATCATATGTTAACCCACTCATTCCTGAGATCGTTCTCGTAAACCTCCTCCAGACCCTCTCCAATAGCACCACAACATTGAATGTGAACACTTCCAAAGAAAACCAAAGATAAACACAGCTGGAGTGCTGGAGTAACTCAGCGGGTCAGGCAGCATCTGTGGAGAACATGGATAGGTGACGTTTCACAGAGTGCTGGAGTAACTCAGCGGGTCAGGCAGCTGCACTACGTCCGGCCCCGCCTCACCCATCCCGATGTAGTGCAGCCCATGGAGTGCAGCAGCAGCAGCAGCAGCAGCGCCTCCTCGCCCGTGGCCCTGTGGGTCGGTCGGCAGCCCAGCCAGCTGTCCGACCTTCGCACCTTCGCTGACCGCCGACACCACCACCACCTCTCCTTCTCACGGCCGATCATCGGTTCATGAGTTGGACTTTGCACGTGGCCCGGGGCCAACACTCCTCAGCTGGGCCCGCCGGCTGGGCTTTGTGTGCAGTCCAGCACCCGGGCCTACTCATTCACCCAGCCACGACCGAGTCGGTCAACGAATTGCCGTCGGGAAATTGTCCCGTATTTTGACCTTTTGTCCCTTATTTGGGAGTGAGAACGTTGGTGACCCCACGTAGGGGTCAACTACCTCCTCTGGCAGCTCGTTCCATACACCCACCACCCTCTGTGTGAAAATGTTACCCCTCAGATTCCTATTAAATCTTTTCCCCTTCACCTTGAACCCATGCCCTCTGGTCCTCGATTCCCCTACTCTGGGCAGGAGACTCTGTGCATCTACCCGATCTATTCCTCTCATGATTTTATACACATCTGTACGATCACCCCTCATTCTCATGCGCTCCAAGGAATAGAGACCCAGCCTGCTTAACCTCTCCCTGTACATAGCTCAGATAGACACAAAATGCTGGAGTAACTCAGCGAGACCCTTCTTCCTCGAACTCGAAACGCCACCCATTCCTCCTCTCCGGAGATGCTGCCTGTCCCGCTGAGTTACTCCAGCATTTTGTGTCTATCTTCAGTTTAAACCAGCATCTGCAGTTCCTTACCACACATAGACAATAGACAATAGGTGCAGGAGGAGGCCATTCGGCCCTTCGAGCCAGCACCGCCATTCAATGTGATCATGGCTGATCATCCCCAATCAGTACCCCGTTCCTGCCTTCTCCCCATATCCCCAGACTCCACTATCTTTAAGAGCCCTATCTAGCTCTCTCTTGAAAGCATCCAGAGAACCTGCCTCCCTGAGGCAGAGAATTCCACAGACTCACAACTCTCTGTGAGAAAAAGTGTTTCCTCGTCTCCGTTCTAAATGGCTTACCCCTTATTCTTAAACTGTGGCCCTTGGTTCTGGACTCCCCCAACATCGGGAACATGTTTCCTGCCTCTAGTGTGTCCAAGCCCTTAACAATCTTTTATGTTTCAATGAGATCCCCTCTCATCCTTCTAAACTCCAGAGTGTACAAGCCCAGCCGCTCCATTCTCTCAGCATATGACAGTCCCGCCATCCCGGGAATTAACCTTGTAAACCTACGCTGCACTCCCTCAATAGCATAGCTGCAAATGTGTGTTTATACATTCGTTCGGGGTGTGTTTACACATTCGTTTACACAGAGTTCGGGGCGCCGTCCTGTACGGGTGTGGCTGCCCAGCCTGCAGCTGTCCGTCTTTTCCCTCTTTTTTTTATTTTTAGTTAGTTGAGTTTTTTGATTTTCGGAGTCCTAGCCTTTTTTTATGTGGGGGTGGAGGGGGGGAAGGTGGAAACTACTTTCTAGGGACCCTACCTGGTCGGAGAGGCAGCTTTTCTCCGGGCTGCACCGTCGACCCGTCCTCACGGCCTACCAGCGGGCCTGGAGCGGCGTTTCCTGGGGGGACCGCCCAGAACCTCGGCAGCAGCGCAGTGCTGGAGCGCCATCGTGGATGCCTAGCCCGGGTCGCCGCGCTGGAGCTCCGGTGAGCTGAAGATCGCAGGTGAACATCGCGGAGCTGCGGGGCGGCCGGCCGCGGGCGGCGGCGCTGAAATTTAAACCGGGAGCCTGGGATCTCTCGGCGAGATCGCCAGTTGTGGAGCTCCATCCAGCGCGGCCCGTTGGCGTCGGAAGCCGCGGTCTCCAGCAAGGAAGCGGCCGTTACAGGCACCCCGAGCCGCTGAGAGGGTTCTCCCGCCGCCGGAGCACCATCACCTGGCGAAGAAGGGCCCGGAACATCGGCCTCCATAGCGGCGACTGTGGAGGCCTCAATAGGCCCGACTATGGGTGAACTGGGGATGGGGACTGGACTTTGTGCCTTCCCTCATAATGGGGACCATTGTGGGGGGATGTTTTTATGTTTATATTAAACTCTTTAATGTTGTGTCTTATCTTTATCTGTGTGCTGCACGGCAAGACAAATTTCACTACACCAATTGGTCCTTTGTCCTTTGTCTTTGTCCTTACTGTAGGATGATGACTGAAGATCAACTGGGCTCGGAGAAGCAAGGAAGGGTTCGGCAGCTGAGGAGAAAGCAGAGCATCGGTGAGTTTGAACGAGCATTGGTTGGGTTTCTACAAGTTCGCCCTCCAGGCGACAAGCTGGACAATAAAGGGCCGATGTTATTGTTCGGTAATAAGGGGCTTGCAGCTGAAAGGGAGAGCAGCAAGAGGATGTTTCATTAGCTGCCTGTAAGGCTCAGAGCGACGTGTTAAGTGAAGCCAACAGCGACCCAGAACCCTGCTGGTAAGCCTGCCTTCAAAGAGAGAATCTCACGCAGCCTCTGGCACTTCACGTGCAAAAAGTCACCCACGTATTCATCGAGTAGGAAGCAACTGCAGATGCTGGTTTAAACCGAAGATGGACACAGAGTGCTGGAGTAACTCAGCGGGTCAGGCAGCATCTGTGGGGAACATGGATAGGTGACGTTTCACAGAGTGCTGGAGTAACTCAGCGGGTCAGGCAGCATCTGTGGGGAACATGGATAGGTGACGTTTCGCAGAGTGCTGGAGTAACTCAGCGGGTCAGGCAGCATCTGTGGGGAACATGGATAGGTGACGTTTCACAGAGTGCTGGAGTAACTCAGCGGGTCAGGCAGCATCTCCGGAGAAAAGAAATGGGTGACGTTTCCGGTCGAGACCCTTCTTCAGACTGAGTGTCAGGGGAGAGGGAGACGTAGAAATTTAGTTTAGTTTAGTTTAGAGATCTAGTTCGGCCCACTGAGTCTGCACTGACCAGCGATCCCCGCGCATTAACGCTATCCTACACAGACTAGGGACCATTGACATTTACACCAAGTGTACAAACCCAAGCCAATTAACCTACAAACCTGTGGAGTGTGGGAGGAAACAAAAGGTCTTGGCACCCACCACCAGACAAAGGTAGAGACAACCCATTCTCACCTAGCCCACAGCGAACAATGGCCTGTCCCTATCTTTCATTCATTGTTCTTTATCTCTCTACATCACCGTCTATATCTCTCGTTTCTCTTTCCCGTGACTTTCAGTCTGAAGAAGGGTCTCGACCCGAAACATCACCTATTCCTTCTCTCCACAGATGCTGCCTGACCCGCTGAGTTACTCCAGCACTCTGTGAAGCGTCACCTATCCATGTTCTCCACAGATGCTGCCTGACCCGCTGAGTTACTCCAGCACTCTGTGAAGCGTCACCTATCCATGTTCTCCACAGATGCTGCCTGACCCGCTGAGTTACTCCAGCACTCTGTGAAGCGTCACCTATCCATGTTCTCCACAGATGCTGCCTGACCCGCTGAGTTACTCCAGCACTCTGTGAAACGTCACCTATCCATGTTCTCCACAGATGCTGCCTGACCCGCTGAGTTACTCCAGCACTCTGTGAAACGTCACCCATCCATGTTCTCCACAGATGCTGCCTGACCCGCTGAGTTACTCCAGCACTCTGTGAAACGTCACCTATCCATGTTCTCCACAGATGCTGCCTGACCCGCTGAGTTACTCCAGCACTCTGTGAAACGTCACCTATCCATGTTCTCCACAGATGCTCCTGTTTTGTATCTTGTCACAAGTGTCACAAAGTGCCTTTAATAAAAATGCAATTTAGAATCATAGTCATCAGCGGTTCAATGGCACCTCATTGTCACATGTACCTAGAAACAGTGACACTTCAATTTTGGATACATTGACTCATAGGTTTATAGGTTAACTCCTTAGGTTAGTTGTCTTGGTATCAATGTACAATGTAAAACTGTCCCTAGTGTGCATAGAATAGTGTTACTGTGTTAATAGGAGACTCAAAGTACTGCAGATGCTGGTTTAAACTGAAGAATGACACAAAATGTCAGCGGGACAGGCAGCATCTCTGGAGAGAAGGGATGGGTGACATCTCGGGTCGAGAAGGGCCACTAAGTTACTCCAGCTGTTTGTGTCTATCTTGGGAAGAAACTGTCCCTGAATCTGGAAGTGTGCGTGCGTTTTCACACTTCTGTACCTTTTGCCCGATTGGAGCGGGGGAGAAGAGGGAGTGGCCGGGGTTGAGACTGGTCCTTGATGATGCTGCTGGCCTTGCCGAGGCAGCGTGAGGTGTAGACGGAGCCGACGGAAGGGAGGTTGGTCTGTGCGACGGTCTGGGCTGCGTCCACCATTCTCTGCAGTTTCTCGCGGTCTTGGATGGAGCTGGTGCAAGATTGTCCCGATAAAATGCTTCCTGTGGTGCTGATGGGCACAAAAGCCATGCTGAGAGATAGCTCTCTGCCGTGTTTGCCTTCTGGAGGCTGTGGTGGCGGATGGAGTTCAAATGGACTGTTGCGACTTGATTTGAGGAAAGATTCCTTTCAGAACATGCCAGCCCGGGAAATAGAACCACAGGTAAACCTCTTCCTTCCTATTCACCGCGTTTCCACAAACACAGATTAAACCGTTAGCTCAAATTAATAGTGGAAGTTCCACGTCAGCACCAATTTAATGAGTCGTGCAGTTTTGATTACTTCAGAGATACAGTGTGGAAATTAGCCCTTCAGCCCACCTCGTCCATGCCGACCAGCGATCACCTGTCCCCACTAGTTCTACAGTGGCTGGCAAAAGTATTCATACCCCTTGAACTTTTCCACATTTTGTCACGTTACAACCACAAACGTAAATGTATTTTATTGGGATTTTATGTGATAGACCAACACAAAGTGGTGCATAATTGTGAAGTGGAAGGAAAATGATACATGGTTTCCAAATTTAATTACAAATAAAAAACTGAAAAGTGTGGCGTGCAAAAGTATTCAGCCCCCCTGATTCAATACTTTGTAGAACCACCTTTCGCTGCAATTACAGCTGCAAGTCTTTTGGGGTATGTCTCTACCAGCTTTGCACATCTAGAGACTGACATTTTTGCCCATTCTTCTTTGCAAAATAGCTCAAGCTCAGTCAGATTGGATGGAGAGCGTCTGTGAACAGCAATTTTCAAGTCTTGCCAGAGATTCTCAATTGGATTTAGGTCTGGACTTTGACTGGGCCATTCTAACACATGAATATGCTTTGATCTAAACCATTCCATTGTAGCTCCGGCTGTATGCTTAGGGTCGTTGTCCTGCTGGAAGGTGAACCTCCGCCCCAGTCTCAAGTCTTTTGCAGACTCTAACAGGTTTTCTTCCAAGATTGCCCTGTATCTGGCTCCATCCATCTTCCCATCAACTCTGACCAGCTTCCCTGTCCCTGCTGAAGAAAAGCATCCCCATAGCATGATGCTGCCATCGCCATGTTTCACAGTGGGGCTGGTGTGTTCAGGGTGATGTGCAGTGTTAGTTTTCCGCCACACATAGCGTTTTGCATTTAGGCCAAAAACTGCAATTTTGGTCTCATCAGACCAGAGCACCTTCCTCCACATGTTTGCTGTGTCCCCCACATGGCTTGTGGCAAACTGCAAATGGGACTTCTTATGGCTTTGTTTCAACAATGGCTTTCTTCTTGCCACTCTTCCATAAAGGCCCGATTTGTGGAGTGCACGACTAATAGTTGTCCTGTGGACAGATTCTCCTACCTGAGCTGTGGATCTCTGCAGCTCCTCCAGAGTTACCATGGGCCTCTTGGCTGCTTCTCTGATCAATGCTCTCCTTGCCCGGCCTGTCAGTTTAGGTGGACGGCCATGTCTTGGTAGGTTTGCAGTTGTGCCATACTCTTTCCATTTTCGGATGATGGATTGAACAGTGCTCCGTGAGATGTTCAAAGCTTGGGATATTTTTTATAACCTAACCCTGCTTTAAACTTCTCCACAACTTTATCCCTGACCTGTCTGGTGTGTTTCTTGGGCTTCATGATGCTGTTTGTTCACTAATGCTCTCGAACAAACCTCTGAGGCCTTCACAGAACAGCTGTATTTATACTGAGATTAGATTACACACAAGTGGACTCTATTTACTAATTAGGTGACTTCTGAAGGCAATTGGTTGCACTGGGTTTTATTGAGGGGTATCAGAGTAAAGGGGGCTGAATACTTTTGCACGCCACACTTGTCAGTTTTTTATTTGTAACAAATTTGAAAACCATGTATCATTTTCCTTCCACTTCACAATAATGCTCCACTTTGGTCTATCACATAAAATCCCAATAAAATACATTTACGTTTGTGGTTGTAACGTGACAAAATGTGGAAAAGTTCAAGGGGTATGAATACTTTTGCAAGCCACTGTATGTTTTCTCACAAGTCATAGGAGCAGAAGTAGGCCATTCGGCCCATCAAGTCTACTCATCATTCAATCATGGCCGATCTGCCTCTCCCTCTCAACCTCATTCTCCTGCCTTCTCCCCATAACTCCTGACACCCGCACTGATCAAGAATCTATCCACCTCTGCCTTAAATATATCCATTAACTTGGATAGACACAAAAAGTTAGAGTAACTCAGCAGGACAGGCAGTATCTCTGGAGAGAAGGGAATTGGTGACGTTTCAGGTCAAGACCTTTCTTCAGACTCACTGACTTGGCCTCCACAGCCGTCTGCGACAATGAATCTCACAGATTCACCACCCTCTGACTAAAGAAATTCCTCCTCCTAGAGGAGCGTCCTTTTAATTCTGAGGCTATGAACTCTAGTCCTAGACGCTCCCACTAGTGGAAACATGCTCTCCACATGCACTCTATCCAAGCCTTTCACTATTCAAGTATCAATGAGGTCCCCCTCATCCTTTTAAAGACAAGGTCACATAGAAGATTAGAAACATAGAAATTAGGTGCAGGAGTAGGCCATTTGGCCCTTCGAGCCTGCACCGCCATTCAATATGATCGTGGCTGATCATCCAACTCAGTATCCCATACCCGCCTTCTCTCCATACCCTCTGATCCCCTTAGCCACAAGGGCCACATCTAACTCCCTCTTAAATATAGCCAATGAACTGGCCTCAACTATCCTCTGTGGCAGAGAGTTCCAGAGACCCACCACTCTCTGTGTGAAAAATTTCCTTCTCATCTCGGTCCTAAAGGATTTCCCCCTTATCCTTAAGCTGTGACCCCTTGTCCTGGACCTCCCCAACATCGGGAACAATCTTCCTGCATCTAGCCTGTCCAACCCTTTAAGAATTTTGTAAGTTTCTATAAGATCCCCTCTCAATCACCTAAATTCTAGAGAGTATAAACCGAGTCTATGCAGTCTTTGTTCATAAGATAGTCCTGACATCCCAGGAATCAGTCTGGTGAACCTTCTCTGCACTCCCTCTATGGCAATAATGTCCTTCCTCAGATGTTTTGCATTAAGAGAGCCCTGAACTTCCCATCATAACACAGTACTGAACACTTTTCAGATGTCCAATGTAGAAACATAGAATCAGAAAATAGGTGCAGGAGGAGGCCATTCGGCCCTTCGAGCCAGCGCCGCCATTCATTGTGATCATGGCTGATCGTCCCCAATCAATAACCCGTGCCTGCCTTCTCCCCATATCCCTTGATTCCACTAGCCCATAGAGCTCTATCTAACTCTCTCTTAAATCCATCCAGTGATTTGGCCTCCACTGCCCTCTGTGGCAGGGAATTCCACAAATTCACAACTCTCTGGACAGACAGTGACAGTTAGAAATGACACATAAAACATTAAACATTAATAAGAAACATTATCGATTAAACATGTGAATTAAATGAAATACCAGAGCAAAGGAGGCTACAGAATTTTGGTTATTGAGTAGAGCTACTACTAGTGAAAAAAAGGCTGTTTTTATGTCTGGCTGTGGCAGCTTTGACAGTCCAGAGTCGCCTTCCAGAGGGAAGTGATTCAAACAGTAATCATCTGTAGACGACTCAATTGCAATCAAGTATAGTCTTTCCGCTGACTGGAAAACACGTGACATAAAAGCTTTTCACTGTATCTCAGTACACCTGACAATAAAATAAACTAACTTAAAGTAATGGACACATCCTGGTCCATCACAGGTACTGACCTCCCCACCATCGAGGGGATCTATCGCAGCCGCTGCCTGAAAAAGGCAGCCAGCATCATCAAGGACCCACACCATCCTGGCCACACACTCATCTCACCGCTGCCATCGTGAAGAAGGTACAGGATCCTGAAAACTGTAAAGGGCCTGTCCCTCTTGGCGATTTTTTCGGTGACTGACGGCATCACATTAGGGTCGCCAAAAGATTTTGAACATTTCAAAAATCCAGCGGGGACAAAAAAAACGTTGCGACACTTGAAAAAAACCTACGTCGGCACGCCGCGTCACCGCTGCGAAGTTTCGGTGACAATAGACAATAGACAATAGGTGCAGCAGTAGGCCATTGGGCCCTTCGAGCCAGCACCGCCATTCAATGTGATCATGGCTGATCATCCCCAATCAGTACCCCGTTCCTGCCTTCTCCCCATATCCCTGATGCGTCAGTCAATGATGCCGGCAGTCGCCGAAGAAATCGCCAAGTGGGACAGGCCCTTAACGTCCAGGTTCAGGAACAGCTTCCTCCCTGCAGCCATCAGGCTATTAAACCTCCAAATAAACTCTGAACTTTGAACTGCCTTCAGTCTTCAGAGGGCGGTGGAGGCCGGTTCTCTGGATGCTTTCAAGAGGGAGCTGGATAGGGCTCTTAAAGATAGCGGAGTCAGGGGATAGGGGGAGAAGGCAGGAACGGGGTACTGATTGGGAATGATCAGCCATGATCACATTGAATGGTGGTGCTGTCTCGAAGGGCCGAATGGCCTACTCCTGCACCTATTGTCTGTTGTCTATTGTCTTTGGTTTTTGTTTTGCACTATATCGTTTTTTTAATAATTTATCGAATGTCATTTTGTTGTTTATTGTGGCTTCTGCTAAGTGTGCGTACGGGCCTGTTGTGCTGCTGCCTGCAAACATGCCAGTGAAAAAATGTCATTAAGTGCCCCCTCTTTCCCCCCTCCCCCTTTACAGAAGCCAAATAACAGACAAACCTGCAGGTCTTTGAGACTTAAGGCCCTGTTCCACTCTCCCGAGTCACTCACAAATTCTCCCGTGAGTAACTCGGAGAATCACGGTAATAGCCGTCCGTAGGTACTCGGGGCTATTCCTTTTACTCGTGGACATTTTTCAACATGTTGAAAAAACGTCTCGACTTACCTGATGCCCCGAGTTCCTACGGCTGGCAAAACGAGCCGCTACGAAAAACATCTACGGACGCCTACGAGCTCGCTACCGACATTCCCCGACATTCCCCGAGATCGAATCGAGGGGGAAAACGCGTGAGAGTTTGTGAGTAACTCGGGGAAGTGGAACAGGGGCTTCAGGAGTCAAGAGTGCATTATTGTCAGTACACAAAAAGCTGGAGAAACTCAGCGGGTGCAGCGGCATCTAAGGAGCGAAGGGGATAGGCGACGTTTCGGGTCGAGACCCTTCTTCAGACCGGTCAGGGATCAGGGTCTGAAGAAGGGTCTCGACCCGAAACGTCGCCTATCTCCTTCGCTCCTTAGATGCTGCTGCACCCGCTGAGTTTCTCCAGCTTTTTGTGTAACCAGGGAAACGAGAGATATAGACGGTGATGTGGAGAGATAAAGAACAATGAGTGAAAGATATGCAAAAAAGTATCGATGATAAAGGAAACAGGCCATTGTAAGCTGTTTGTAGTGTGAAAATGAGAAGCTAGTATTATTGTCATATGTCCCGGATGGGACAATGAAATTCTTGCTTGCTGCAGCACGACAGAAAGAGTGCATATGTAAACATTGTATAAAACGGGGTAAGCGGGGAAAAAAGACAACGTTCAATAAATAACAAATATAGTGCAATAATAATATCGTTTTTTGCAGTTCCGTGCTCAGAGCTCGTTCCCGGTCAAAACTCACGCAGTTCACGGTGAGAAGGCACAAACTCCATACGGGCAGCACCGCGAGGTCAGGATGGATCCCAGGTCTCTGGCGCTGTGAGGCGGCAACTCTACCGCTGCGCCACCCGTGATTCCAGAGATCAAAGATCACCTGAGCAGCTTAATATGACTTTTATCTCAACGCACTCGAGTGAAAGGCAGGTGTCCAAGTGTAACATACCTTATCCCAGCTTAGTGACTGGTTTTTAATGGGACAATTAAACTCAGCGCGGCCACTGATATTCCGAGCAGGTATAGTATTTCTTGTAACATGTGGTAATATGTTACCCAAGCCTTTCAACTCTCAAAAGCGGGAGTAACTCAGCGCGACAGGCAGCATCCCCAGAGAGGGGTCTCGACTGAAGAAGGGTCTCGACCCGAAACGTCACCCCTTCCTTCCCTCCAGAGATGCTGCTTGTACCGCTGAGTTACTCCAGCACTTTGGGTCTACCTTCGGTTTAAACCAGCATCTGCAGTTCCTTCCTCCACCTTTTATCTCTCATCCTCGTTGCCCTGTTCAGCTGCAGTTTAAGATTATTGTCACTTGCACAAAGCTTTTGTTGCGTGCTATCCAGTCAGCGGAAAGACAAGACATGATTACAATGGGCGGTAGGTGATTGGCAAACAGTCATTTTTATTAGGTAGACAAAAGCGCTGGAGAAACTACCTCCTCCGGCAGCTCGTTCCATACACCCGCCACCCTTTTTGTGCGAAAAAGTGACCCCTCAGATTCCTATTAAATCTCTAAGGTAGACATAAGTGCTGGAGAAACTCAGTGGGTGCAGCAGCATCTATGGAGCGAAGGAAATAGGCAACGTTTCGGGCCGGAATGTTGCCCATTTCCTTCGCTCCATAGATGCTGCCTCACCCGCTGAGTTTCTCCAGCACTTTTGTCCACCTTCGATTTTCCAGCATCTGCAGTTCCTTCTTAAACAAGTGATTTTTATTACGTGTAAACAGCGTTGAGCGTACGCCTTTAAGCGTACGTTCAATATGTGGCGAGGGGTGGAAGATTGCAACCTTCACGTGGTCCGCCCTGTTTCGACTAATGCAATCAACGCGACGTGCACAAACGGAAGATCAAATAGAACAAGTTGTCCAACAACTTTAGGCTGTGCACGCCACACGAAAGGAGAAGATATGTGGCAAGGCAGGGTGGCACGGTGGCGCAGCGGTAGAGTTGCTGCCTCACAGCGCCAGAGACCCGGGTTCGATCCCGACTACGGGCGCTGTCTGTACGGAGTTTGTACGTTCTCCCCGTGACCTGCGTGGGTTTTCTCCGGGTGCTCCGATTTCTCTCCCGCTCTGCAAAGACGTGCGGGCTTGTAGTTTAAATGGCTTTGGTATAAAATTGTAAATTGTCCCTAGAGTGTGTGTAGGATAGTGTTAGTGTGCGGGGATCGCTGGTCGGCACGGACCCGGTGGGTTGAAGGGCCCGTTTCCGTGCTGTATCTCCAAACTAAACTAAAGGGTTTGGACACGCTGGAGTCAGGAAACATGTTCCCGATGTTGGGGGAGTCCAGAACCAGGGGCCACAGTTTAAGAATAAGGGGGCAAGCCATTTAGAACGGAGACGAGGAAACACTTTTTTCTCACAGAGAGTGGTGAGTCTGTGGAATTCTCTGCCTCAGAGGGCGGTGGAGGCCGGTTCTCTGGATGCTTTCAAGAGAGCGCTAGATAGGGCTCTTAAAGATAGCGGAGTCAGGGGATATGGGGAGAAGGCAGGAACGGGGTGGGTACTGATTGTGGATGATCAGCCATGATCACATTGAATGGCGGTGCTGGCTCGAAGGGGCCAAATGGCCTACTCCTGCACCTATTGTCTATTGTATCTTTCAATCAATTCAATCAATCAAACTGCTTTCAGCTCCGGTCTCCTTTCAACGTCTATTGTCTATACTAAACTGCATGGAGGAATGGGTTAAAATTTCCGACCACTGCTGAAGTGCTGGCGGTGAGAATTATCACGGCTTGAAAGACAGGGTTAAAACCAGCCCTGCAGTCTTGAAACAAAATATCTTGGAATCTGCAGGACATTTATTTTGACCAGATGGAATAGAGAGACAGCGTGACCTGCAAATCCCCTCCCTGTGACCCTGCCAGTGACCCGGGTTCCATCCCGACCACGGGCGCTGTCTGAACGGAGTTTGCACGTTCTCCCCGTGACCTGCGTGGGTTTTCTCCGAGGTCTCCGGTTTCCTCCCGCACTCCAAAGACGGGTTTGCAGGTTTGAGGGTTAGCTGGCTTCGGTATAATTGTAAATTGGCGTGTGTGTGTGTGTGTGTGTGTGTGTGTGTGTGTGTGTGTGTGTGTGTGTGTGTGTGTGTGTGTGTGTGTGTGTGTGTGTGTGTGTGTGTGTGTGTGTGTGTGTGTGGGTAGTGCTAGTGTGCGTCGTGAGCGCTGGGCGGCGCGGACTCGGTGGGCCGAAGGGCCTGTTTCCGCGCTGTATCTCTACACTAAACTTGAAGCTATAGGGAGAGGTTGAGCAGGCTGGGTCTCTATTCCTTGGAGCGCAGGAGGATGAGGGGGGATCTTATGGAGGTGTACAAAATCATGAGAGGAATAGATCGGGTAGAGTCTCTTGCCCAGAGTAGGGGAATCGAGGACCAGAGGACATAGGTTCAAGGTGAAGGAGAAAAGATTTAATAGGAATCTGAGCGGTAACATTTTCGCACAGAGGGCGGTGGGTGTGTGGAACGAGCTGCCAAAGGAGGTAGTTGCAGCTGGGACTATCACAACGTTTATGAAATATTTTGACAGGTACATGGATAGAACAGGTTTGGAGGGATATAGACCAAACGTAGGCAGGTGGAACTAGTGTAGATGGGACATGTTAGCCGGTGTGGGCAAGTTGGGCCGAAGGGCCCGTTTCCAAAAAGTATCACTCTATGACTCCAAAGGTACTGTGCTGTATCTCCGAAACTAAAATTAAACTACATGTTTAGGGGCCATTTTCTTCTTAACTAGGGATACATAGAAACATAGAAACATGGAAAAATAGGTGCAGGAGTAGGCCATTCGGCCCTTCGAGCCTGCACCGCCATTCAATGTGATCATGGCTGATCATCCAACTCAGTATCCCGTACCTGCCTTCTCTCCATACCCCCTGATCCCTTTAGCCACAAGGGCCACATCTAACTCCCTCTTAAATATAGCCAATGAACTGGCCTCAACTACCTTCTGTGGCAGAGAATTCCAGAGACTCACCACTCTCTGTGTAAAGAATGTTTTCCTCATCTCGGTACTAAAGGATTTCCCCCTTATCCTTAGACTGTGACCCCTTGTTCTGGACTCCCCCAACATCGGGAACAATCTTCCAGCATCTAGCCTGTCCAATCCCTTAAGAATTTTGTAAGCTTCTATAAGATCCCCCCTCAATCTTCTAAATTCCAGCGAGTACAAGCCGAGTCTATCCAGTCTTTCCTCATATGAAAGTCCTGACATCCCAGGAATCAGTCTGGTGAATTTTCTCTGTACCCCCTCTATGACAAGAATGTCTTTCCTCAGATTTGGAGACCAAAACTGTACGCAATACTCCAGGTGTGGCCTCACCAAAACCCTGTACAACTGCAGTAGAACCTCCCTGCTCCTATCCTTTTGCTATGAATGCTAACATACCATTTGCTTTTCTACATTTCCACATTTGTCATCCCAATAATTTTTTTTTCGATTATAAAAATGTAACCTGCACCAGCCTTTACCAAATTGCCCATTCTTTGCGGAAATCGTCTTCCGTTTAGGTTGGAGATACAGCGCGGCAACAGGCCCTTCGGCCCATCGAGTCCGCGCCGACCAGCGATCCCCGCACATTAACACTACCCTACCCACTGGGAAAATTTACAATTTTACCGAAGGCTATTAGCCTACAAGCCTGTACGTCTTTGGAGTGTGGGAGGAGACCGGGGCACCCGCAGAAAACCCACGCGGGTCACGGTGGGAGAAGGTACAAACTCCACCCGTAGTCGGGATTGAACAGTACAGCACCCGTGGTCGGGATTGAACCCGGGTCTCCGGCGCTGTGAGGCAGCGACTCCACCGCCTGTGCCACCGTGCCGTCTTCCTGTCTCCTGCTCTCTCGTCCTGCTGATTTATCCGTCAGCACCTCGAGATACAATCACGACTCAGGTTGCTAAAAGGTGTGGACATATGACAGGTAACCTAATGCAGAGCAGTTTGGCTCACTTTATTATTGTCACGCCCACAGACATACAGTGACAGGCTTTGTTTCAAGTGCTATCTGGAGTCTCAGAGACACACAGTGTGCAGATGGACCCTTTCAGCATAACTCATCCGTGCCGACCAACATGCCCCAGCCAAATTAATCTCACCTGCCCGCATTGGGCCCATATCCCTCAGAGCCTTTTCTGTCCAAATGTCTTTTAAATGGTCTGAAGAAAAGGTCTCGACCCGAAACGTCACCCATTCCTTCTCTCCAGAGATGCTGCCTGTCCCGCGGAGTTACTCCAGCGTTCTGTGTCTCTTTTAAATTTCTTTTAAGTCTCTTTTCCCACAGAGAGTGGTGGGTGTAGAATTCTCTGCCTCAGAGGGCGGTGGAGGCCGGTTCTCTGGATGCTTTCAAGAGAGAGCTAGATAGGGCTCTTAAAGATAGCGGAGTCAGGGGATACGGGGAGAAGGCAGGAACGGGGTACTGATTGGGGATGATCAGCCATGATCACATTCAATGCCGAAGGGCCGAATGGCCTACTCTTATATATAACCATATAACAATCACAGCATGGAAACAGGCCTTCTCGGCCCTTCCAGTCCGTGCCGACCATTTATTTTCCCCTAGTCCCATCTACCTGCACTCAGACCATACCCCTCCATTCCCTTCCCGTCCATATACCTATCCACTTTACTTTTAAATGTTAAAATCGATCCTGCCGCCACCACTTCTGCCGGAAGATCATTCCACACAGCCACCACTCTCTGAGTAAAGAAGTTCCCCCTCATGTTACCCCTAAACTTCTGCCCCTTACTCTTGCTCCTATTGTCTATTGTAAATGTTGTTTAGCTTAATTTATTTAGTTTAGTTTATAGATACAGCGCGGAAACAGGCCCTTCGGCCCACCGGGTCCGCGCCGACCAGCGATCCCCACACACATTAACATTAATCTACACCCAGCAGGGACAATTTTTGCATTTACCAAGCCAGTTAACCTAGATACCTCCACGTATTTGGAGTGCGGGAGGAAACCGGAGATCTCAGAGAAAACCCACGCAGGTCACGGGGAGAACGTACAAACTCCGTAGTCGGGATCGAACCCGGGTCTCTGGCGCTGCATTCGCTGTAAGGCAGCAACTCTACCGCTGCGCCACCGTGACGGCCCTGTACTTGTATAGTTCAGTTTAGAGACACGCCGTGCAAACAGGTCCTTCGGCCAACCGAGTCCGCGCCGACCAGCGATCACCGCACGCACTATTAGTATTATCCGCCACGCGCCAGGAAAAAACGATAAACCTATACGGCTTTGGAATGCGGGAGGAAACCGGAGCGCCCAGAGAAAACCCACGCTGGTCACGGGGAGAACATACAGACTCCGCACAGGTACGGTCTGAAGAGAGGTCTCGATCTGAAACGTCAGCCATTCCTTCTCTCCTGAGTTGCCGCCTGTCCCGCAGAGTTACTCTGGCATTTTGTGTCTGCCTTCAGAGTGAGAGTACACCATTGGTTAAGAGTCCACGTTATTCATGGAAACGTCATTGACCAGAACGGGAAGAGGTGCCGTTGATCACCAATGAAGATATCACAAAAGCTAATCTTCAGGCTGGAACATGGCAATAATACAAAGGTTCAAGGTTAGTTTATTGGTCACATACACCACACACACATTTTACTGCCAATGCAGCACACAAAAAATAATACAGACACAACACTAATAAAGAGATTTAAACATAAAAACCATCCCCCCACAATGGTTCCCATTATGAGGGAAGGCACAAAGTCCAGTCCCCATCCCCATGTCCACCCATAGTCGGGCCTATTGAGGCCTCCGCAGTCGCCTTCATGGAGGCCCGATGTTCCAGGCCGTTCTCGCCGGGTGGTGGTGCTCCGGCATCGGGAGAATCCTCTCAGCGGCTTGGGACACCTGGAACGGCCGCTTCCTTACCGGAGTCCGCGGCTTCCGAAGCCAACAAGGCCGCGCTGAATGGAGCTCCCCCACTGGCTCCCGATGTTGAAGTTCAGCGCCGCCGCCCGCAGCCGGCCGTTCCACAGACCCGCAGCTCCGCGATGTTTCCCTCCGCGGTCTCAGCTCACCGGAGTTCCAGCGCGGCGACCCAGGCAAGGTATCGCCCGCACCGCTCCGCGACGGCGCTCCAGCGCCCCGCCGCTGCCGAAGCCGAGGTTCTGGGCGGTCTCCTCAGGAAACGCCGCTCCAGGCCCGCTGGAGGACGGGTCGAAGATGCAGCCCGGAGAAAAGCTGCCTCTCCGACCAGGTAGGGACCAGGAAAAGTAGTTTCCCCTCGTCCCCCCCCCCCCCCCCCCTCACCCCCACATAAAAAAGAATAGACTCCAAAAACAAAACACTTTAACACACTAAAAATATAAAAAAGAGTGAAAAACAAACAGCTGCAGGCTGGGCAGCCATTCCATACAGGATGGCGCCCCCTAGGTTCATAGAAACATAGACAGTAGGTGCAGGAGTAGGCCATTCGGCCCTTCGAGCCAGCACCCGCCATTCAATGTGATCATGGCTGATCATCCCCAATTAGTACCCCGTTCCTGCCTTCTCCCCATATCCCTTGACTCCCTTAGTCCTAAGAGCTCAATCGAACTCTCTCTTGAAAACATCCAGTGAATTGGCCTCCGCTGCCCTCTGCGGTAGAGAATTCCACAGATTCACAACTCTCTGGGTGAAAAAGTTTTTCCTCATCTCAGTCCGAAATGAGTCACGCCTTATTCTTCATGCAAAATATATAGTCATAGAGTGATACAGTGTTGAAACAGGCCCAACCTGCCCAAACCGGCCAACATGTCCCAGCGACACTAGTCCCACCTGCCTGCCTTTGGTCCATATCCCTCCAAACCCATCCTACCAGTGTACCTGACTAACTGTTTCTTAAACGTTGCAATAGTCCCAGCCTCAACTACCTCCTCCGGCAGCTCATTCCATACACCCACCACCCTCTGTGTAAACCAGTTACCCCTTGGGTTCCTATGAAATCTTTTCCCCTTCACCTTCTACCTCCAGCTTCAGGGACAGCTTCCTCCCAGCTGTTATCAGGCAACTGAACCATCCTCCCACAACCAGAGAGTGGTCCTGAACTACTATCGACCCTCGGACTATCTTTGATCGAACGTTGCTGGCTTTATCTTGCACTAAACGTTATTCCCTTATCCTGTATCTGTACACTGTGGACGGCTCGATTGTAATCATGTATTGTCTTTCCGCTGACTGGATAGCACGCAACAAAAGCTCGTACACGTGATAGTAAACTTATCTGAACTGAGCTGAACTGAACTGAACTGAACCTATGTCGTCTGGTACTCAATTCCCCTACCCTGGGCAATAGACTTGTTTGTACATTCTCCCCGTGGCCAGAGAGGGTTTTCCGAGGGTCTCCAATGAGGTATATGGGAGGTCAGGACCGCTCTCTACTTGTTGGCAGGACGGTTCAGTTGCCTGATAACAGCTGGGAAGAAACTGTCCCTGAATCTGGAGGCGTGCGTTTTCACACTTCTGTACCTCTTGCCCATTGGGAGAGGGGGAGAAGAGGGAGTGACCAGGGTGCGACTGGTCCTTGATGATGCTGCTGGCCTTGCCGAGGCAGCGTGAGGTGTTGATGGAGTCAATAGAAGGGAGGTTGGTTTGTGCGATGGTCCGGGCTGCGTCCACAATTCGCTGCGATTTCTTGCGGGTCTTGGACGGAGCTGTTCCCAAACCGTGCTGCGATGCATCCCGATAAAATGCTTCCTGCGGCGCATCTGTAGAAGCTGGCGAGAGTTGTTGAGATGCTTATGAGTAAAACTGCATCATGATGAATGGCCAACACAGCACCAGGGTTTCAGCCCCTGATTATACTACATAAACTCTCTGGTCACAGCGAGCATGCGAGCTGGGGACGGAGGAGAGTGGGAGGACATGGTGAAGCAGATGGCAGCACTCAACCCCGACTTGGAGTTAACGCCATAGATAGATAGAATGAATAAATGAATGAGAGAATGAATGAAAGAATGAATGCTATATTATCGCATGGGACAAGTCTTCGACTGGTGGCAGCCTCGCCAGCAGCTGTTCGTCCTTTCCACATTTTTTATTGTTTTTAGTATGTCTAAAAGTGTGTTTTAGTGTGGGGGCGGGAATTTGGGGGAACTGTTTTAGTCACTTACCTCGATGGAATGCGACTTTTTCCCCTAGTTGCATCTCACCCCCCTCCCCTCATGGCCTAAAGCCCCTGTCCCACTATACTGGCTCGAAGGGCCGAATGGCCTCCTCCTAAATCACGAGGTAATTCTCCCGGGTTTTCCCTGATTCAAACTCGGAGAATGTCCGTAGCGGGTCCGTAGGAGCTCGTGGATGTCTCGTAGCGGCCCGTACGAGTAAAAACTAACAATTTGTTTCATCGCGGGTATTTTTTTTACTTGTGGACATTTTTTGCAGGGATTAAAAAACGTCACGAGGTTACCGTGTGTCCCGAGTACCTACCGTTACTTGTACGAGCTGCTACGAGACATCCACGAACTCCTACCATATAACCATATATAACCATATAACAATTACAGCACGGAAACAGGCCCTCTCGGCCCTTCCAGTCCGTGCCGATCATTTATTTTCCCCTAGTCCCATCTACCTGCACTCAGACCATACCCCTCCATTCCATTCCCGTCCATATACCTATCCACTTTACTTTTAAATGTTAAAATCGATCCTGCCTCCACCACTTCTGCAGGAAGATCATTCCACACAGCCACCACTCTCGAGTAAAGAAGTTCCCCCTCATGTTACCCCTAAACTTCTGTCCCTTAATTCTCATGTCATGCCCTCTTGTTTGAATCTTTCCTACCCTCAATGGGAAAAGCTTATCCACGTCAACTCTGTCTATCCCTTTCATCATTTTAAAGACCTCAATCAAGTCTTATAGAAACCTACAAAATTCTTAAGGGGTTGGACAAGCTAGATGCTGGAAGATTGTTCCCGATGTTGGGGGAGTCCAGAACAAGGGGTCACAGTCTAAGGATAAGGGGGAATTCCTTTAGGACCGAAATGAGGAAAACATTCTTTACACAGAGAGTGGTGAGTCTCTGGAATTCTCTGCCACAGAAGGTAGTTGAGGCCAGTTCATTGGCTATATTTAAGAGGGCGTTAGATGTGGCACTTGTGGCTAAAGGGATCAGGGGGTATGGAGAGAAGGCAGGTACGGGATACTGAGTTGGATGATCAGCCATGATCACATTGAATGGCGGTGCAGGCTCGAAGGGCCGAATGGCCTACTCCTGCACCTATTTTCTATGTTTCTATGTTTCTATGTTTCTAAGTCCCCCATTAACCTTCTGCGCTCCAAAGAATAAAGACCTACGGACCTACTACGGAAATTATCCGAGTTTGAATCAGGGGTAAACTTGGGAGAGCTCGTGAATCACCTCGTACAGTGGGACAGTGTAGATGAAATGTGTGTACACCTTTAAATATAGTGACGTAACCGCTTCTAACCACTCCCCTTATCATTCAGTATAACTGTGACCTTCTTTACAGACAGGGGCTTTACAGCTTGGATTGGTGCGGCCTCTCCCGGAGTCGGGCCCAGAGCTTCAGGCGTGGGCGCAGCAGGGACTTTCCATCGCGGAGCCGGGCGATCCCTTGGCCGGGGGTTGCCAGAAGGAGTGTTCAGACCGCCGGCCTGCGGCCTACAACATACCAAAGCCGCGGTCTGCGGAGCTTCTTGATGCGGGCGCGGCGTGGACTTTAAGAGCACGGACCGCCGGCCTGCGGCCTACAACATCGTGAAGCATCTCCGGTCTCCGGTAGGAAGCGGCCGATTCGGGACCTCCAAGCCGCGGAGTGTCCGCTGTCCGTCCCGACGTCGGAGTTTCGAGCATCCCGACGAGAGGGCCTGTACATCGGAGGATTCACGGCCCTGACCACGGGTGGACAAAGGACGAGGACTGACATAGTTATTGCCTTCCACCACAGTGAAGAATGGTGATTCCACTGTCTTGGATGTTCATGTTATATTCTATTGTGTATTTGCCCTTTTGTTTGTACATGGCTGCATGATAAATCACATTCCACTGTACCTTAAGATTCCACTGTATCTGAAGAAGGGTCTCGACCAGAAACGTCGCCTATCTCCTTCGCTCCTTAGATGCTGCTGCACCCGCTGAGTTTCTCCAGCCTTTTGTGTAACCTTCCACTGGACCTTAATTGGTGCATATGGCAATAAATGTGAACTTGAACTTGAAGTAATAATAATAATAATAATAACGCATTTTATTTATGGGCGCCTTTCAGGACACATAGAAACATAGAAAATAGGTGCAGGAGTAGGCCATTCGGCCCTTCGAGCCTGCACCGCCATTCAATATGATCATGGCTGATCATCCAACTCAGTATCCCGTACCTGCCTTCTCTCCATACCCCCTGATCCCCTTAGCCACAAGGGCCACATCTAACTCTCTCTTAAATATAGCCAATGAACTGGCCTCAAGGACACCTTACAGATAAAACATGCAAAGTTACAAATATAGAAATAAATGAACAGGCATTGAACAGAAGACACATTGAACACAGTTTTTACATCCACCACAGTGAGTCTACCAGGCACCTCCTCACTGTGATAGACAATAGACAATAGACAACAGGTGCAGGAGTAGGCCATTTAGCCCTTCGAGCCAGCACCGCCATTCAATGTGATCATGGCTGATCATCCCCAATCAGTACCCCGTTCCTGCCTTCTCCCCATATCCCCAGACTCTGCTATCTTTAAGAGCCCTATCTAGCTCTCTCTTGAAAGCATCCAGAGAACCGGCCTCCACCGCCCTCTGAGGCAAAGAATTCCACAGACTCGCCACTCTCTGTGTGAAAAAGTGTTCCCTCGTCTCCGTTCAAAATGGCTTACCCCTTATTCTTAAACTGTGTGTGGCCCCTGGTTCTGGACTCCCCCAACATCGGGAACATGTTTCCTGCCTCTAACCTGTCCAAGCCCTTAATAATCTTAGGGTTACACAAAAACTGGAGAAACTCAGCGGGTGCAGCAGCATCTAAGGAGAAAAGAAATTTAGGCGACGTTTCGGGTCGAGACCTTTCTTCCTTAAATGTTTCAATGAGATCCCCTCTCATCCTTCTAAACTCCAGAGTGTACAAGCCCAGCCCGCTCCATTCTCTCAGCATATGACAGTCCCGCCATCCCGGGAACTAACCTTGTAAACCTACGCTGCACTCCCTCAATAGCAAAAATGTCCTTCCTCAAATTAGGGGACCTTCCCTTGAGGAATGTCCTTCCTCAAATGTGATGGAAGGCAAAAGTCTTAAAGTCCTTGTCTCTTCCTTCCTTGTTCTCCCTCTGCGTTGAGGCAATCCAGGCTTTCGATGTTGGGCCCCTCCTGCCCCTTTGTCCCCTCCCCCCCGCTCACCCCAACCGCTCACGACAGTCCCCCCCACAGCCGGCTCCTCCTGTCTCCCTTCCCCTCACTATACTCTCCAAAGATAGTTTGCACAGGTATGAAAGCAATGACGGCATGGTGGCGCAGCGGTAGAGTTGCTGCCTCACAGCACCAGGGATGCGGGTTCGATCCTGACCGAGGGCGTTGTCTGTACGGAGTTTGTACGTTCTCCCCATGTCCTGCGCGGGTTTTCTGTGGGTTTCCTCGCACGCCCCAAAGACGTAAGTACAGGTTTGTAGGCTAATTGCCTTCAGTAAAATTGTAAATTGTCCCTAATGTGTAGGGTTGTGCTAGTGTGCGGGGATCACTGGTCGGTGTGGACTCGGTGGGCCGAGTTTGTACGTTCTCCCCGTGGCCAGCGTGGGTTTTCTCCGAGATCTTCCGTTTCCAATTCAGTTCAGTTCAGTTTAGTTTATTGTCACATGTACCAAGGTACAGCAAAAAGTTTTTGTTGCATGCTATCCAGTCAGCGGAAAGACAACACATGATTATAATCGACCCATCAATCCATTCCTCCCACTCACCGACGATGTACACATCAGTAAGGTTAATTCCCGGGATGGCGGGACGGACATATGATGAAAAAATGGGTCGACTGGGCTTGTATTCATTGGAATTTAGAAGGATGAGAGGGGATCTTATAGAAACATGTAAAATTCTTAAGGGATTGGACAGGCTAGATGTAGGAAAAATGTTCCCGATGTTGGAGGAGTCCAGAACCAGGGGGTCACAGTTCAAGAATAAGGGGTAAGCCATTTAGGACTGAGATGAGGAAAAATATCTTCACCCAGAGAGTTGTGAATCTGTGGAATTCTCTGCCACAGAAGGCAGTGGAGGCCAATTCACTGGATGTTTTCAAGAATGAGTTAGATCAGCTCTTAGGGCTAAAGGGTATCAAGGGATATGGAGAGAAGGCAGGAATGGGGTACTGATTGTGGATGATCACATTGAATGGCTCGAAGGGCCAAATGGCCTACTCCTGCACCTATTGTCTATTGTCTATTGTCCATTGTCTATTGAATGGTGGTGATGGCTCGAAGGGCCAAATGGCCTACTCCTGCACCCTTTGTCTATTGTCTATTGTCTATTGAATGGCGGTGCTGGCTCGAAGGGCCGAATGGCCTACTCCTGCACCCTCTGTCTATTGTTTATTGTCTATTGTCTATTGAATGGCGGTGCTGGCTCGAAGGGATGAATGGCCTATTCCTGCACCCTCTGTCTATTGTCTATTGAATGGCGGTGCTGGCTCGAAGGGCCGAATGGCCTACCCCTGCACCTAGTTGTTTCTACATCTTTCCTTTGTGTCTATGTTATTGAGAAGCTGTCAGTCGTCGAGTTGTTGTGTGAATTCTTTTGCATTTGCTGGAGCATGCCGCAGATTCCTGCGACCATCTGCAGTGAGCCAGCCCTCTGCCTGCAGCCAGTCCCGCGCATGCGATTTAAAGTCAACCCCAGCCTGCTCACAACAGCCAGCCCTGGTCCCAGTGGGGATATCACAGAGAGGTACACTTCTCTTTGCTTCTCTCTCTCTCTCTTCGAGAGTCAAGAGCGTTTTATTGCCAGATGTCCCGGGCAGAACATTTGAAATTCCTACTTGCAGCAGAGTATATAAACATAGTACTTGCTTTAGTTAAGAAGGAACTGCAGATGTTGGAAAAATGGAAGGTCGACAAAAATGCTGGAGAAACTCAGCTGGGTGAGGCAGCATCTATGGAGGGAAGGAATAGGCGACGTTTCGGGTCGAGACCTTTCTTTCAGTCTGAAGCCCCGATCTGTCGCCTATTCCTTCGCTCCATAGACGTTGCCTCACCCAGCTGAGTTTCGCCAGCATTTTTGTCTACCTAGTACTGGCTTTAGTTTAGTTTAGATTAGAAATTCAGCGCGGACACAGGCCCTTCGGCCCACCGAGTCCGTTCCGACCAACAATCCCCGCACACTAACCCTATCCTACACACACACACTAGGGACAATTTTACATTTATACCAAGTCAGTTAACCTACAAACCTGCACGTCTTTTGGCTTGTGGGAGGAAATATAATACACGACTGTTGGCAGATCAATTTCCCTCCTGGGATAAATAAAGTTCTATTGTATCGTATTTTTTGTACAGTAGACGCACACCTCCAGATTCAAGGGCAGGACTGAGAAGCAGGGCTAACTCCACGACTGCGGGCTGGTGTCCCGTCAGTCCAGGCAGGGCTGATAGGTTAACGGGCAGAGTGGAGCTGGAGTTAGCGCTGCCTCTGTGCGCTGCCAGGGGGTGCCGCTCCCGTCTCACTCCCGACGTCACTGGCCGCCCCCGGACATACGGGGCGGGGGGGAGGGGGGGCAGTCGGGGGGTGGGTGGGGGATGGTCCAGTGGCTGTTCGGCAGCGATTGAGACCCGGGTTCGCTCCTGGCTGCGGATGAGGCCAGGTCTGTGTCCATGCCGCGGCACGGCTGCCGAGAGTTTTTATCGCTCGTGACCTTTGACAAATCCCATGATGCCTTGCGTTTTTCAGAATACCGAACTCACTTATTTAGCATATTAGGAATTTATAAGCTGGTAGTAAATGAACAGGGCTTGTTGTTAACAGGAACATCTGTACAGCGCAGTCTCGAGAATTATAAGGTCACCAATGCTTGTGAGGAATTGCTACTGTGTTTTTCCCGCATGGACGCATAAGAGAGCATTGCTCACTGGCAATGTGAGTACTAAGCAAATACATGTCTTCAGCCCACGGAATTAACCCTTTCATTGCCTAAAGGGAATGGTCTAGGTTTAGGAAGGAACTGCAGATGCCGGTTTAAACCGAAGATAGACACAAAATGCTGGAGTAACTCAGCCACAGCATCTCTGCAGAGAAGGAATGGGTGACGTTTCGGTTCTGGTTCAGTGTTTATGATTGACACGTGTTAACCATATAACCATATAACAATTACAGCACGGAAACAGGCCTTCTCGGCCCTTCCAGTCCGTGCCGAACATTTATTTTCCCCTAGTCCCATCTACCTACACTCAGACCATACCCCTCCATTTCCTTCCCGTCCATATACCTATCCACTTTACTTTTAAATGTTAAAATCGATCCTGCCTCCACCACTTCTGCAGGAAGATTCCACACAGCCACCACTCTCTGAGTAAAGAAGTTCCCCCTCATGTTACCCCTAAACTTCTGTCCCTTAATTCTCATGTAATGCCCTCTTGTTTGAATCTTCCCTACCCTCAATGGGAAAAGCTTATCCACGTCAACTCTGTCTATCCCTTTTAAAGACCTCAATCAAGTCCCCCCTTAACCTTCTGCGCACCAAAGAATAAAGACCTCACTTGTTCAACCTTTCTCTGTAACTTAGTTGCTGGAACCCAGGCAACATTCTAGTAAATCTCCTCTGTACTCTCTCTATTTTGTTGACATCCTATAATTAGGCGACCAAAATTATACACCATACTCCAGAATTGGTCTTACCAATGCCTTGTGCAATTTTAACATAACTGTACCCCGTGGTACAGTGAAAGGCCTGCTATTTGAGGAAGGGTCTCGACCCGAAACGTCACCCTACTCCGTCTCTCCAGAGCTGCCTGCTGCCTGTCCAGCTGAGTTTGTCCAGCTTTCTGTGTTTGTACAAGACGTCGGTGAGACCGCATTTAGAGTATTGTGTTCAATTCTGGCCACCATGTTGTAGGAATGATGGTGTCAATCTGGGAAGGGTGCGGAGAAGATTTCCGAGGATATAGAAACATAGAAACATAGAAATTAGGTGCAGGAGTAGGCCATTCGGCCCTTCGAGCCTGCACCGCCATTCAATATGATCATGGCTGATCATCCAACTCAGTATCCCGTTCCTGCCTTCTCTCCATACCCTCTAATCCCCTTAGCCACAAGGGCCACATCTAACTCCCTCTTAAATATATCCAATGAACTGGCCTCAACTACCCTCTGTGGCAGAGAGTTCCAGAGACCCACCACTCTCTGTGTGAAAAAATTCCTTCTCATCTCGGTCCTAAAGGATTTCCCCCTTATCCTTAAGCTGTGACCCCTTGACCCCTTGTCATATTGCCACGACTCGAGGGTGTGAGTGACAGGGAGAGGTTGAGTAGGCTGGGACTCTATTCCCTGGAGCACAGGAGGATGAGGGGTGATCTTATAAAGGTGTATTATGAGAAGGTAGATGCACAGAGTCTCTTGCCCAGAGTAAGGGAGTCGTGAACCAGATGGCATGGGTTGAAGGTGAAGGGGAAAAGATTTAATAGGAATCTGAGGGGTAACTTTTTCAACCAGAGAGTGCTGGGTGTATGGAACAAGCTGCCAGAGAAGGTGGTTGAGGCTGGGGCTATCCCACTGTTTAAGAAACAGTTAGACAGGTACATGGATCGGACAAGTTTGGAGGGATATGGACCAAACTCAGGCAGGTGGGACTAGTGCAGTGTAGTTGGCCGATGTGGACAAGTTGGGCTGAAGGGCCTGTTTCTACACTGTATCACTCTGTGACTCTCTGTGACTCTATGATTGAATGGTGGAGTAGACTTGATGGGCCAAATGGCCTGTATCTGTGCCTGTGTCTATATATACATGTGTGTATGTGTGTATACATATATTTGTGTGTGCGTGTATATTTGTTATGTGTATATATATGTGTATGTGTGTGTGTAAGAAGGAACTGCAGATGCTGGTTTAAATCAAACGTAGACACAAAAAGCTGGAGTAACTCAGCGGGACAGGCAGCATCTCTGGAGAGAAGGAATGGGTGACGTTTCAGGTCGAGACCCTTCTTCAGACTGAACAATGACAGGTACATGGATCGGGCAGGTTTGGAGGG
>OY740782.1:149521374-149601374 GCA_963514005.1 Raja brachyura | reverse complement strand
AAACAGAAAGGGTTTTGTGTCTTTGTAGGGGGGGGGGGGGGGGGGGGGGGGAAAGAAGCATGAGGTGAACGGAATCCATTTTAGGAGAGGCTTTTTCACGGTTGCTAGGCCAACCCGAGCAAGATTTCCTCTTGACATTGCTGGCATTTTATATTGTTGATGAGGGGGATTTCTGCCTCTTCTGAGAAGCAACCCCCCTCTCTCTCTCTCTCTCTCCCTCTTTCTCTCTCCAGAAAAAAAAGGATGTTTCTTCCCCAAAGCCTCTTGTTAAATATAATTTTATTTTTTGTGGTGGAAGGGGGGGGTGAGTTTTAGGCACCACCTTTAATGTGTGTGTGTGTGTGTGGACTTGGAGCTTCTGAGCCAATGGAGAGGGGATGTGCAAATGAGCCCGGCTCACCCGCGGTGAAAGGGGAGTGGAGAGAGAGGGAGAGGCAAGCGACTGAGAGAACTACCCACATAGTGCAGGGAGCTCTGCCTTGCAAAGATCTCTTCACCCTTTCTTCGCTGTGATCTTGGACTAACTGGGATCCTTCTGATTGTCTGCAACCCTCCATGAGGGTCTTGCAACTGTAGCCTTAGTGTGGACGCCTGGGAGGTTTTAGAAAACGGTCCCAAAATGAAGCGCAAGGTAAGACAGACTGTTATATACTTACTTTCATTTTGCTGTGTATGTGTGACTTGTGTGGAAAGTTGCAGCGCTCTCTGTAAAGAGAGTAGTATCGTTGGTGTGAAGTTGCAAAGGCTTGCTGCTGTGTGTGAAAATTTTCGTTCAGACAGAACTTTTCCCCACTTTCAAATAAGACACCAAAGTGTTGAAGTACTTCTAATACTACAGAAATGCTGGACTACTTTGAAGTACTAGAAAATGCTGGACTACTTTGAAGTACTAGAAAGTGCTGGACTACTTTGAGTATTACAAAATACCCCCCACCCCCCCCCACCCCCCCCCCCCCCCCCACCCCCCCCCCCCCCCCCCCCCCCCCCCACGTTTAGTCACAAAGTGCTGGACTACTTTGAGTATTACAAAATACCCCCCCCCCCCCCCCACGTTTAGTCACAAAGTGCTGGACTACTTTGAGTATTACAAAGTGCTGGACTATATTCGGTATTACAAAGTGCTGGACTACTTTGAGTACTAAAACGTTCTGGACTGCATTGAGTATTACAAAATACTCCATTCTCCCCCACGTTTAGTCACAAAGTGCTGGACGACATTGAGTATTACAACGTGAGTACATTAAGTACTACAAAGTACTACAAACTGCTGGACTATATTTATTATTACAAAGTGCTGGACTACATGGAGCAATAAAAAATGTCCCCCCCCCCCCCCAAGTTTATTCACAAAGTGCTGGAGTACTTTGAGTATTACAAAGTGAGTACATTGAGTACTACAAACTGCTGGACTATATTATTACAAAATGCTGGACTACATGGAATAATAAAAAATGCTGCCCCCCCGCCCCCCCAAAGGTTAGTCACAAAGTACTGGAGTACTTTGAGTACCACAAAGTGAGTACATTGAGTACTACAAACTGTTGGACTATATTGAGTATTACAAAGTGCAGGACTAGATTGAGTACTAAAACGTTCTGGACTGCATTGGGTATTACAAAATACTAACCCACGTTTAGTCACAAAGTGCTGGAGTACTTTGAGTGTTACACAGTGCTGGAGTACTTTAAGTACTACAAAATGATGGGAGTACTTTGAGTATTACACAGTGCTGGAGTACTTTAAGTACTACAAAATGATGGGAGTACTTTGAGTGTTACACAGTGCTGGAGTACTTTAAGTACTACAAAATGATGGGAGTACTTTGAGTATTGCACAGTGCTGGAGTACTTTAAGTACTACAAAATGATGGAGTACTTTTGAGTATTACACAGTGCTGGAGTACTTAGAATACCACAAAATCACTGCTTCTAGACACAAAGTGCTGGAGTACTTGGAGTACTACAAGATACTTCATCAGTTACAGACTGGAGTAACACAGTGGGTCTCAGTGCATTTCTCCAGAGATGAAGAAAAACATTTTCACCCAGAGAGTTGTGAATCTGTGGAATTCTCTGCCACAGAAGGCAGTGGGGGCCGATTCACTGGGTGTTTTCAAGAGAGAGTTAGATATAGTACTTGGGGCTAACGGAATCAAGGGATATGGGGAGAAAGCAGGAACGGGATATTGATTTTGGATGATCAGCCATGGTCATATTGAATGGCGGTGCAGGCTCGAAGGGTCGGATGGCCTACTCCTGCACCTATTTTTCTATGTTTCTATGCTGCCTGACCGTGTGTTACTCCAACATTTGTTGCTGATGTCCATGTTTCTACGCATTGAGATGCATGTTCTCCATTGCCGAATAGTGAAAGGCCTGGATAGAGTGCATGTGGAGAGGATGTTTCCACTAGTGGGAGAGTCTAGGACCAGAGGCCACCAGAGGAGGTATTTCTTTAGTCATAAGGTGGTTAATCTGTTGAATTTGTTGCCACAGATGGCTGTGGAGGCCAAGTCAATGGATATTTCATTGGTGGAGATTGACAGATTCTTGATTAGTACGGGTGTCAGAGGTTATGGGTAGAAGGCAGGAGAATGGGGTTGAGAGATAGATCACCCATGATTGAATGGTGGAGTAGACTTGATGGGCCGAATGGCCTCATTGTGCTTCAAGAACTGCTGAGTTACCCCAGCACTCTGTGAAACGTCACCTATCCACGTTCTCCACAGATGCTGCCTGACCCGCTGAGTTACTCCAGCACTCTGTGAAACGTCACCTATCCACGTTCTCCACAGATGCTGCCTGACCCGCTGAGTTACTCCAGCACTCTGTGCCCTTTTCTGTTTTTAAACCGGCATCTGCAGTTTTTTTTTATTGTTTCTGCGAAGATGCATCTGTCTCTGCCTTGAGAGAATATCCGGGTTAGGGGCAAGCCACAGCTTTGAATATCAGACCAAATGCACAGAATTGTGCAACATTGCCAGTTTGTAACTTCCTCTTGTTACTTAATTTAGTTTAGACATACAGCGCGGAAACGAGCCCTTCGGCCTACCGGATCCGCGCCGACCAGCGATCCCCGCACACACTAACACTATCCTGCACGCACTAGGGTCAACTTTTACAATTTTACTGAAGCCAATTAATCTGCAAACCTGTACGCTTGTCGGGGGTTATGGGGAGAAGGCAGGAGAATGGGGTTAGGAGGGAGAGATAGATCAGTCATGATTGAACAGCCGAGTGGACTTGATGGGCCGAGTGGCCTAATTCTGCTCCTATCGCATGATCTTATGAACGTCTTTGGAGTGTGGGAGGAAACCGGAGCACCCGGAGGAAACCCTGGGCAGAACGTACAAACTCCGTACAGACAGCACCGGTAGTCAGGATCGAACCCGGGCCTCTGGCTCTCGTGCGAACGGGTGATCGATGGTCGCCATGGACTCGTTGGGCCGAAGGACTGTCCCACTTGGCCGTCATTTGCGTCTCATTTACGCATCGTATGTAAAATAGATCGGCGCGACGTCGCGCGCAAATCACGCATCATCACGTGTGAAGTCATTAGAATACCCTGCGACGCGTGGCAGGACGTTGGCGCACGGACGCGATACACGTGAGACTCTGGAACGCCAGCGTATGACGCCAATGTGTCAGCGTGCGTACCCAATGCGTCAGCGTGCGTGCGCGATACGTCACGCAGGTGGTGCGCGAGGACTTGTCCCTGTACTAAATCCTGTAGCGCCTCGCGGCACCGCATACAATTCCGCGTCTCGCCATGCGCAACGCATGCACACCTCGCGCGTCACGACGCGTCGACCTAATTTACATATATGGCGGACATGAGGCGCAAATGACGGCCAAGTGGGACAGGCCTTTAAAACTGCAAAAACTAAGCTCCATGTCGCTTCAGAAGCTGCATCTGAGCACGGGTTGGCTCCATGCGGCCCCTTGAGAGGAGAGGTTGTGGCGGGAATTAATGCAAAAGTATCAGGAGGTGCAGGGAAGGTGTACGAGGATGTTGCCAGGACTCTGGTAAATGCACAGAGTCACAAGTTCACAAGTTGTTGGAGTAGAACTAGGCCATTAGGCCCATCAGGTCCACTCCGCCATTCAATCATGGCCGATCTCTGCCTCCTAATCCCATTTTCCTGCCTTCTCCCCGTAACCCTTGACACCCGTTCTAATCAAGAATTTGTCTATCTCTGACTTAAAAATATCCACTGACTTGGCCTCCACAGCCCTCTGTGGCAATGAGATCCACAGATTCACCACCCTCTGACTAAAAAAGTTCCTCCTCACCTCCTTCCTAAAAGAGCGTCCTTTAATTCTGCGGCTGTGACCTCTAGTCCTAGACTCTCCCACCAGTGGAAACATCCTCTCCACATCCACTCTATCTGTGTCTTTTACCCAGAGCAGGGGAATGGAGAACCAGAGGACATGGGTTTAAGGTGAGGTTTGGGGGAGGGAGTGGTTTAATAGGAACCTGAGGGGCAACATTTTTAACTAGTTTAGTTTATTGTGTAAAAAGTTACAGTGAAAAGTTTTTGCTGCGTGCTAACCAGTCAGCGGAAAGACAATACAGGATTACAATCGAGCCGTCCACAGTATACAGATACATGATAAGGGAATAACGTTTAGTGCAAGATAAAGGCTCATAAAGTCTAAAGTCCAGTAACGTTTTACACAAAGGGTGGTGTGGGTATGGAACGAGCTGCCGGAGGAGGTAGTTGAGGCAGGTACTATCGCAGTGTTTAAAAAAAGCATTTGGACAGGACGGGTTTAGAGGGATATGGGCCAGTGGGACTAGTGTAGATGGGACATGTTGGTCGGTGTGGGCAAGTTGGGCCGAAGGGCCTGTTTCATATAACCATATAACAATTACAGCACGGAAACAGGCCTTCTCGGCCCTTCCAGTCCGTGCCGACCATTTATTTTCCCCTAGTCCCATCTACCTGCACTCAGACCATACCCCTCCATTCCCTTCCCGTCCATATACCTATCCACTTTACTTTTAAATGTTAAAATCGATCCCGCCTCCACCACATCTGCTGGAAGCTCATTCCACACAGCCACCACTCTCTGAGTAAAGAAGTTCCCCCTCATGTTACCCCTAAACTTCTGTCCCTTAATTCTCATGTCATGCCCTCTTGTTTGAATCTTCCCTACCCTCAATGGGAAGAATGGGAATGTCACCCTATCTACATGCAATTCCACCTTCAGGGAACTATGCACAGTTATCCAGAACAAGGGGTCACAGTTCCAGAACAAGGGGTCACAGTCTAAGGATAAGGGGGAATTCCTTTAGGACCGAGATGAGGAAAACATTCTTTACACAGAGAGTGGTGAGTCTCTGGAATTCTCTGCCACAGAAGGTAGTTGAGGCCAGTTCATTGGCTATATTTAAGAGGGCGTTAGATGTGGCACTTGTGGCTAAAGGGATCAGGGGGTATAGAGAGAAGGCAGGTACGGGATACTGAGTTGGATGATCAGCCATGATCACATTGAATGGCGGTGCAGGCTCGAAGGGCGGAATGGCCTACTCCTGCACCTATTTTTCTATGTTTCTATGTTTATTCCTAGATCCCTCTGTTCCACAGCATTCCTCAATTCCCTATCATGACTGTATGACTAGAAACAGTTTTTTTTTGTACAAAATTAAATGTATTCGGTTAATTGAATTGTCAAGTGTACTGAAGTACTGTGAAAAACGTTTGTTGCGTGCTATCCAGTCTGTGGCACAGTTGGGCTGAAGGGCCTGTTTCCACGCTAATTTACCAGGAGCGTCTCATAAGGTCATAATAAGTGATAGGAGCAGAATTAGGCCATTCGGCCCATCAAGTCTACTCTGCCATTCAATCACGGCTGATCCATCTCTCCATCCTATCCCCATTCCCCTGTCTTCTCCCTGTATCCCCTGACACTTCCTTTAGCTGGAAGCAGAGATAAGGTTGATCGGAGGTAGACACAAATTGCTGGAGTAACTCAGCAGGTCAGGCAGCATCTCTGGAGAGAAGGAATGGGCGGCGTTTTGGGTCGAGACACGAAACGTCGCCCCACCCTTCTCTCCAGGGATGCCGCCCGTCCCGGTGAGTTACTCCAGCATTTTGTGTCTACCTTCAGTTTAAACCAGCATCTGCAGTTCCTTCCCACACATAGACACTAGGTGCAGGAGGAGGCCATTTGGCCCTTTGAGCCAGCACCGCCATTCAATGTGATCATGGCTGATCATCCCCAATCAGTCCCCCGTTCCTGCCTTCTCCCCATATCCCCTGACTCCGCTATCTTTAACAGCCCTATCTAGCTCTCTTGAAAGCATCCAGAGAACCTGCCTCCACCGTCCTCTGAGGGGATCTTGTTGAAACATATAAGTATATTAAGGGTTTGGAGGAAGGAAACATATTCCCAATGTTGTGTGTGTGTGGTTGTTTTAGTAATGGACAGTGGTGAGTCTCTGGAACTCTCTGCCACAGAAGGTAGTTGAGGCCAGTTCATTGGCTATATTTAAGAGGGCGTTAGATGTGGCCCTTGTGGCTAAGGGGATCAGGGGGTATGGAGAGAAGGCAGGTACGGGATACTGAGTTGGATGATCAGCCATGATCGCATTGAATGGTGGTGCAGGCTTGAAGGGCCGAATGGCCTACTCCTGCGCCTATTGTCTCTGTTTCTAAAACTCCTGTGAATTCACCCTCTCATCTTCAGCGCTGTCTGACAGCCCAACACGTGGCCAAAAGCAAAAAACGTTCCATACGCCTGTCTCGCATTAGGAGCCAGTTAAGTTTACTTGAGAGATGCAGCGCGGAAACAGGCCCTTCGGCCCACCGAGTCCGCGCCGACCAGCGATCTCCCCTTTACGCCAGCTGACACACACTCGGGACGATTTATAATTCATACCGAAGTTGATACGCAGCTGAGAGGTAGGAAACATGTTCCCGATGTTGGGGGAGTCCAGAACCGGGGCCACAGTTTAAGAATAAGGGGTAAGCCATTTAGAACGGAGACGAGGAAACACTTTTTCCTCACAGAGCGTTGTGAGTCTGTGGAATTCTCTGCCTCAGAGGGCGGTGGGGGCAGGTTCTCTGGATGCTTTCAGGAGAGCTAGATAGGGCTCTTAAAAATAGTGGAGTCAGGGGATATGGGAGAAGGCAGGAACAGGGTACTGATTGGGGATGATCAGCCATGATCACATTGAATGGCAGTGCTGGCTCGAAGGGCCGAATGGCCTACTCCTACACCCATTGTCTGTTGATTAACCTACAAACCTATACGTCTTTGGAGTGTGGGAGGAAAACGAACATCTCGGAGGAAACCCGCGCAGGTCACGGGGAGAACGTACAGACAGCACCCGTAGTCGGGATCGAACCGGGCGCTGTGAGGCAGGAACTCTACTGCTGCGCCACCGTGCACAAAGTCTGGACAGGCTACTCACTTGGGCTCTGGCTCGTTATCTGGGCCACCGGTCTGGCCTCGTATTAGCTTTTGTTTTCACTTGTCAAAGGAACAGAATGTGTTCTCCTTTCTGTCATAGAACGCAGAACGTTCTAACACGGGAACAAGCCCTGTGCACCACAATATCCGAACCGGACACGATGCCAAGGGAAACAAATCTCCTCTGCCTGCATGTGATCCATACTCCTCCAATCTCTGCCTATCCATGCTTCCAATCTGAAAGCCTTTTAAATAGGAGGGTGAGGGGGTGATCTTATAGAGGTGTACAAAATGGGCAGACAGGGTGACGCAGCGGTAGAGTTGCTGCCTTACAGCGAATGCAGCGCCGGAGACCCGGGTTCCATCCCGACTGCGGGTGCTGTCTGTAGGGAGTTTGCACGTTCTCCCCGTGACCTGCGTGGGTTTTCTCCGAGATCTTCGGTTTCCTCCCACACTCCAAAGACGTGCAGGTTTGTAGGTTAATTGGCTTGGTCATAAATGTAAGAATTGTCCCCAGTGGGTGTAGGATGGTGTTGGTGTGCGGGGTGTCGCTGGACGGCCCGGACTCGCTGGGCCGAAGGGCCTGTTTCCATGTTGTATCTCAAAAACTAAACTACGCTAAACTCTGGCCCTCGTTTCACCTACTCTGGGCAAGAGACTTTGTGCTTGTGGTGAAATATGATAATGGTGGAAGCGGGTAGGCAGTTCCGTGCGATGCACAGTCCATTGAAGGGACTCCCATGTTGTGGACGCAGCCCAGACCATCACACAAACCAACCTCCCTTCCATTTACTCCATCTACACCTCACGCTGCCTCGGCAAGGCCAGCAGCATCATCAAGGACCAGTCGCACCCCTCTTCCAGGGAGTGCAGCGTAGGTTCACCAGGTTAATTCCCGGAATGGTGGGACTGACATATGCTGAGTGAATGGAGCGACATGTTTCCTGCCTCCAGCGTGTCCAAACCCTTAATAATCTTCTATGTTTCAATAAGTTCCCCTCTCATCCTTCTAAATTCCAGAGTATACAAGCCCAGTATACACTGGAATTTAGAAGGATGAGAGGGGATCTTATTGAAACATATAAGATTGTTAAGGGTTTGGACACGCTGGAGGCAGGAAACATGTTCCCGATGTTTCCTGCCTCTAGTGTGTCCAAGCCCTTAATAATCTTATATGTTTCAATAAGATCCCCTCTCATCCTTCTAAATTCTAGTGTCCAGAACCAGGGGCCACAGTTTAAGAATAAGGGGTAAGCCACTTAGATCGGAGATGAGGAAAAACTTTTTCACCCAGGGAGTTGTGAATCTGTGGAATTCTCTGCCTCAGAAGACAGTGGAGGCCGATTCTCTGGATGCTTTCAAGAGTTAAATAGGGCTCTTAAAGATAGCTGAGTCGGATGGATATGGGGAGAAGGCAGGAACGGGGTACTGATTGGGGATGATCAGCCATGATCACAGTGAATGGCGGTGCTGGCTCGCATTGAAGGGCCGAATGGCCTCCTCCTGCACCTATTGTCTAACCTCCCTTCCATCTACACCTCGCGCTGCCTCGGCAAGGCCAGCAGCATAGCCAAGGACCAGTCTCACTCCCTTTTCCACCTTCTCACCTCGGGCAAGTGTACCAGAAGTGCGGACTCGCTGAGCCGACGAGCCTGTTTCCACGCTGCATCTCTAAACTAAACAAAACATAGTCACGGGTCACCAGCGGCCCTGTCTCCTAGAGCCTGACTGTCAGCTGAGTGAATGCCTTACTCCAGGCGTGTAGACCGGAGATGGTGTTTTTTTGCAGGGATTGGCTAGGCTATCAGACCTCCTCTGTGTCGAGGACAAGTTACTGCACGTTCCCAGCCCCGAGCTGAACGTTCAAGGGCTGTGCCATACAAACTGGTGAAACATAGAAACATAGAAAATAGGTGCAGGAGTAGGCCATTCGGCCCTTCGAGCCTGCACCGCCATTCAATATGATCATGGCTGATCATCCAACTCGGTATCCCGTACCTGCCTTCTCTCCATACCCTCTGATCCCCTTAGTCACACGGGCCACATCTAACTCCCTCTTAAATATAGCCAATGAACTGGCCTCAACTACCCTCTGTGGCAGAGAGTTCCAGAGACCCACCACTCTCTGTGTGAAAAAAGTCCTTTTCATCTCGGTCCTAAAAGATTTCCCCCTTATCCTTAAGCTGTGACCACTTGTCCTGGACCTCCCCAACATCGGGAACAATCTTCCTGCATCTAGCCTGCCCAACCCCTTAAGAATTTTTGTAAGTTTCTATAAGATCTCCTCTCGATCTCCTAAATTCTAGAGAGCCCATCCAGTCTTTCTTCATAAGACAGTCCTGACATCCCAGGAATCAGTCTGGATGTCCCAGGAATTAACCCAACAGGTAAACCAGCAGCTAAAGCTAAACCATTGCATTTAGCACAGCTAGGCATGCAACGCTGGAGTAACTCAGCGGGTCAGACAGCATCTCTGGAGAAAAGGGATAGGTGACATTTCCGGTCGAGACCCTTCTTCACACTGAAGAAGGGTCTCGACCCGAAACGTCGCCAATTCCTTCTCTCCAGAGATGCTGCCTGTCCCGCTGAGTCACTCCAGAATTCTGTGCCTATCTTTGTAGGTTGTTACCTATAATAATAATAATGATATATTGTCATTGCACAGAGGTACAACGAGATTTGGAATGCAGCTTCCATCCGATGTAATCACTTAATTAGCTAAAAATTTAGACACCCGGAGAAACAAGATTTTTTTTAAACACGCAGTAAAACAGTATAAAGTGCAATTAGGTCTGTGCCGGGTCGATGTACGATGTTACCATCCGAGGGAGACAGTTCATGGGGGTGGGGGACACTCAGCAGGGCCGGGTCAGAGCAGTCATAGCTCTGGGGATGAAGCTGCTCCCAACTCTGGAGGTGCGGGCGGAGAAGGCCGGATGCATGGTAAATGGTAGGGAATTGAGGAATGCTGTGGAACAGAGGGATCTAGGAATAACAATGCATAGTTCCCTGAAGGTGGAATCGCATGTAGATAGGGTGGTAAAGAAAGCTTTTGGTGTGCTGGCCTTTATCAATCAGAGCATTGAATATAGGAGTAGGGAAGTAATGTTAAAATTGTACAAGGCATTGGTGAGACCAATTCTGGAGTATGGCGCACAATTTTGGTCGCCTAATTATAGGAAGGATGTCAACAAAATAGAGAGAGTTCAGAGGAGATTTACTAGAATGTTGCCTGGGTTCCAGCAACTAAGTTACAGAGAAAGGTTGAACAAGTTAGGTCTTTATTCTTTGGAGCGCAGAAGGTTAAGGGGGGACTTGATTGAGGTCTTTAAAATGATGAAAGGGATAGGCAGAGTTGACGTGGATAAGCTTTTCCCCATTGAGGGTAGGGAAGATTCAAACAAGAGGGCATGACATGAGAATTAAGGGACAGAAGTTTAGGGGTAACATGAGGGGGAACTTTTTTACTCAGAGTGGTGGCTGTGTGGAATGATCTTCCTGCAGAAGTGGTGGAGGCAGGATCGATTTTAACATTTAAAAGTAAAGTGGATAGGTATATGGACGGGAAGGGAATGGAGGGGTATGGTCTGAGTGCAGGTAGATGGGACTAGGGGAAAATAAATGGCCGGCACGGACTGGAAGGGCCAAGAAGGCCTGTTTCCGTGCTGTAATTGTTATATGGATGGTAGAAGCTCCAACAGACTATTGCAATCCTACCACAACCAGAGAGTAGTCCTGAAGTACTATCTATTTCATTGGAGACCCTTTGATTGGACTTTACTGGATTTACCCTGGATTAAAGGTTGACTATCCCATCTACACCAGTCCCACCTGCCTGCGTTTGGCCCACATCCCTCCAAACCTGTCCTATCCATGAACCTATCTAATTGTCTCTTAGACGTTGGGATAGTCCCAGCCTCAGCTACCTCCTCCGGCAGTTCCTTCCATACATCTGCCACCCTTTTGCCTAAAAAAAAATATTTTTTTTAAATCACCACTCCGATCCCTGTTAAATCTGTTAAAGAAGGAACTGCAGATGCTGGAGAATCGAGGGTTACACAAAAAGCTGGAGAGACTCAGCGGGTGCTGAGACTCCGACTGAAGAAGGGTCTCGACCCGAAACGTCGCCTATCTCCTTCGCTCCTTAGATGCTGCTGCACCCGCTGAGTTTCTCCAGCTTTTTGTGTAACCTTCCTGTTACATCTGTTCCCCTTCACCTTACACCTCTGTCCTCTGGGCCTCAATTCCCTTATGGGCCTGTCCCATTTGGGTGATTTTTTTTTAGGCAACTACACGTGACTAGTTTGTCGCCACATGTTCGTCGGTGGTCGCCGGGAGTAGACTCAGTCGTGCAAAAAGTCGTAGTGTCTTTGTGGTCGCCGCTAAATTTTCGACATGTTGAAAAATGTTCAACGACAGTGGGTTTGACGCCAATGAGCGTAGCTTGACATCTCCTGACGTAGGTGCCGTCGTAGGTTGCCCCCAGGATGACGGAGGTTGTCGCCGGTTTTTCGGCGACCTGCTACGACTTTGACAGTCGCCCGCGATTGTCTAAAAAAATCGGCAAGTGGGACAGCCCCTTAACTCCAGCATTCTGTGTCCTTTTCTGGTCATGAGTGTTTAGCTGCCTGTGTGGTCTCTATTTTGCCCAAGTAAACATTAAATCCTCGCTTTTCCTTCCCGAGGCGTCTCTGTTTTATGGTCAAATTTTAATAACGAAGTGTTGACGTGGTAGTGTTATATATGCATAAATGCTAGGAGTAGAATTAGGCCATTCGGCCCTTGAAGTCTACTCCGCCATTCAATCATGGCTGATCTATCTCTCCCTCCTAACCCCATTGAAACAGGGCTCTGGCTGAGGGGAAACTGGCAGAGTGCTGGAGTAACTCAGCGGGTCAGGCAGCATCTGTGGAGAACGTGGATAGGTGACGTTTCACAGAGCGCTGGAGTAACTCAGCGGGTCAGGCAGCATCTGTGGAGAACGTGGATAGGTGACGTTTCACAGAGTGCTGGAGTAACTCAGCGGGGCAGGCAGCATCTGTGGAGAACGTGGATAGGTGACGTTTCACAGAGTGCTGGAGTAACTCAGCGGGTCAGGCAGCATCTGTGGGGAACATGGATAGGTGACGTTTCACAGAGTGCTGGAGTAACTCAGCGGGTCGGGCAGCATCTCTGGGGAACATGGATAGGTGACGTTTCACAGAGTGCTGGAGTAACTCAGCGGGTCAGGCAGCATCTGTGGAGAACATGGATAGGTGACGTTTCACAGAGTGCTGGAGTAACTCAGCGGGTCAGGCAGCATCTGTGGAGAACGTGGATAGGTGACGTTTCACAGAGTGCTGGAGTAACTCAGCGGGTCGGGCAGCATCTCTGGGGAACGTGGATAGGTGACGCTTCACAGAGTGCTGGAGTAACTCAGCGGGTCGGGCAGCATCTGTGGGGAACATACACATTTTTGGGTCGGGACCTTTGAAACTGATAAGAGAGACGGTGAAATCCTGTATCCCCAGGGTATCCAAGACTAGAGGGCATGGAGAGACGAGACCTCAAGGGTGTGAGCTCCAGGGAGACATTGAGCAGGCTGGGTCTCTATTCCCTGGAGCGCAGGAGGATGAGGCGAGATCTTCTAGAGGTGTATCAAATCATGAGAGGAATACATTGGGTAGACGCACAGAGTCTCTTGCCCAGAGTAGGGGAATCGAGGACACAGATTTATGGTGAGGGGGGGAAAGACTTAATAGGAACTTGATGGGCAACACCTTTTTTACACTAAGGATGGTAGGTGTATGGAACGAACTGCCGGACTATCGCAACGTTAGACAATAGACAATAGACACTAGGTGCAGGAGTAGGCCATTTGGCACTTTGAGCCAGCACCGCCATTCAATGTGATCATGGCTGATCATCCCCAATCAGTACCCCGTTCCTGCCTTCTCCCCATATCCCCTGAATCCGCTATCTTGAAGAGCCCTATCCATCTCTCTCTTGAAAGCATCCAGAGAACCGGCCTCCACCGCCCTCTGAGGCAGAGAATTCCACAGACACACTGCTCTCTGTGAGAAAAAGTGTTTCCTCGTCTCCGTTCTAAATGGCTTACCCCTTATTCTTAAACTGGGGCCCCTGGTTCTGGTCTCCCCCAACATCGGGAACACGTTTCCTGCCTCTAGCGTGTCCATGTCCTTAGCAATCTTATGTGTTTCAATGACGGGTACATGGATAGGACAAGTTTAGAGGGATATACGGGCCAAACTCGGGCAGGTGGGACTGGTGTAGGACCTATTGGCTGGTGTGGGCAAGTTGTACTGAAGGGCCTATTTCCACGCTGTATCACTCCACGCCTCTATAACGTTGCCGCAAGGTTTTGTTTTGGGTTTTTTTTCCTCCGCCCAAGTTGTTTTTATCTCGCTTCAATGTAGGAAATGTTGACGTGGGAGAGTCATAATGCTCTCATTGTCCGCGTTTCCCTGTTCTCCAGTCCGGCCTTTGTCCCGTGAGCCCACACAGCCCGTCACATGTCTGTGGCCATTGATACGATGCAACAAAGAGCCCTGGGCTCGCTCACTCCCACCACCAACTCTCACCCTGGTTGCCCCCTCCTCCTTAGTTTAGAGATACAGCGCAGAAACGGGCCATTCGTCCCACCGGGTCCACGCCGACCAGCTATAATAATAATACTACCCCACACGCACACCAGGGTCCATTTTAAACTTGCCCCAAGCCAATTGACCTACAAACCTTGACGTCTTTGGAGTGTGGGAGGAAACCGAAGAAAGGTTGAACAAGTTAGGTCTTTATTCTTTGGAGCGCAGAAGGTTAAGGGGGGACTTGATTGAGGTCTTTAAAATGATGAACGGGATAAACAGAGTTGACGTGGATAAGCTTTTCCCATTTGAGGGTAGGGAAGACTCAAACAAGAGGGCATGACATGAGAATTACGGGACAGAAGTTTAGGGGTAACATGAGGGGGAACTTCTTTACTCAGAGAGTGGTGGCTTTGTGGAATGATCTTCCAGCAGAAGTGGTGGAGGCAGGATTGATTTTAACATTTAAAAGTAAAGTGGATAGGTATATGGACGGGAAGGGAATGGAGGGGTATGGTCTGAGTGCAGGTAGATGGGACTAGGGGAAAATAAATGGTCGGCATGGACTGGAAGGGCCTGTTTCCGTGCTGTAATTGTTATGTGGTTATCTCTGAGAAAACCCACGCGGCTCACGGGGAGAACGTGCAAACTCTGTACAGACAGCACCCATAGTCAGGATCGAACGTGGGGTCCCTGCACGCCCCGTTGAAAACTGTACCAGAGGAATCCCACAAGGTCACGGGGAGAACGTGCAAACTGTACTGTGTTCCAGTTGCCAGACTATCCAAACTCCATGGGCAGAAGCCTCCTTGAAAGTAAATATTTGCCAAAACTATAAAGTGCTCCATTATCAAGCCCCTGTCTAAGTACAGTCTGGTTTACACCAAGCGAATTAACCTGCAACCTGCTCGTCTTTGGAGTGTGGGCGGGAAACCGACGATCTTGGAGAAGATCCACGCAGGTCACCGGGAGAACGTACAAACTCCGTACAGACAGCACCCGTAGTCGGGATCGAACCCGGGTCTCTGGCGCCGTGAGGCAGCAACTCTACCGCTGCGCCACCGTGGGTGGGACCCTTAGAGTCCATCCGATCCAGGAGCCAGAATTAGGCCATTCGGCCCATCAAGTCTACTCCACCATTCTATCATGGCTGATCTATCTCTACCCCAGTCCCCTGCCTTCTCCCTATCACCCCTGACACCCCCGTACTAATCAAAAATCTGTGAGTCATAGACGTAGAGTGATACAGCATGGAAACAGGCCCTTTGGTCTAACTTTCCCCATCTACACTAGTCCCACATTTGGCCCAGAGGGCGGTGGAGGCCGGTTCTCTGGATGCTTTCAAGAGAGAGCTAGATAGGGCTCTTAAAGATAACAGAATCAAGGGATATGTCGAGTAGGCAGGAACGGGGTACTGATTGTCGATGATCAGCCACGATCACAATGAATAGCTCGAAGGGCCGAATGGCCTACTCCTGCACGTATTGTTTATTGTTTATTGTCTATATCCCTCTAAAGCCTTCCTATCCATGTACCTGTCTAAAAGTCTTTAAAATGGGATGGTCCCAGCCTCAACTACCTCCTCTGGCAGCTCGTTCCATACACCCACCACTCTCTGTGTAGAAAAAGTTACTCTTCTGGTTCCTATTAAATATTCCCCCCCCCCCCTTTTTTTCTGGATTCCCCTACCCAGGGAGGGGGAGGGGGGGGATTGGGAAATCTCTGCATTCACTCTATTGCCCTCAAATTTCTACACACCGCTCTAAGATCACCCCTCGGCCTCCTGCATTCGAAGGAGTCTGTGGAATTCTCTGCCTCAGAGGGCGGTGGAGGCAGGTTCTCTGGATGCTTTCAAGAGAGAGCTAGATAGGGCTCTTAAAGATAGTGGAGTCAGGGATATGGGGAGGAGGCAGGAACGGGGTACTGATTGGGGATGAACAGCCATGATCACATTGAATGGCGGTGCTGGCTCGAAGGGCCGAATGGCCTACTCCTGCACCTCACCTAGCCGACCCAACCTAGATCTCCATGGACACGGGCCCTTCGGCCCAAAATGCCCCATCTAGATTAGACTCGCCTGCCTGCGTTTGCCCCATATCTCTCTAAAATGTGCATAAACACATTGTTGGAGAAACTCAGTGGGTCGGGCAGCATCTGTGGAGAAAAAGGATGGGTGACTTTTCTGGTCGGGACCCTGAAGAGTAAAGATACACGATAAGGGAGTAACGTTTAGTGCCGGGTAAAGCCAGTAAAGTCCGATCAAAGATAGTACAAGGGTCTCCAGTGACGATGATAGTAGTTCAGGACCGCTCTCTGGTTGTGGTAGGATGGTTCAGTTGGCTGATAACAGCTGGGAAGAAACTGTCCCTGAATCTGGAGGATTCAGTCTGAAGAAGGGCCTCGACCAGAAACGTCGCCCATTTCCTTCGCTCCATAAATGCTGCTTCACCCGCTGAGTTTCTCCAGCATTTTTGTCGACCTTCTGAATCTGAAGGTGTGTGTGTTTTCACACTTAACCATATAACCATATAACAATTACAGCACGGAAACGGGCCATCTCGGCCCTTCAAGTCCGTGCCGAACATCTTTTTTCCCTTAGTCCCACCTGCCTGCAATCATACCATAACCCTCCATACCCTTCTCATCCGTATGCCTATCCAATTTATTTTTAAATGATACCAACGAACCTGCCGCCACCACTTCCACTGGAAGCTCATTCCGCACCGCTACCACTCTCTGAGTAAAGAAGTTCCCCCTCATGTTACCCCTAAACTTCTGTCCCTTAATTCTAAAGTCATGTCCTCTTGTTTGAATCTTCCCTATTCTCAAATTCCCATGCCTGATGGGAGAGGGGGAGAAGAGGGAGTGTCCGGGGGTGAGACGGGTCCTTGATGGTAGAGGGTTATCGGCAAGTCTGTGATGCGGGAAGAAACGAAATTCCCAGAAAGTTGCTTTACGGGAAATTGTTTTAACCCCTGACCTCCAGTTAGTTGGCTCGTGTCGGCTGCTTTCAAAGGTCAGTGTCGGGGTTATTCACAACTTCTGTTATTGCTTAAACATCTCAGTAAGGAGAATAATTCTGGCATGGCCAAGCATTGGATGTCAGCAAGAGGGATTCAGCACGGTATTAGTCAGAGTCACACAGCGCGGAAACAGGCTCTTCGGCCCTCCTTACCCGCACCTGCCAGCATGCCCCATCTACACCAGTCCCACCTGCCTGTGTTTGGCCCAAGAACCTCCAAACCTGTCCAATCCATGTACCTGTCTAAATGGTTCTTAAATGTTGCGCTAGTCCCTGCCTCAGCTACCCGCTGGAGGTAATTGAGTCTCTGTGTGTTTCCGTATCGGCGCAGCGGTAGATTTGCTGCCTTGCAGCGGTGGAGACCCGGGTTCGATCCGGACTACGGGTGCCGTCGGTACGGACTTTGCACGCTCTCCCCGTGACCCGCGCGGGTTTTGTCCGAGATCTTCGGTTTCCTCTCCCGCTGCAAAGACGTACAGGTTTGTAGGCTAATTGGCTCTGTGTGTGTGTGTGTCGCTGGGGTCAGTGCGGACTCGATGGGCCGAAGGGCCCGTTTTCTGCGCTGTGTCTCTATACTGAAATAAGGATGCGAACAGTGGAACTTGCAGGACGACTGGGGTGGGGACGGAAAGAGAAGAGGGGGGAAAGAGTGGCAAAAATAGGAAAACAGACTATTATCTAACTGGTGGCCGATTAGGAAAAGGGGAGATGCAGCGCGACCTGGGTGTCATGGTACACCAGTCATTGAAAGTAGGCATACAGGTGCGGCAGGCAGTGAAGAAAGCGAATGGTATGTTAGCATTCATAGCAAAAGGATTTGAGTATAGGAGCAGGGAGGTTCTACTTCAGTTGTATAGGTGAGACCACACCTGGAGTATTGCGTACAGTTCTGGTCTCCAAATCTGAGGAAGGACATTATTGCCATAGAGGGAGTGCAGAGAAGGTTCCCCAGACTGATTCCTGGGATGTCAGGACTGTCTTATGAACAAAGACTGCATAGACTCGGTTTATACTCTCTAGAATTGAGGAGATTGAGAGGGGATCTTATAGAAACTTACAACATTCTTAAGGGGTTGGACAGGCTAGATGCAGGAAGATTGTTCCCGATGTTGGGGAGGTCCAGGACAAGGGGTCACAGCTTAAGGATAAGGGGGAAATCCTTTATGACCGAGATGAGAAGGACTTTTTTCACACACAGAGTGGTGGGTCTCTGGAACTCTCTGCCACAGAGGGTAGTTGAGGCCAGTTCATTGGCTATAATTTAAGAGGGAGTTAGATGTGGCCTTTGTGGCTAAAGGGATCAGAGGGTATGGAGAGAAGGCAGGTACGGGATACTGAGTTGGATGATCAGCCATGGTCATATTGAATGGCGGTGCAGGCTCGAAGGGCCGAATGGCCTACTCCTGCACCTAATGAGAGAGGGAGAGAGGGACTGGGGGTTACTCGAAATGAGAGAAATCAATATTTGGTTGTAAGCTGCCCAAGCAAAAAATGTGAGGCACATCTGTGTTGGCAATCACGCCTCTGGTTCTCCTTGCAATCTGGGCCCTGCGTCAAGTAACCACAAATATTGATTTAATAGTGCTGGGACTCCTTACATCAGAGCCACGGAATGTCAAGCATCCTCCCAGCAATGGTAACAAACACAGCAATGCCAACAACACACTCACTCGCTGTGAACTTCTCTAACTCCTAGTAACCCTTGCTTTACCCCCCCTCGCCCCCTCCTCCTCTCTGTCCATCCCTCCCTCCCTCCCCCAGAAGTGATGGCGCTGGAATTAGGCCATTCAGCCCATCAAGTCCACTCCGCCTTCAATCTATCTCTCAACCACATTCTCCAGCCTTCTCCCGATAACCTCTGAAACCCGTACTAATCAAGAATCTGTCAATCTCCACCAATGAAATATCCACTGACTTGGCCTCCACAGCCGTCTGTGGCAATGACGGCTTTGGGGGAGTCCAGAACAAGGGGTCACAGTCTAAAGATAAGGGGGAATTCCTTTAGGACTGAGATGAGGAAAACATTCTTTACACAGAGAGTGGTGGGTCTCTGGAATTCTCTGCCACAGAAGGTAGTTGAGGCCAGTTCATTGGCTATATTTAAGAGGGCATTAGATGTGGCACTTGTGGCTAAAGGGATCAGGGGGTATGGAGAGAAGGCAGGTACGGGATACTCAGTTGGATGATCAGCCATGATCACATTGAATGGCGGTGCAGGCTCGAAGGGCCGAATGGCCAACTCCAGCACCTATTTTTCTTTGGGTCCCCTTTGATCTCTCCTTTTCACACCTTGCCCTTCCACATATCTCTCGTCTCCCTCTCCCCTGACTCTCAGTCTGAAGAAGGGTCCGGACCCAAAAAGTCGCCCATTCCTTCTCTCCGGAGGGTCGACACAAAATGCTGGAGTAACTCAGCGGGACGGGCAGCATCTCTGCAGGAACGGAACGGGTGACGTTTCGAGTCGAGGCCCTTCTTCAGACCGATGACTGCCTGTCCCGCTGAGTTACTCCAGCATTTTGTGTCCTGTCTTCAGTGTAAACCAGCATCTGCAGTTCCTTCCCGCACGTCACTCTCCAGGTCCTGACTCACCAGCAGTGAACTCGGCAAAGCTGTAACTATGGAAAAAGCAATCGCCTCGGTGAAGCCGTGTGTGATTTAGTTTACCTCTGATGCTGGCGGAGAGAGCTGACTGCGTCATCACCCGTGTTCCAGCGTAGAAAATGAAAAATAAATTTTCTCAGTCAACAATTACCTATAGACACAAACAATAGACACAAAATGCTGGAGTAACTCGGCGGGACAGGCCTGAAGATTGAAGATAAAAGGGAGTTGGTTACCCCGGCATTTTGTGTCTATCTTTGATTTACACCAGGATCTGCAGTTCCTTCCGACACAATTACTGCTGCAGCCACGCTTGGCCACGCCGACCCTGCAACGTCGCCATGACAACGGGCCTTCATGGTCAGGTCAAGAACCCTGCCCTTACTGCTGGATGCTTTCAAGAGAGAGCTAGATAGGCCTCTTAAAGATAGCGGAGTCAGGGGATATGGGGAGAAGGCAGGAACGGGGTACTGATTGGGGATGATCAGCCATGATCGCTTTGAATGGCGGTGCTGGCTCGAATGGCCGAACGGCCCACTCCAGGACCTGTGGTCAAGTGCTAAATTTCAGTGAAAGGAATTTCAATACCTTCAATACCTGTGACAAATAATATACCATACTTGTCCTCAATTCAATATCCCTCAACATAGGTTCAGTTTTTAGTTTAGTTTTTCAGTTAATTTTCACGTCTTCCGAGGTACAGTGAAAAGCTTTTGTTGTGTGCAGATAACAAGACATGATTACGATCGAGCTGTTCGCACAGTGTAGAATAGGGTCGCCAACTGTCCCGTATTAGCAGGGATATCCCGTACGTATATTGGGTTAAATTGGTTTGTCCCGTACGGGACTACCCTTGTCCGGTATTTGACCGCTACTACTCGGGTCGAGGGGACTGTCGGGTCGTCCGGCCCCGCCTCACCCGTCCCGACGTAGTGCAGCCCATGGAGATCCATTGTCTTTTTATAGATATGTATATAACGCTGCAAAAACTGTGCACCTTATCTCCCCCCCCCCTTTTTGTTTTGTTTTTGCACTGAGTAGGAGCAGTATCTCATTGTACATGTGTATAGTGACAATAAAAGGCATTCTGATTCTGATTCTCCTCGCCCGTGATCCCGTCGGTCGGTCGGCAGCCCGGCCAACTGTCCGACCTTCGGCCCTTCACTGATCGCCAACACCACCACCACCTCTCCTTCTCACGGCCGATCATCGGTTCATGAGTTGGATGGGGCTTGTGATATTGGACCGTGTTAATTAATGGGGAATTAATGAAGTCCCTTCTCTCCAGAGATGCTGCCTGTCCCGCTGAGTTACTCCAGCACTTTGTGTCCATAAGGGGTTCCTAGATGCAGGAAGATTGTTCCCGATGTTGGGGAACTCCAGAACAACGGGTCACAGTTTAAGGATAAGGGGGAATTCTTTTAGGACCGAGATGAGAAAAAAAATTTTCACACAGAGAGCGGTGAATCTGTGGAATTCTCTGCCACGGGAGGTAGTTGAGGCCAGTTCATTGACTATATTTAAGAGGGCATTAGATGTGGCTAAAGGGAACAGGGGGTATGGAGAGAAGGCAGGTATGGGATACTGAGTTGGATGATCAGCCATGATCACAGTGAATGGCGGTGCAGGCTCGAAGGGCCTACTCATACTATTTTCTATGTTTCTATCTTTGATTTAAACCAGCATCTGCAGTAGTTTCCTACACATCTGGTACTTTGTAGGTCCCTTTGTATGTAAGCCAGCATCTGTATTTCCTGGTTTCTAGGTTTATAAGAGGAGGTTTGCTTTCCAGGGTGGGGTGCTGCAACCTCATGGTCATCAGAGGTGACGTGTGTGACTCGGGTGCATTTGTAACGGCTGCACCCATTTCCTGTGATGAACCTAGAGGGCTGGTCTGTTTTGAAAAAGCAGTGCCTGTCAGTGAGACCCACAGTTAGGGCGGCACGGTGGCGCAGTGGTGCCGGAGACCTGGGTTCGATCCCGTCTACGGGCGCTGTCTGTACGGAGTTTGTACGCTATCTCCCCGTGACCTGCGTGGGTTTTCTCCGAGGCGAAACTGTCGTATGCTGAGAGAATGGAGCGGCTGGGCTTGTACACTGGAGTTTAGAAGAATGAGAGGGGATCTCATTGAAACATATAAGGTTATTAAGGGTTTGGACATGCAGGAGGCAGGAAACGTGTTCCCGATGTTGGGGAGTCCAGAACCAGGGGCCCCAGTTTAAGAATAAGGAGTAAGCCATTTAGAACGGAGACGAAGAAACACTTTTTCACAGAGAGTTGCGAGTGTGGAATTCTCTGCCTCAGAGGGCGGTGGAGGCCGGTTCCCTGGATACTTTCAAGAGAGAACTAGATTGGGCTCTTAAAGATAGCGGAGTCAGGGGATATGGGGAGAAGGCAGGAACGGGTTACTGATTGGGGATGATCAGCCATGATCACATTGAATGGCGGTGCTGGCTCAAAGGGCCGAATGGTCTACTCCTGCACCTATTGTCCATTGTCTATCTTTGGTTTCCTGCCACACTCAAAAGACGTGCGTGTGCGTGTGTCACAGGAGAGGGGGAGAGAGGGAGCCAGGAGAGAGGGGGGAGCTGTGGGATTGGGGGGGGGGGGGTGGGAAAGAGATCCACACACGTTGGAGGGGGGAAGAGAGAGACACACACACACACACACACACACACACACACACACACACACACACACACACACACACACACACACACACACACAGAGTGAGTGGATTTTTGCCATTGGTGGAAATAATGTTGGTGTGGATTTCGGATGAGGGGGTCGGGAGGGAGGGCCTGGGGGTGGAGCAGAGTGATTCTAGCGTGTACGCGCTTTGTTCGTGCATTCCCTCCAGAGCCTCAAACAAACACTGTTCCTCTGTCTGCATTAATCAGCAAAGTTGTTTTTAAAAGGGAGACTTCAAGTAGTGAGTCTGGGACGAGATGGTCGAGGTTTGCCTTCGAATCTTTTCTGCAGATTGAGCCCAATCCCAGCGACTGTTCCAACACAGGAATACCCCTCGGATCACGTTCCCAGCCGGAAATACCTCCGTGTCTATGACCAATTTTCCAGCGGCTAAAGTTACATCGGTGCGACTGGTATTTCGTGGAAAGTTTAGGTTCACTTTAGTTGAGATACAGCGCGGAAACAGGCCCTCGGGCCCACCGAGTCCTCGACGACCAGCAATCCCCGCACATTAACACTATCCTACACACACAGACGCACACATACAGAGAGACACACACACATACAGAGAGACACACACACATACAGAGAGACACACACACATACAGAGACACACACACATACAGAGACACACACACATACAGAGACACACACACATACAGAGACACACACACATACAGAGACACACACACACAGAGAGGCGCGCGCGCGGAGAGAGGCGCGCGCGCGGGGAGAGGCGCGCGCGCGGGGAGAGGCGCGCGCGCGGGGAGAGGCGCGCGCGCGCGGAGAGGCGCGCGCGGGGAGAGGCGCGCGCGGGGAGAGGCGCGCGCACACACACAGAGAGGCGCGCGCACACACACAGAGAGACACAGACACACACAGAAGTCGATCCGAAATGCCACCCATTCCTTCTCTCCAGAGATGTTGTCTGGCCCACTGAGTTACTCCACCATTTTGTGTCTGTCTTCGGTGTAAACCAGCACCTGCAGTTCCTTCCTACATGCTAGGGACAATTGTATATTTTATACCGAGCCAATTACCCTACAAACTTGCACGTCTTTGGAGTGTGGGAGGAAATCGAAAATCTCGGCGAAAACCGACGCAGGTCACGGGGAGAACGTGCAAACTCCGTACAGACAGCACCCGCAGTCGGGATCGAACCCGGGGCTGTGAGGCAGCAACTCTACCTGTGCCGATCCCGGAAAATTTCTACACTGAAAAATTTTCAGCCTGGCCTGATTCTGTGACGATGCATTTGAAAATTCCCTCGGGAATGAGGTGAAAGGCAGTGTTTTGTCTAACTTCAGAAAGGGAGCCGTGCATATCTTAGTCTCGTCAACATATTCAGACCTTGGCAAGTAGACCGTGGCAACTCGACTCGCTGGAGTTTAGACATATGTGCCGGCTCTGGAGAGGGTCCAGAGGAGGTTTACAAGAATGACCCCAGGAATGAGTGGGTTAACATATGATGAGCGTTTGACGGCACTGGGCCTGTACTCGCTGGAGTTTAGAAGGATGAGGGGGGGGAACCTCATTGAAACTTTACCGAATTGTGAAAGGCCTGGATAGAGTGGATGTGGAGAGGATGTTTCCACTAGTGGGAGAGTCTCGGACCAGAGGGCACGGCCTCAGAATTAAAGGACGTTTTGTTAGGAAGATGAGGAGGAATTTCTTTAGTCAGAGGGCGGAATTCATTGCCGCAGAAGACTGTGGAAGGCAAGTCAGTGGATATTTTTAAGGCAGAGATGGATAGATAGATTCTTGATTAGTATGGTGGTCAGAGGTAATGGGGAGAAGGCAGGAGAATGGGGTTAGGAGGGAGAGATAGATCAGCCATGATTGGATGGTGGAGTAGACTTAATGGGCTGAATGGCCTAAATCCGCTCCTACCACTTACGACCTTATGAACTCACAAAACCTCGCAGAGAGTAGGTGCAGAGTTATAGAATCGTACAGCATGGAAACGGGCCCTTCGGCCCAACTCGTCCATGCCCACCAAGTTGTCCCTATACCCACCGTCCTACGAGTGGAAATAGCTGCCCTGGGGCGGCAGGGTAGCACGGCGGTCGAGTTGCTGGTTCGAACCTGACTACGGGTGCTGTCTGTACGGAGTTTGTACGTTCTCCCCGATGGAAAAGTGGGATTTTTTTTTTTACGATTTACGTAGTCTCTGAAAATCATTTTGAGATCAGTCCGAGTTGGAGTCGGGACTATTTTACCAACTCTGACTCCAGCAGCACCAAAATTGCTCCGACTCCGACTACACAGCCCTTTGGAGTTCCTGGGACCACGTGGGTTTTCTCCAGGTGCTCCGGTTTCCTCCCACACTCCAAAGCCGTACAGCGCTGCTGGTTAGTTGGCTTTGGTAAAAATTGTGCATTGTCGCTAGTGTGTAGGATAGCGCGAGTGTACAGGGTGATCGCTGGTCGGCTCGGACACGCTGGGCCTGAGAGGCCTGTTTAGTTGCTTTATCTCTAATCTAAACTAAAACCAGAGACCCGGTTTCGATTCCGACCTCCAGTGCTGTCTGTGTGGAGTTTGCACGATCTCCTCGTGAGCGCGTGGGTTCCCTCCAGCTGCTACGGTTTTGTCCCACGTTCCCAAAGACGCGCGGGTTTAATGGCCCTCTGTAAATTTCCCCCTAGTGTGTGGGGAGTGGATGAGAAAGTCGGGGTAACATCGAACGGGCGATCGATGGTTGTCGCTGACTCGGTGGGCCGAAGGGCCTGTCCCCATGCTGTATCCTTCAATTGATCCGGAGAGGGGGAGAGGGAGAGAACATCAATACAACTAGGATGAAAGGAGTGAAGTTTCCAAAAAGCCCACCTTATCTCAAAGTTCCACCTTATCTCATCGACGGGAAGAATTGTTTATATTGCTTTCAGCCTCGCCTCAACAGACAGCTATGGAGGCCAAGTCAATGAGGAGTGAAAGGCCTTGTTAGATTGGATGTGGATAGAATGTCTCCACTAGTGGGAGAGCTTAGGGGTTAGAGGTCATACCCTCATTCCCGGGATGGCGGGACTGTCATATGCTGAGAGAATGGAGCGGCTGGGCTTGTACACTCTGGAGTTTAGAAGGATGAGAGGGCATCTCATTGAAACATATAAGATTGTTAAGGGCTTGGACACGCTAGAGGCAGGAAACATGTTCCCGGTGTTGGAGGGAGTCCAGAACCAGGGGCCACACAGTTTAAGAATAAGGAGTAAACCATTTAGAACGGAGACGAGGAAACACTTTTTCTCACAGAGAGTGGTGAGTCTGTGGAATTCTTTGCCTCGGAGGGCGGTGGAGACCGGGTTCTCTGGATGCTTTCAAGAGAGAGCTAGATAGGGCTCTTAAAAATAGCGGTCAGGGGATATGGGGAGAAGGCAGGAACGGGGTACTGATTGGGGATGATCAGCCATGATCACATTGAATGGCGGTGCTGGCTCGAAGGGCCGAATGGCCTACTCCTACACCTATTGTCTATTGTCTAATTAAAGGGCGCTCTTTTAGAAAGGAGGGACTTCTTTAGTCTGAAGGTGGATCTGTGGAAAGGTCAGTATGGGATTGGGAAGGGGATTTAATATAGTTGGCAACCGGGAGATAAATAGGCCTTTGTGTAGCGTTCGAGGAAGAAAGATTTTCCCAGCATCCTGTCAATAGACAATAGGTGCAGGAGAAGGCCATTTGGCCCTTCGAGTCAGCACCGCCATTCATTGTGATCATGGCTGATCGTCCCCAATCAATAACCCGTGCCTGCCTTCTCCCCATATCCCTTGATTCCACTAGCCCCTAGAGCTCTATCTATATCTCTCTTAAATCAATCCAGTGACTTGGCCTCCACTGCCCTCTGTGGCAGGGAATTCCACAAATTCACAACTCTATGGGTGAAAACGTTTTTTTTCTCGCCTCAGTCTTAAATGGCCTCCCCTTTATTCAAAGACTGTGGCCCCTGGTTCTGGACTCACCCAACATTGGGAACATTTGTCCTGCATCTAGCTTGTCCAGTCCTTTTAACATGTTGGCCGGTGTGGGCAGGTTGGGCCGAAGGTCCTGTTTCCACGCTGTGTCCCTCTATGGAATAAGGAGCAAGCCATTTAGAACTGAGACAAGAAAACACTTTTTCTCACAGAGAGTGGGTGAGTCTGTGGAATTCTCTGCCTCAGAGGGCGGTGGAGGCCGGTTCTCTGGATGCTTTCAAGAGAGAGCTAGATAGAGCTCTTAAAGATAGCGGAGTCAGGGGATGTGGGGAGAAGGCAGGAACGGGGTACTGATTGTGGATGATCAGCCATGATCACATTGAATGGCGGCGGTGGTGGCTCGAAGGGCCGAGTGGCCTACTCCTGCACCTATTGTCTATAGCAGAAATATCGCTCTATATTTGGGAATGGCTGAGGATTTTGGGGGCTGAAAATGAACTGATAAAAAGACTAATCCTGTCGGTTACACTTGATTAGGACGTTGAGATCATTTGTTGCTTGTGTGACTTTACCCACGGGATTTTACAACGTGAAGATATGTAGTATCTCTGATCGTTATCCCCTGGCCCCCATCCACAAGTCGCACGGTGACTTTGAAGCATCTTGTGGTGTTTGGCTTTCAGGGTCAGATTCCATTCAATCTGTCACTTTGCTCTCCGACGAGTTGGCAGCAAAACTGAAAGGGCCTTTTGTGTGAAGGCAGAGCTCCTCGGCTCGCACAGTGTGGGGTTTGCGTTAGTCACGGCCCAGTGGACTTTATAGTTGGCCCAGGCTAAGTCCGCGTTACAGGAAGGTCGACATTAAAATGCTGGAGTAACTCAGCGGGACAGGCAGCGTCTCTGGAAGGAAGGAATGGGTGACATTTCAATAGACAATAGGTGCATGAGTAGGCCCTTCGAGCCAGCACCGCCATTCAACGTGATCATCCCCAATCAGTACCCAGTTCCTGCCTTCTCCCTATATCCCTTGACTCTTATCTTTAAGAGTTCTGAGTATACAGAGAAGTCAAAGTCAAAGTCAAACAAACTTTATTTTCATTTAGAAATACACCGATATATGCAGTTCCAAACGAAATTCCTTTGCATTTGGCTCCCTGTGCAACACGATAATTAACAGAAGGATAAACATGGATAAACATGGATAAAAAGGATAAAAGGATAAATAGACAATGGTGGCAGCCCATTACATGGCATTCAGGAGTCTGATGGCTCGTGGGAAGAGGCTGTTGCAGAACCTTGATGTTCTGCTCCTTATGCTGCGATATCTTTTGCCCGAGGGCAGCAGAGTGAACAGTCCGTGATGGAGATGTGTGGGGTCTTTTATAATATTGCTGGCCTTAGACACGCAACGTTTTGTCGCAATATCCCCGATTGAGGGGAGAGAGGTCCCGATGATTTTTGTCCCCCACCGCTCTCTGAGGCAGAGAATTCCACAGACTCAACACTCTCTGTGTGAAAAAGTGTTTCCTCGTCTCCGTTCTAAATGGCTTACTCCTTATTCTTAAACTGTAGCCCCTGGTTCTGGACTCCCCCAACACCGGAAACATATTTCCTGCCTCTGGCGTGTCCAAACCCTTAATAATCTTATATGTTTCAATGATATCCCCTCTCATCCTTCTAAATTCCAGAGTATACGAGCCCAGCAGCTCGATTCTCTCGGCATATGACCGTTCCGCCATCCCGGGAATTAACCTTGTGAACCTACACTGCACTCCCTCAATAGCAAGAATGTCCTTCCCCAAATTAGGGGACCAAAACTGCACACAATACTCCAGGTGTGGTCTCACTAGGGCCCAGTACAAGTGCAGAAGGACCTCTTTTGCTCCTATACTCAACTCCTCTTGTTATGAAGGCTAAGCTTGGGTTTCGGGTCAAGGCCCTTCTTTAGGAGTTGGCTGAATTGTTTCGGTTTAAGTTTATTATTGTCATTTTTTGTTTCGTTTTTTTTACCTTCGCTTGGATTCTAAAGCTTGGGTTTTTAAGCTTGTGTTTTTTAGCTCAGATTTTAAATTCAGGATTCTCCTGCCTTCTCCCCGTAACCCCTGACACCCATACTAATTAGAATGAGGCCATTTAGCCCATCAAGTCTACTCCACTAAGATGAACACAAAGCTCACCTTATACCTATGTCCTCTGGTTCTTGATTCTTTGTCTCGCGACTCTTTGTCTGATCTTCCCAGAGATAGATCTACTCAAAGATAGACACAAAATGCTGGAGTAACTCAGCTGGACAGGCAGCATCTCTGGAGAGGAGGAATGGGTGACGTTTCGGGTCGTGAGTCTGCCACACCATTCAATCATGGCTGGTCTATCTTTCCCTCTCAACTTCCTTCTCCCCGTAACTCCTGACACCCGTACTGATCAATAATCTGTCAATCTCTGCTTTTGTAATGAAAGTAGATCGTCCCTGGTGTGTGTAGGGTACTGTTAGTGTGCGGGGATTGTTGGCCAGTGCGGACCCGGTAGGCCGAAGGGCCTGTTTCTGCCCTGTGTCTCTAAACTAAAATGCTTTGGATTGTATGCAAAGATTCTTGATTAGTACGGGTGTCGGGGGTTATGGGGAGAAGGCAGGAGAATGGGGTTGAGAGGGAGAGATAGATCAGCCATGATATAGATTTAGGTTTATCCATGTATACCAAAGTACAGTGAAAAGCTGTGTTTTGCATGCTATCCAAAACAGATCAGATATAGATTTAAATTTGAAAGAAAATCTACCTAAATGATACCTCTGTAGGGCCTGTCCCATTTTCACGACCTCTGCCAAGTTTGTCCTCGACTCATACTCGCGGCATGGTCGTCAAGAGGTCGTAGGAAGGTCGTGATGCTAGTCGTAGGTACTCGTGGCATCAAGTAGGTCGGGGCGTTTTTCTAGCCTGATGAAAAATGTCCACGAGTAAAAAAGGTCGTGAATTAGGTTGTGAAAGTGGGACAGGCCCTTTATGTGTTAACCCAATATTCAACCTAGCAACATAGAAAACAGGTGCAGGAGGAGGCCATTCGGCCCTTCGAGCACCGCCATTCATTGTGATCACGGCTGATCATCCACAATCAGTACGCTGTGCCTGCCTTCTCCCCATATCCCCTGATTCCACTGGCCTCTAGAGCTCTATCTAAGTCTTTTTAATTCTTCCTGTGAATCTGCCTCCACGGTGTAAGTAAGTAAGTTTATTGGCCAAGTATTCACATACAAGGAATTTGCCTTGGTGCTCCGCCCACAAGCAACAACATGACGTACAGTGACAGCTCTACCGCTGCGCCATTGTGCGGCCCATTTTTCAGCTTTATGAGCCATTTTCATAACCATTCAGACCCTGATCAATTGACCTTTTTCAGTGAGATGTGCTGGAGAAAGCAATGTTCGAACAGTCTCGGTTTCTCCCCGTGACCTGCGTGGGTTTTCTCCGGGTGCTCCGGTTTCCTCCCAAGCTCCAAAGACGCTCAGGCTTGGAGGTGATGGCTTTGGTATGATTGTAAATTGTCCCTAGTGTGTGTAGGATAGTGTTAGTGTGCGGGGGATCGCTGGCTGGCACAGACTTTGTGGGCCGAAGGGCCTGTTTCCGTGCTGTACATGCAAACTAAGTTAGACTAGTTAGTTAAACTTAAGAAAACTGTTAGACAGGTACATGGATAGGGCAGGTTCGGAGGGATTTTCCCAGTATCCTATCTTTCAGTTCATTATCCTATTTAGAGACTAAGCTACAGGGAGTTGTTTAGTCAGAGAGTCATTAATAAAGTGATACAGCGTGGAAACGGGCCCTTCGGCCCAACTAGCCCACACCGACCAACATGCCCCATCTACACTAGTCCCACCTGCCTGCATTTGGCCTACATCCATGCACCTGTCTAACTGTTTCTTAAACGTTGCGACAGTCCCTGCCTCAACTACCTCCTCCGGCAACTCGTCCCATACACCCACCACCCTTTGTGTGAAAAAGTTACCCCTCAGATTCCTATTAAATCTTTTTCCCCTTTGCCTTAAACTTCACCTTATGTCCTCTGGCAGGTGGGACGAGTGTAGCTGGGACATGTTGGCCGGTTTGGGTAAGTTGGGCCTGTTTCCACGCTGTATCACTCTTAAAGCCCTGTCCCACGGTACGAGTTCATTCCGAGAGCTCTTCCGCGTTTGCCCTGATTCAATCTCGGAGATTTACGGTAATGGCCGCTCGTCGGTACTCGGGGCTCTCGTGGACATTTTTCAACACGTTGAAAAATCTTCACGAGTCTTCCCGTGCTTACCTGCCGCTAGCGAGTCTTCCCGAGTACCTGCCGTTAGCGGTACGAGACGTCCCCGAGCTCCGACGTACCCGCTACGTTCGTTCTCCGTGCTTACCAGGAGTTTGATTTTTTTTTTTAACTTGGGAGAGCTCTTGGAATGAACTCGTACCGTGGGACAGGGCTTTTAACGAAACTAAACGTTACCAAACTTAATTTAGAGGACGAAAGTAAGAAGGGTAGGCCGCACTGGCTTTCACCTGCAGAACTTGCCTGGTGGTTAGTTTTAGTTTAGAGATACAACGCGGAAACAGGCCCTTCGGCCCACCGGGACTGCGCCGAACACACTGGGGACAATTTTTACATTTACACCAAGCCAATTAACCTACAAACATAGAAACATAGAAATTAGATGCAGGAGTACGCCATTCGGCCCTTCGAGCCTGCACCGCCATTCAATATGATCATGGCTGATCATCCAACTCGGTATCCCATACCTGCCTTCTCTCCATACCCTCTGATCCCCTTAGCCACAAGGGCCACTTCTAACTCCCTCTTAAATATATCCAATGAACTGGCCTCAACTACCCTCTGTGGCAGAGAGTTCCAGAGACCCACCACTCTCTGTGTGAAAAATTTCTTCTCATCTCGGTCCTAAAGGATTTCCCCCTTATCCTGAAGCTGTGACCCCTTGTCCTGGACCTCCCCAACATCGGGAACAATCTTCCTGCATCTAGCCTGTCCAACCCCTTAAGAATCTTGTAAGTTTCTATAAGATCCCCTCTCAATCTCCTAAATTCTAGAGAGTATAAACCGAGTCTATGCAGTCTTTGTTCATAAGACAGTCCTGACATCCCAGGAATCAGTCTGGTGAACCTTCGCTGCACTCCCTCTATGGCAATAATGTCCTTCCTCAGATTTGGAGACCAGAACTGTACGCAATACTCCAGGTGTGGCCTCACCAAGACCCTATACAACTGAAGTAGAACCTCCCTGCTCCTATACTCAAATCCTTTTGCTATGAAAGCTAACATGCCATTGGCTTTCTTCACTGCCTGCTGTACCTTCATGCCTACTTTCAATGACTGGTGTACCATGACACCCAGGCCGCGCTGCATCTCCCCTTTTCCTAATCGGCCACCATTTAGATAGTAGTCGGTTTTCCTATTTTTGCCACCAAAGTGGATAACCTCACATTTATCCACATTATACTGCATCTGCCAAACATTTGCCCACTCACCCAGCCTATCCAAGTCACCTTGCATTCTCCTAGCATCCTCCTCACAGCTAACACTGCCCCCCAGCTTAGTGTCATCCGCAAACTTGGAGATATTGCCTTCAATTCCCTCATCCAGATCATTTATGTATATTGTAAATAGCTGGGGTCCCAGCACTGAGCCTTGCGGTACCCCACTAGTCACTGCCTGCCATTGTGAAAACGACCCGTTAACTCCTACTCTTTGCTTCCTGTTTGCCAGCCAGTTCTCTATCCACATCAATACTGAACCCCCAATGCCATATGCTTTAAGTTTATATACTAATCGCTTATGTGGGACCTTGTCGAAAGCCTTCTGGAAGTCCAGATACAGCACATCCACTGGTTCTCCCCCATCCACGCTACTAGTTACATCCTCGAAAAATTCCACAAGATTCTACACGTCTTTGGAGTGTGAGGGGAAACCAAAGATCTCGGCGAAAATCCACGCAGGTCACGGGGAGAACGTACAGACTGTGTACAGACAGCGGCCGTAGTCGGGATCGAACCCGGGTCTCCGGCGTTGCATTCGCTGTCAGACAGTAACTCTACCACTGCGCCACCGTGACCGTCCTCGCTGTGCGTGCGATGGACTGGTATCTTGCACAGTGCTGCAGATAATTGTCCCTGCCTCGGGTAAAACCCAGGTTAACCACACTCAGTCGAAACAGTTGGACAACGGGCTCACTTCATGTGCAGATGTACGTGCAATTATCTGAAAAAGCTGTCGACGAAGCAATAGGAAGCAACTGCAGATGCTGGTTTACGCCGAAGAGAGACGCAAAAGTGCTGGAGTAACTCAGCGGGTCAGGCAGCATCTGTGAAGAACATGGATAGGTGACGTTTCACAGAGTGCTGGAGTAACTCAGTGGGTCAGGCAGCATCTGTGGAGAACATGGATAGGTGACGTTTCACAGAGTGCTGGAGTAACTCAGCGGGTCAGGCAGCATCTGTGGAGAACATGGATAGGTGACGTTTCACAGAGTGCTGGAGTAACTCAGTGGGTCAGGCAGCATCTGTGGAGAACATGGATAGGTGACGTTTCACAGAGTGCTGGAGTAACTCAGCGGGTCAGGCAGCATCTGTGGAGAACATGGATAGGTGACGTTTCACAGAGTGCTGGAGTTTCAGGTCAAGGACCATCTTCAAACCAACACAAGTGTGAGGGGAAAGATGAGCTTACATATTTCACCAGCTTCTATCTGAAGCTGACTGTACCAGAGGGTGACAGCACCTATATTTAACCCATCTCAATTACGTTTCAGTTTGGTTTATTGCCACGTGTACCGAGCTACAGTGAAAAGCTTTTGTTGCGTGCTATCCAGTCAGAGGAAAGACAATACATGATTACAATCGATCCGTTCACAGTTTCCATGATAAGAGAATAAAGTTTATTGTAAGGTAAAGTCCGATCAAAGATAGTCCGAGGGTCACCAATGAGGTAGATAGTAGTTGAGGACTGCTCTCTGGTTGTGGTAGGATGGTTCAGTTGCCTGATAACAGCTGGGAAGAAACTGTCCCTGAATCTGGAGGTGTGCGTGCGTTTTCACACTTCTGTACCTCTTGCCCGATGGGAGAGGGGAGAAGAGGGAGCGGTCAGGGTGCGACTGGGCCTTGATGATGCTGCTGGCCTTGCCGAGGCAGCGTGAGGTGCAGATGGAGTCGATAGAATGGCGGAGTAGACTCGGTGGGCCGAAAGGCCTGTTTCCGCTCTGTATCTCAGAACTAAATTCTCAGGCCCCCTTCGGTCGTGGCTGACCATGGGTGTCTCCAGGGTTGGCGGACGCCCGTGCGTGACTTTGTTTAACGTGGGGAGACTGGTGAACAGACAGCCACCCCACGTGGGGTCCTTGACAGATCTGGGTCAGGATCCAGTGGCATGGAGTCCAAGACGTCCGGAGACCCTTTTCTGCTGCAGCCTTCATCCGCCTTCCCAGCCGTTGTGACGCTCCACTAAGGTCAGCCATCGTCCTCCGCCTGTTCCACCGATGAGGTCTAAACTAAACTAAACTGTGTGGGAAGCCATTAAATCTGCACATGAACATGAAAATAATTGATAGCCAGTCTTGATTCAACTCGTAAGGAGTGGCACACATTGACAAGGAAATTGTATTTCAAAAAATGTTAAGGACGGCAATCAGATGTGAATGTTTCAGCAGGCCGCGCCTTGGGCCAATGCTCCTTAATTGCTGCACTTATAGAAAATGATTTCACTTAAACATTAACGAACCTTGAAGAGCAATAAGTCAAGAGTCGAGTCAAGAGAGTTTATTGTCATGTGCCCCAGATAGGACAATGACATTCTTGCTTGCTGCAGCACTACAGAATATTGTAGGCATGATACAGATCGGATCGGTGTGTCTAGAATAAATCACACACACACACACACACACACACACACACACACACACACACACACACACACACACACACACACACACACACACACACACACACACACACACACACACACACACTGTTATAACATTGAAAATAGGTGCAGGAGGAGGCCCTTCGAGCCAGCACCATCATTCATTGTGATCGTGGCTGATCGTCCCCTATCAATAACCCGTGCCTGCCTTCTCCCCATATCCCTTGACTCCACTAGCCCCTAGAGCTCTATCTAACTCTCTCTTAAATCCATCCAGTGACTTGGCCTCCACTGCCCTCTGTGGCAGGAAATTCCACAAATTCACAACTCTCTGGGTGAAAAAGTTTTTTCTCACCTCAGTCTTAAATGGCCTCCCCTTTATTCTAAGACTGTGGCCCCTGGTTCTGCACTCGCCCAACATTGGGAACATTTTTCCTGCATCTAGCTTGTCCATTTCTTTTATAAATTTTATACGTTTCATAGAATCATAGAAAATAGGTGCAGGAGTAGGCCATTCGGCCCTTCGAGCCTGCACCGCCATTCAATATGATCATGGCTGATCATCCAACTCAGTATCCCGTACCTGCCTTCTCTCCATACCCCCTGATCCCTTTAGCCACAAGGGCCACATCTAACTCCCTCTTAAATATAGCCAATGAACTGGACTCAACTACCTTCTGTGGCAGAGAGTTCCACTGACCCACCACTCTCTGTGAAAAATCATCTTCTCATCTCGGTCCTAAAAGACTTCCTCCTTATCCTTAAACTGTGACCCCTTATTCTGGAGTTCCCCAACATCGGGAACAATCTTCCTGCATCTAGCCTGTCCAACCCCTTAAGAATTTTGTAAGTCTCTATAAGATCCCCCCCCCCTCAATCTCCTAAATTCCAGCGAGTACAAGCCGAGTCTATCCAGTCTTTCCTCATATGGAAGTCCTGATATCCCAGGAAACAGTCTGGTGAACCTTCTCTGTACTCCCTCTATGGCAATAATGTCTTTCCTCAGATTAGGAGACCAAAACTGTACACAATACTCCAGGTGTGGCCTCACCAAGACCCTGTCCAACTGCAGTAGAACCTCCCTGCTCTTGTACTCAAATCCTTTCGCTATGAATGCTATCATACCATTCACTTTCTTCACAGCCTGCTGCACCTGCATGCCTACTTTCAATGACTGGTGTACCATGACACCCAGGTCTCGTTGCATCTCCCCTTTTCTTAATCGGCCACCGTTCAGATAATAGTCTACCCTCATGCTTTTGCCACCAAAGTGGATAACCTCACATTTATCCACATTATACTGCATCTGCCCACTCGCCCAACCTATCCAAGTCACCTTGTAGCCTCCTAGTATCCTCGTCACAGGTAACACTGTCCCCCAGCTTCGTGTCATCTGCAAACTTGGAGATGTTGCATTCAACTCCCTCTTAAATATAGCCAGTTTTTATCCACGAGTAGTTGCTCTACTCAACAGCCAAAAATCTGTGGCCTTCCTTTGATCTGGTATTTTGTTGGTTCACATGCTTGATCAATGGTGTTTTATCATTAGTTTTATTATTAGTAATGTTTAGTGTTTTCTGAGTCATTCGTAACTGTCACTGTATGTCATGTTGTTACTTGTGGGTGGAGCACCAAGGCAAATTCCTTGTATGTGAATACTTGCCACTAAACTTACTTACCCGCTCTTGTCCTCCAGAACCACATGGCCAAGGCTCTGTACGACAACGTTCCTGAGTCGGCGGAGGAGCTGCTGTTCCGCAAGGGCGACGTGCTGACGGTGATCGAGCAGAACACGGGTGGCCTGGAGGGCTGGTGGCTCTGCTCGCTGCACGGCCGGCAGGGCATCGCCCCCGGCAACCGGCTCAAGCTGATGGTCGGGCCTATCTACGAGGGCTCGCAGGCCCTGGAGGCGGGGGGCACCTCCGCCGAGGCGCAGGGAGCCTACCAGATCCCAGTGGGTCGCCAGGGACCGCCCGGCAGCGGCAGCCCCTACCGCGACCCCATCTACCAGGTGCCCCCTCAACATGGGGGGCAGGGCATTTACCAGGTGCCCCCCGCCCCGATATCACACACGCCACAGGGACACGAGACTTATCAAGTACCACCGTCCATACAGAGGACCACCTGGGGGGCAGAGGGGACCCCTCCCACCAATAAGGTAGGTCTCCTATTCACCCTACTGCCTATTCTCTCGGTCTGAAGACCCAATACTTTGAGGAAGGAAATTCTTGCTATTGAGGGAATGCAGCGTAGGTTCACAAGGTTAATTCCCGGGATGGCGGGACTGTCATATGCTGAGAGAATGGAGCAGCTGGGCTTGTACACTCTGGAGTTTAGAAGGATGAGAGGGGATCTCATCGAAACATATAAGATTGTTAAGCGCTTGGACACACTGGAGGCAGGAAACGTGTTCCCGATGTTGGGGAAGTCCAGAACCAGGGGCCACAGTTTAAGAATAAGGGGTAAGCCATTTAGAACGGAGACGAGGAAACACTTTTTCTCACAGAGAGTGGTGAGTCTGTGGAATTCTCTGCCTCGGAGGGCGATGGAGGCAGGTTCTCTGGATGCTTTCAAGAGAGAGCTAGATAGGGCTCTTAAAATAGCGGAATCAGGGGATATGGGGGGGAAGGCAGGAACGGGGTACTGATTGGGGATGATCACATTGAATGGTGGTGCTGGGTCGAAGGGCCGAATGGCCTGCTCCTGCACCTATTGTCTATTGGCCAGGGGGGGCAAGTTGGGCCAAAGGGCCTGTTTCAACACTGTATCATTCTAAGGCTAAAAAAAATGCCCTGCACTTCAGCTCTCCAACTTGAAAGTTATAAAGTCATCGAGTCATGATCACATTGAATGGCGGTGCTGGGTCGAAGGGCCGAATGGCCTACTCCTGCACCTATTGTCTATTGACCGACGATCACCCCGTACACTAGCACTATCCTACACACAACAGGGATGATTTCCAATTTACAGAAGGCAACTAACCTACAAGCCTGCACGTCTTTGGGATGTGGGAGGAAACCAAAGCACTTGGAGAAAACCCACGCTGTCACAGGGAGGACGTACAGACAGCGCCCGTAGTCGGGATCGAACCCGGGTCTCCGGCGCTGTGAGGCAGCAACTCTACCGCTGCGCCACCCTATTCCTTGGCACGGGATTCCCAATTTTGATGGATTTTTTTGCAGTCTCAACATACTCACTGTGCGACACGTTTACCAACATTTAACAGTGGCGCAGCGGTAGAACGCTTTCACACTTCTGTACCACTTGCCCGATCGGAGAAGAGGGAGGGACAGGGGGGTGAGACTGGTCCTTGATGATGCTGCTGGCCTTGCCGAGGCAGCGTGAGGTGTAGATGGAGTCGATGGTAAGGTTGGTTTGTGCGATGGTCTGGGCTGCGTCCACAATTCGCTGCAATTTCCTGCGGTCTTGGACGGAGCTGTTCCCAAACCGTGCTGTGATGCATCCCGAGGCAGCGTGACGTGTAGGTGTATTTTAGGTCAAAAACTCTTTCATTAAACTCCATCTGATCAGTCTGGCTGGCTTCAATATCAAAACACTCCGAGCAGATGGTATCCCAGTCAGTTTTATTCCTGGTAATTCTATTTGCTGCAGCGATTATGCCTTGTATTTTGCAGACAGTCTGGTGATTCACTTAGAGTCCTAGAGTGATACAGTATGGAAACAGGCCCTTCGGCCCAACTTGCCCATACCGGCCAACCAGTCCCAGCTACACTAGTCCCACCTGCCTGCATTTGGTCCATATCCCTCCAAACCCGTCCTATCCATGTACCTGTCTAACTGTTTCTTAAACATTGCGATAGTCCCAGCCTCAACTACCTCCTCTGGCAGCTCGTTCCCATACACCCACCACCTTCTGTCTGTGTGGAAAAAGTTACCCCTCAGATTCCTATGCTTAAGAAGGAACTGCAGAAGCTGGAAAAATCGAAGGTGGATAAAAATGCTGGATAAACTCAGCGGGTGAGGCAGCATCTATGGAGCGAAGGTATAAGTGACGTTTTGGGTTGAGACGCTTCTTCAAACTGAATCCTCCAGATTCAGGGACAGTTTCTTCCCAGCTGTTATCAGGCAACTGAACCATCCTACCACCAACTAGAGAGCAGCGCTGAACTACTATCTACGTCACTGGAGACCCTTGTACTATCTTTGATTGGATTTTACTGGCTTTACCTGGCACTAAACGTTACTCCCTTATCGTGTATCTGTACTCTTCAGGGTCCCGAAATGTCACCCATCCTATTTTCCCCCCCCCCCCCCCCATAGATGTTGCCCGACCCACTGAGTTTCTCCAGCGTTTTTATCTACCTCTGATTCCTATTAAATCTTTTCCCCTTCACCTTGAACCTATGTCCTCTGGTCCTCGATTCACCTACTCTGGGTAGAGTTTGGTGTGCGACGTCCTGATCTATTCCTCTCATGATTTTGTACACCTCGATAAGATCACCCCTCATCACTCCTGCGCTCCATGTCCCAGCCTGCTCAGCCTCTCCCCGTAGCTCAGGCCCTCGGGTCCTGGCAACGTCCTCGTAAATGTTCAAACCTTTTACTATTTACAGTGAAATGCCTGTACTTTTACTGTAAGCAGTCTTCCAGCTGTCAATTTTCTGTGGGGTGCATGGAAGGCGAATGGATAAGATAGGAACATAGAAAATAGGTGCAGGAGTAGGCCAGTCGGCCCTTCGAGCCAGCACCGCCATTCATAGAAACATAGATGCAGGAGGAGGCCATTCGGCCCTTCGAGCCAGCACCGCCATTCATTGCGATAATGGCTGATCATCCCCAATCAATAACCCGTGCCTGCCTTCTCCCCATATCCCTTGATTCCACTAGCCCCTAGAGCTCTATCTAACTCTCTGTTAAATCCATCCAGTGATTTGGCCTCCACTGCCCTCTGTGGCAGGGAATTCCATAAATTCACAACTCTCTGGGTGAAATTTTTTTTCTGACCTCAGTCTTAAATGGCCTCCCCTTTATTCTAAGACTGTGGCCCCTGGTTCTGGACTCGCCCAACATTGGGAACATTTTTCCTGCATCTAGCTTGTCCAGTCCTTTTATAATTTTATATGTTTCTATAAGATCCCCCCCCTCATCCTTCTAAACTCCAGTGAAGAAGGGTCTCGACCCGAAACGTCGCCTATCTCCTTCGCTCCTTAGATGCTGCTGCACCCGCTGAGTTTCTCCAGCTTTTTGTGTAACCCTCCAGTGAATACAAGCCTAGTCTTTTCAATCTTTCCTCATACGACAGTCCCGCCATCCCAGGGATCAATCTTCAATGCAATCATGGCTGATCATCCACAATCAGTACCCCTGTTCCTGCCTTCTCCCCACATCCCTTGATTCCGTTAGCCCTAAGAGCCAAATCTAACTGTCTCTTGAAAACTAATCACGCATAGCCTTTCCGCTGACTAGGTAACTAATCGCAGTGGTAGGCATTTAGCAAAGCCAAATTTCTCGAGGACGAAACTGGCCTTTCGGCCCTACTTGCCCATGCTGCCCATCTGAGCTAGTCCCACCTGCCCGAGTTTTGTTTAATGGACGTTGAGCCAAAGGGCCTCTTTTCCACTCTGTATCACTAAATTAAATTAAATACGGAACTTTCTTCTTACTGCTCACAGCGGTGTAGGTTAATTGGCTTCAGCAATTTGTAAACTGTCCCGAGTGTGTGTGTGTGTGTGTAGGATAGTGCTAGTGTACGGGGTGATTGCTGGTCGGAGTAGGCCAAGGCCCGGTTTCCATGCTGTATGTCTAAGCCAAACGAAACCAAATAGAAACATAGAAATTAGGTGCAGGAGTCGGCCATTCGGCCCTTCGAGCCTGCACCGCCATTCAATATGATCATGGCTGATCATCCAACTCAGTATCCCGTACCTGCCTTCTCTCCATATTCCCTGATTCCTTTGACCACAAGGGCCACATCTAACTCCCTCTTAAATATAGCCAATGAACTGGCCTCAACTTCCTTCTGTGGCAGAGAGTTCCACAGATTCACCACTCTCTGTGTGAAAAATCTTTTTCTCATCTCGGTCCTAAAAGATTTTCCCCTTATCCTTAAACTGTGACCCCTTGTCCTGGACTTCCCCAACATCGGGAACAATCTTACTCATCTTTTAGTTATTTATGGCGTTTACTACTAGGTGTAAGTTGATTGGCTGCTGTAAATTATAAATTGTCCCCAGTATGTGTGGGACGGTGCTGGTGTGAGCAGGTGATCGCTGGTCGGCACGGACTCGGTGGGCCGAAGGGCCTGCTTCCGCACTGTTTCTCTAAAGTAAATGTGGTAAAGTCCATGGAAACATCGCAAAACTACAGGTGGAATTTAATGTGTGGGAAGGAACTATAGATGGTGGTTTATACCAAAGATAGACACAAAATACTGGCGTTTAGAGATTTAGTTTAGAGATAAAGCGTGGAAACAGGCCCTTCGGCCCACCGGGTCCGCGCAGACCAGCGATCCCCGCACATTAACACTATCCTACACACACTAGCGACAATTTTTACATTTACCAAGCAAATTACCCTGCAAACCTGCACGTCTTTGGAGTGTGGGAGGTATCATAGAAAATAAGTGCAGGAGTAGTCCATTCGGCCCTTCGAGCCTGCACCGCCATGCAATATGATCATGGCTGATCATCCGACTCGATATCCCGTTCCTGCCTTCTCTCCATACCCCCTGATCCCTTTAGCCACAAGGGCCACATCTAACCCCCTCTTAAATATAGCCAATGAACTGGCCTCAACTACCTTCTGTGGCCGAGAATTCCAGACATTCTGAGATTCAACAAAACCGAAGATCTCGGAGAAAACCCACGCGGGTCCCGGGGAGAAGGTGCAGACAGCCAGCACCCGTGGTCGGGATAGAACCCGGGTCTCCGGCGCTGCATTTGCTGTAATGCAGCAACTCTACCCCTGCGCAAACCCTGACCACCCTGAACTCAGCGGGACGGGCAGCATCTCTGGAGAAAAGGAATGGGCGACATTTAGGGTCGGAGCCCCTTCTCCATGGCCTGTTTCCACGCTGTACCTCTAACGTGTGAAGAAAATGGCGGGGAGGTTTGGACTGAGCCCGAGTAGACAGCGTACGGTCTGATCAGGAAATGCTTGGCTGGAAAGTATTACTTTCCATTTTTCATTGCAGTCTGTGCTGGCAGGGAGATCAGACATTTTCCGTACACGGTCAACTCCGGCTTCTGTATGTATCCCCCAGGGCCCGTGCTGATAATTGGAACAAGCTCTGACTGAAAGCTAGCCAGAGAAGCAGCAACTTACCGAACTCAGTATGTGTAAGGAAGAACTGCAGACGCTGGTTTATATCGAAGGTAGACACAAAACGCTGGAGTAACTCAGTGGGACGGGCAGCATCTCTGGAGAGAAGGGATGGATGACGTTTCAGGTCGAGGCCCTTCTGGATCTGGATCTAGAACGCTGAAAAGATCTAGGTAGAGCATCTAGGTTGGCCCTTGTGGCTAAAGGGATCAGCGGATATGAAGAGAAGGCAGGTACGGGATACTGACTTGGATGATCAGCCATGAGAATATTGAATGGCAGTGCAGGCTCAAAGGGCCGAATGGCCTACTCCTGCACCTATTTTCTATGTTTCTATCATTTAGCATTGGACAACTTTTACATTTTACCAAGCCAATTAACCTACAAACCTGTACGTCTTTGGAGTGTGGGAGGGAGCCGAAGATGTCGGAGAAAACCCACGCAGCGCACGGGGAGAACATGCAAACTCCACACAGACAGCACCCGTAGTCCGGCTCGAACCTGGGTCTCTGGCGTTGCTTTTTTTTTTGCTTTAAGGCAGCAACTCTACCGCTGTGCCACCGTGACTTCTTCAGACTGATCTTAAAGCCCTGTCCCACGGTACGAGTTAATTCTAAGAGCTCTCCGGAGTTTGCCCTGATTCGAACTCGTGGATTTACCGTAATGGCCGCTCGTTGGTACTCGGGGCTCTCGTGGACATGTTGAAAAATCTTCACGAGTCTTCCCGAGCTTACCTGCCGTTAGCGAGCCTTCCCGAGTACCTGCCGTTAGTGTTACGAGCCGCTAAGAGACGTCCCCGAGCTCTGACGTACCCGCTACGTTCATTCCCCGTGCTTTCCACGAGCTTGATTTTTTTTTTTTAAACTAGGGAGAGCTCTTGGAATGAACTCTTACCGTGGGACAGGGCCATTAGTCTTAGTGTCTACACTGAACTTAGTATCTACACACTAGGGACAATTTTCAATTGTCAGAAGCGAATTGACTTACAAACCCGCATGTCTTTGGAGCATGGGAGGAAACCGGAGAAAAGCCACAAGGTCACGGGGAGAACGTTAAGTTTAGTTTATTGTCACGCGTACTGAGGTACAGTTCATTGCGTACTAACCGATCACCGGAAGGACATGATTACAATCGAGCTGTCGACAGGGCACAGATACAGGATAAAGGGAGTAACGTTTGTGAAATATAAGTTAGGAGTTTGGTTTAGAGATACAGCGCGGAAGCAGGCCCTTCGGCCCACCCAGTCCGTGCCGACAAGCGATCCCCGCACATTAACACCATCCCACACACATTAGGGATAATTTACACATACACCAAGCCAATTAACCTACAAACCTGTACGTCTTTGGAGTGTGGGGTACTGATTGAGGATGATCAGCCATGATCACATTGAATAAGGGGTAAGCTATTTAGAACAGAAACGAGGAAACACTTTTTCTCACAAAGAGTTGTGATTCTGTGGAATTCTCTGCCTGAGATGGGCGGTGGAGGCCGGTTCTCTGGATGCTTTCAAGAGAGAGCTAGATAGGGCTCTTAAAAATAGCGGAGTCAGGAATATGGAGACAAGGCAGGAACGGGGTACTGATTGGGGATGATCAGCCATGATCACATTGAATGGCGGTGCTGGCTCGAAGGGCTGAATGGCCTACTCCTGCACCTATTGTCTATTGTCTTGGCTAACAACCTAACCTTCGGCCTCCAAGACACAGGTAAATTTTCGTGCCTTATTTTGGGGTAAAAAAAACAGCGTTTTCATTGCAGTGAAATACGGTAACCCACAAACCCGTATGTATTTGTTTAGTTTAGTGATACAGCGCGGAAACAGGCCCTTCGCTCCACCGATTCCGCGCCGACCAGCATTTCCCCCCGCACACTAGCGCTATCCTACACACACTGGGGACAATTTACATTGATACCAAATCACAATTAACCTACAAACCTGCACGTCTTTGGAGTGTGGGAGGAATCCGAAGATCTCGGGGAAAACCCACGCAGGTCACGAGGAGAACGTGCAGACTCCGTACAGGCAGCATCTGTGGTCAGGATGGAACCCGGGTGTCTGATGCCGTGAGGCAGTAACTCTACCGCTGCGCCACCGAGCCGGCCCCGTCAGCAGGGGGTAACCCATACGAAGGAGTCAACCCAAACTGTGGTCATAGAATTGAAACGGGCCCTTCGGCTCAACTTGTCCACCCCGGCCAACATGTCCCAGCTACACTAGTCCCACCTGCCTGCATTTGGTCCATATCCCTCCAAACCTGTCCTGTCCATGCACCTGTCCAACTGTTTCTTAAACATTAGGATAATACCTGCCACAACTACCTCCTCCGGCAGCTCGTTCCATACACCCAGCACCCTTTGTGTGGACAAAGTTACCCCTCAGGTTCCTATTAAATCTTTTCCCCTTCACCTTGCACCTATGTCCTCTGGTCCTCGATTCCCCCACTCTGGGCAAGATTGGTTTGATTTTGATTTTACTACTTGTCATTCGAACCTCAGAGAGGATCAAACGAAACTCCGTTTCTACAAGCCATACAACAGAACAATTCATAAAAATAAAAAAAATACACAGACAATTCAATTCACACAAACATCCATCACAGTGAATCTCCTCCTCACTGTGATGGAAGGCAAAGTCTTCTCTCTTCCCCCCCCACCATTTCTCTCCCGATGTCCAAGCCCCAGGCGGGTGATGTTAAGTCCCACGGCCATTGAGGCCGCGCCAGGCAATGTACGACCCCGCTCTAGGCCCAAAGGTCACAGTTGGAGCCCCAGGCGGGCGCTGGAATGTCCCGCGGCCATTGAAGCCGCGCCGGGCGATGTACGGCCCCACTCCGGGTCGATCCAATCCCGCGACATGAGCTGGAGATATTGCGTTGCAGGAGATCTTGAAAGCGGTCTCCCACCCGGACCCGCGAGCTCCCGATATCCCGACAGTCCACCGGCAGTAATCTGCAGCTGGAGCTCCGGAGTCGGGCCGCAGCAGCGAGCCACCACCGCTCCCCACGCTCCGAGACCGGCCAGCCCCATGACGGTGAGTCCGCAGCTCCGCAGGCTCCGTGACTGGAGCCCCCAGGTCGTCCCGGTCGGAGGCCTCTCCACGGTGCTAGGCCCCAACGACAAAAGTCGGGTCTCCCGTGCAGGGAAGAGATTTAAAATTTTCCCCCTCCCTCCCCCACCCCCCACATATACACAATTAGAAACAGTACAAAACAAACACGAACAACTACATTTAACTAGACAAAAAAAAAGAGACTCTGTGCATCTGCCCGATCTATTCCTCTCATGATTTTATACACTGTAGAGCTACAGTATAAGCTGTTGGAGAATATCAGACAGCACGGTGGCGCAGCTGGTCGAACTGCCAGAGACCCAGCATCAATCCTGCCCTCGGTTCCTGTCAGTTTAATTTAGTGTCACGTGTACCATATAACCATATAATAACATATAACCATATAACAATTACAGCACGGAAACAGGCCATCTCGGCCCTTCAAGTCCGTGCCGAACAACTTTTTTCCCTTAGTCCCACCTGCCTGCACTCATACCATAACCCTCCATACCCTTCTCATCCATATGCCTATCCAATTTATTTTTAAATGATACCAACGAACCTGCCGCCACCACTTCCACTGGAAGCTCATTCCACACCGCTACCACTCTCTGAGTAAAGAAGTTCCCCCTCATGTTACCCCTAAACCTCTGTCCCTTAATTCTAAAGTCATGTCCTCTTGTTTGAATCTTCCCTATTCTCAAAGGGAAAAGCTTGTCCACATTAACTCTGTCTATCCCTCTCATCATTTTAAAGACCTCTATCAAGTCACCCCTTAACCTTCTGCGCTCCAGAGAATAAAGACCTAACTTATTCAACCTATCTCTGTAACTTAGCTGTTGAAACCCAGGCAACATTCTAGTAAATCTCCTCTGTACCCTCTCTATTTTGTTGACATCCTTCCTATAATTGGGCGACCAAAATTGTACACCATACTCCAGATTTGGTCTCACCAACGTCTTGTACAATTTTAACATTACATCCCAGCTTCTATACTCAATGCTCTGATTTATAAAGGCTAGCATACCAAAAGCTTTCTTTACCACCCTATCTATATGAGATTCTACCTTCAAGGAACTATGCACGGTTATTCCCAGATCCCTCTGTTCAACTGTATTCTTCAATTCCCTACCGTTTACCATGTACGTCCTATTTTGATTTGTCCTGCCAAGGTGTAGCACCTCACATTTATCAGCATTAAACTCCATCTGCCATCTTTCAGCCCATTTTTCCAACTGGCCTAAATCACTCTGTAGACTTTGGAAATCCTCTTCATTATCCACAACATCCCCTATCTTGGTATCATCTGCATACTTACTAATCCAATTTACCACCCCTTCATCCAGATCATTGATGTACATGACAAACAACAAAGGACCCAACACAGATCCCTGAGGCACCCCACTAGTCACCTGCCTCCAACCCGACAAACAGCCATCCACCATTACCCTCTGGCTTCTCCCATTCAGCCACTGTTGAATCCATCTTGCTATTCCTGCATTTATACCCAACAGTTGAACCTTCTTAACCAACCTTCCATGAGGAACCTTGTCAAAGGCCTTACTGAAGTCCATATAGACAACATCCACTGCTTTACCCTCGTCAATTTCCCTAGTAACCTCTTCAAAAAATTCAAGAAGATTAGTCAAACATGACCTTCCAGGCATAAATCCATGTTGACTGTTCCTAATTAGACCCTCTTTATCCAGATACTTATATATATTATCTCTAAGTATCTTTTCCATTAATTTGCCCACCACTGAAGTCAAACTAACCGGTCTATAATGGCTAGGTTTACTTTTAGAACCCTTTTTAAACAATGGAACAACATGCGCAGTACGCCAATCCTCGGGGACTATTCCAGTTTCTAATGACATTTGAAATATTTCTGTCATAGCCCCGGCTATTTCTACACTAACTTCCCTCAATGTCCTAGGGAATATCCTGTCAGGACCTGGAGACTTATCCACTTTTATATTTTTCAAAAGTGCCAGTACTTCTTTTACTTTGAAACTCATAGTATCCATAGCTACTCTACTAGTTTCCCTTACCTCACATAATTCAATATCCTTCTCCTTGGTGAATACCGAAGAAAAGAAATTGTTCAATATCTCCCCCATCTCTTTTGGCTCTGCAGATAGCTGTCCACTCGGTCTCTCCAATGGACCAATTTTATCCCTTGTTATCCTTTTGCTATTAACATAGCTGTAGAAACCCTTTGGATTTACTTTCACCTTACTTGCCAAAGCAACCTCATATCTTCTTTTAGCTTTTCTAATTTCTTTCTTTAGATTCTTTTTACATTCCTTATACTCCTCAAGCACATCATTTACTTCATGCTGCCTATAATTATTGTAGATCTCCCTCTTTTTCCGAACAAGATGTCCAATTTCCCTTGAAAACCAGGGCTCTTTCCAATTTTTACTGGTTCCTTTCAACCGAACAGGAACATAAAGATTTTGTACTCTTAAAATTTCCCCTTTAAATGTCCTCCATTTCTCCTCTACATCTTTCCCATAAAACAAAATGTCCCAGTTCACTCCTTTTAAATCATCTCGCATCTCGTTAAAGTTAGCCTTTCTCCAATCAAAAATCTCAACCCTAGGCCCAGTTCTGTCCTTCTCCATAATTATATTGAAACTAATGGTATTGTGATCACTGGACCCGAAGTGCTCCCCTACGCATACCTCCACCACCTGTCCCGTCTCATTTCCTAACAGGAGGTCCAGCACTGCCCCTCCTCTAGTAGGCACCTCTATGTATTGCTGCAAAAAACTATCCTGCACACATTTTACAAACTCCAAACCATCCAGCCCAAACTACAGTGAAAAGCTTTTGTTGCATGCTAACCGGTCAGCAGAAAGACAATACATGATTACAATCAAAGACTCTAAAGACGTGCAGGTTTGTAGGTTAATCGGCTTGGTATAAATGTAAATTGTCCCTAGTGTGTGTAGGGTGGTGTTAATGTGCGGGGATCACTGGCTGGTGCGGACTCGGTGGGCCGAAGGGCCTGTTTCTGTGCTGTACCTCTAAACTATACAAAAATCAAGCCAAAACAGTTAGATATATCTCTTAGGATTAACGGAATCAAGGGATTTGGGGGGGAAGACGCAGGAACGAGGTACAGATTGGGGATGATCAGCCATGATTGAGGGGGAAGATTGAGGGGATCTTGTAGAAACTTACAAAATTCTTAGGGGGCTGGACAAGCTAGATGCTGGAAGATTGTTCCCGATGTTGGGGGAGTCTAGAACAAGGGGGTCACAATCTCAGGATAAGGGGGAATTCCTTTAGGACAGAGATGAGGAAAACATTCTTTACACAGAGAGTGGTGAGTCTCTGGAATTCTCTGCCACGGAAGGTAGTTGAGGCCAATTCATTGGCTATATTTAATAGGGCGTTAGATGTGGCCCTTGTGGCTAAAGGGATCAGGGGGTATGGAGAGAAGGCAGGTACGGGATACTGAGTTGGATGATCAGCCATGATCATATTGCATGGCGGTGCATGCTCGAAGGGCCGAATGGCCTACTCCTGCACCTGTTTTTCTATGTTTCTATGATCACATTGAATGGCGGTGCTGGCTGGAAGGGCTGAATGGCCTCCTCCTGCGCCTATTGTCTATGTTTCCAAGGCACCAGTCTCCACACAATATCCGAAGGTGGCAACAGTAGACTGGAGTGCTGGAGAAATATAAAGGGTGTATAATTATTTCAGTCATTAGTCGACGGGCTGTCACTGAATTATGTAATTGTGGGTGAGTCAGGACATTGCACAAAAAGTGAAATTTGTGGTGTGTGGCACTGCATTCTTCCAATTATCTTTTAGTTTCGTTTAGAGTTACAACGGACTCGATGGGCCGAAGGGCCTGATTCTGCACTGTATTTTTTTTCATTTAGTGTAGAGATACAGCGCGGAAACGGGCCCCTTCGGCCCACCGGGTCCGCGCCGACCAGCGATCCCCGCACACTAACACTATCCTACACACACACACGAGGGCCAATTTTTACATTTACACCAAGCCAATTACCCTACAAACCTGTACGTCATTGGAGTGTGGGAGGAAACCGGAGCTCGCTGGAAAAACCCACGCGGGTCACGGGGAGAACGTGCAAGCGCCGTACAGACAGCGCCCGTGGTCGGGATCGAACCCGGGTCTCCGCCGCTGCATTCGCTGTAAGGCAGCGACTCTACCGCTGCGCCACCGTGTCACATCTCTGAACTCAACGACACAGCATGGAAATAGACCCTTCGGCCCACCAAGTCCAAGCATCACATTGAATGGCGATGCTGGCTCGAAGGGCCGAATGGCCTACCCCTGCACCTATTATCTATTGTCATATGAAAGGACTGTTCAGAAGCCTGATAACAGAGGGGGTTGAAGCTGTTCCCAATTCTCAGTTCAGTTTGGAGATACAGCGTGGAAACGGACTGTTCGACCCTCCGAGTCTGTGATGACCAGCAACAATTTACAAATTGTCCCTAGTGTGTGTAGGATGGTGTTAGTTCACGGGGTGAACGCTGGTGGGCCGAAGGGCCTGTTTCCACGCTGGGTCTCCAAAGTTTAAATGTCTTCAGTGTGATTTGGGTATTCATTTCCACTTGATAATTTACCAGAAGTTGGCGTGTAGTGCCAGAGGAGGCTTGGGGACAATAGGTGCAGGAGTAGGCCATTCAGCCCTTCGAGCCAGCACCGCCATCATGGTTGATCATCCCCAATCAGTGCCCCGTTCCCATATCCCCTGACTCCGCTATCTTCAAGAGCATTTTAATGGTGCATTTAAAGATAACTCCGCTATCTGTAATGGTGCATTTCTAAGCAGTAACTTTCCAAGGTGTGCCAGACTTCGGAGTTTCTGTGTACAAGGTTCAAAAATAAGTCACACGTTCAAACTGTGAACTCAGCTGCCCGATAACATCTTGTTTTTCAGCCTTGTATAGTTGTATAACACACCTCCCAGATTTTTGCAGTCTCATTGCTTCAAGGGCATAGCATCACGCTCGAAGGATGAATTGAATTGAATTGATTTGAATTGAATGCCTTTATTGTCATTCAGACCTTTCGGTCTGAACGAATTTTCGTGCCTGCAGTCATACATATATAAAAATAACAATACAATACCACACAATAAACACAAAATTAACATCCACCACAGTGAGTTCACCAAACACCTCCTCACTGTGGTGGAAGGCAAAAGTCTTAGGGTCTCAGTCTTTTCTCCCCTCCTTATTCTCCCTCTGCGCTGAGGGGATCCAGGCCGCCGCTAACGCCGGAACACCGCCACAGGGCCCGCCGCCGGAACGTCGCTGGAGCACCGCAGCTCCCGAAAACCAGGCCGCCGCTGGAGCACCGCAGCTCCCGACACCCAGGCCGTCGCTGGAGCACCGCAGCTCCCGACACCCAGGCCGTCGCTGGAGCACCGCAGCTCCCGACATCCAAGCCGCCGCTGGAGCACCGCAGCTCCCGACACCCAGGCCGCCGCCGGAGCACTGCAGCTCAGAGGGAGCCAGGCCACCGCTGGAGCACCGCAACTCCCGACACCCAGGCCGCCGCCGGAGCACCGCAGCCCCGCCATCCAAGCCGCCGCTGGAGCACCGCAGCTCAGAGGGAGCACAGCCGCCGCTGGAGCACCGCAGCTCCCGAAGCCCAGGCCGCCGCCGGAAGCCAGGTCGCCGCTGAAGCTCTGAAGGCCGTGCCGCCGCCTCTGGAAGCTGGAAGGCCGTCACCAGGGCCTCAGCACAGACGGAGACGATGTCGGGGGACACGACAGGAAAAGTCGCATCCCCCCGAAGGGAGAGACTAAAACCCCGTTTCTCCCACCCTTCCCCCCCCCCCCCCCCCACACGCATACACAACCCGACAAACCAAAAATAAACACCAAAAACAGGGACGAGGACAAAAATAAAATAAAAGACAGACGGACTGCAGGTGAGCCGCAGCTGACAAGCAGCGCCGCCACTTCACTCCACCCCATGAGAGGGGATCTCATTGAAACATATAAGATTATTAAGGGCTTGGACACGCTAGAGGCAGGAAACATGTTCCCGATGTTGGGGGAGTCCAGAACCAGGGGCTACAGTTTAAGAATAAGGAGTAAGCCATTTAGAACGGAGACGAGGAAACACTTTTCCACACACAGAGAGTTGTGAGTCTGTGGAATTCTCTGCCTCAGAGGGCGGTGGAGGCCGGTTCTCTGGATGCTTTCAAGAGAGAGCTGGGTAGGGCTCTTCAAAATAGCGGAGTCAGGGGGTGTGGGGAGAAGGCAGGGACGGGGTACTGTTTGGGGATGAACAGCCATGACCACATTGAAGGGCGAATGGCCTGCTCCTGCCCCTATTGTCTATTGTCACTCTGCCTCGGCAAGGCCAGCAGCATCATCAAGGACCAGTCTCACCCCGGCCACTCCCTCTTCTCCCCTCTCCCATCGGGCAAGAGGTACAGAAGTGTGAAAACGCACACCTCCAGATTCAGGGACAGTTTCTTCCCAGCTGTTATCAGGCAACTGAACCATCCTACCACAACCAGAGAGCGGTCCTGAGCTACTATCTACCTCATTGGTGACTCTCGGATGTTACTGGATTTACCTTGCACTAACGTTATTCCCTTATCATGTACCTGTACACTGTGAATGGCTCGAACGTAATTGTGTATTGTCTTTCTGCTGACTGGATAAAAAACATAGAAAATAGGCACAGGAGTAGGCCATTCGGCCCTTCGAGCCAGCACCGCCATTCAATGTGATCATGCCTGATCATCCCCAATCAGTACCCCGTTCCTGCTCTCTCCCCATATCCCTTGATTCCGTTAGCCCCAAGAGCTAAATCTAGCTCTCTCTTGAATACATCCAGTGAATCGGCCTCCACTGCCTTCTGCGGCAGAGAATTACACAGATTCACAACTCTCTGGGTAAAACATTGTTTCCTCAGCTCAGTCCTAAATGGCCGACCCCTTATTCTTAAACTGTGACCCCCCCCCCCCCCCTGGTTCTGGACTTCCCCAACATTGGGAACATTTTTCCTGCATCTAGCTTGTCCAGTCCTTTTATAATTTTACATGTTTCTATAAGATTCCCCCTCATCCTTCTAAACTCCAGTGAATACAAGCCTAGTCTTTTCAATCTTTCCTCATATGACAGTCCCGCCATCCCAGGGATCAATCTCGTGAACCTACGCTGCACTGCCTCAATCACAAGGATGTCCTTCCTCAAATTAGGAGACCAAAACTGTACACAATACTCCAGATGTGGTCTCACCAGAGCCCTTTACATCTTAAATCCTTTAAGAATTTTATGTGATTCCATAAGATCGCCTCTCATCCTTCTAAATTCCAGTCAGTACAAGCCCAGTCGATCCATTCTTTCATCATATGTCAGTCCCGCCATCCCGGGAGTTAGCAGGCAACAAAAGCTTTTCACGGTACACGTGACAATAAATAAAACTAAACTAAACCAATGGTACAGTTTTGTCAATCGGGCTTTAAGGTGCCACTGTGAATGGTTTTATTCCTGGGCCATTCTGCCAGGATTTCAGGGATTTGCCGGCACGGTGGTGGAGCGATGGAGTTACCGCCTCACAGTGCCGGCGTCACTCTGATCTTGTCTGATCTTGTCACGTGTACCGAGGTACAGTGAAAAGCTTTTGTTGCATCCTAACCAGCCAGCGGAAAGATAATACGTGATTACAATCGAGCCATTTACAGTGTACAGATACATGATACACAGATACATACTCCACTCAGTCCGCATTTTTTTTTTTTTTATATTACAAAATAGACTTTATTCAAGTAATAAATACAATACATCAACCGTGCGAAAAATCCATCCGACATTTTCGGAGGCTATACAAATTGTTCCATACAGTCTATACACATTTTTCAAATTTCGCGAATCGATCCCCCACCCGTGCCACTCATGTGGCCCACTGGTGTGGGATACCTTCCCTTATTTTGAGGGGCGTCTCCACCATACCGTGCCCCCCCATGTCCAGCAGCGGAAGGACCCTAGACTGTGGCCCTCCCCCACCGAGCCTTGGCGCTTGGCTGCGCCGAGCTTCAGTGCGTCCCTCAGCACGTACTCCTGCAGTCTGCAGCGGGCCAGTCGGCAACATTCCCCGACGGACATCTCGCTCCGCTGGATGGTGAACAACGCTCGGGCAGACCAGAGAGAGTTCTCATTAACCAACCTGATCTCCGGGTGGCTCAGGTTGACTTCAACTCCCCTTCCCATTCCATATCCGACCTTTCTGTCCTGGGCCTCCTCCACGGCCAGAGTGAGTCCCACCGCAAATTGGAGGAGCAGCACCTCATATTTTGCTTGGGTAGTTTACACCCCAGCGGTATGAACATTGACTTCTCCAATTTCAGGTAGTTCCTGCTTTCTCCCTCCTTCCCCTCCCCTTCCCAGCTCCCCCCCAGCCCACTGTCTCCGCCTCTTCCTTTCTTCTTCCTGCCCCCCCCCACTCCCACATCAGTCTGAAGAAGGGTCTCGACCCGAAACGTCACCCATTCCTTCGCTCCATAGATGCTGCCTGACCCGCTGAGTTTCTCCAGCATTTATGTCTACCTTGATAAAATAATACATTTTAATGCAAGGTTAGGTCCGATCAAAGATAGTCTGAGGGCCACCGATGAGGTGGATAGTAGTTCAGGACCGCTCTCTGGTTGTGGTAGGATGGTTCAGTTGCCTGATAACGGCTTCCCCACTGCCCCATCTTATCGCAACCAGAGGGAACTCCTGAAGGAAGGAATTGCAGATGCTGGTTTATACTAAAGATATACACAGAGTCAACAAAATAGAGAGAGTACAGAGGAGATTTACTAGAATGTTGCCTGGGTTCCAGCAACTAAGTTACAGAGAAAGGTTGGACAAGTTAGGTCTTTATTCCTTGGAGCGCAGAAGGTTAAGGGGGGGACTTGATTGAGGTCTTTAAAATTATGAAAGGGATAGACAGAGTTGACGTGGATAAGCTTTTCCCATTGAGGGTAGGGAAGATTCAAACAAGAGGGCATTACATGAGAATTAAGGGACAGAAGTTTAGGGGTAACATGAGGGGGAACTTCTTCACTCAGAGAGTGGTGGCTGTGTGGAATGATCTTCCTGCAGAAGTGGTGGAGGCAGGATCGATTTTAACATTTAAAAGTAAAGTGGACAGGTATATGGACGGGAAGGGAATGGGTATGGTCTGAGTGCAGGTGGATGGGACTAGGGGAAAATAAATGTTCGGCACGGACTGGAAGGGCCGAGAAGGCCTGTTTCCGTGCTGTAATTGTTATATAGTTATACAGAGTGCTGGAGTAACTCAGCGGGTCAGGCAGCATCTGTGGAGAACATGGATAGGTGACGTTTCACAGAGTGCTGGAGTAACTCAGCGGGTCAGGCAGCGTCTGTGGAGAACATGGATAGGTGACGTTTCACAGAGTGCTGGAGTAACTCAGCGGGTCAGGCAGCGTCTGTGGAGAACATGGATAGGTGACGTTTCACAGAGTGCTGGAGTAACTCAGCGGGTCAGGCAGCATCTGTGGGGAACATGGATAGGTGACGTTTCACAGAGTGCTGGAGTAACTCAGCGGGTCAGGCAGCATCTGTGGAGAACATGGATAGGTGACGTTTCGGGTCGAGACCCTTCTTCAGACATCTGCATGTGCAGATCCTTCCTCGTGTACACAGTGGAGTTGAAGTGTTTGGCAACTGAGAGATCTCCCTTGTATGTTTTAACGCTTAAGAAATAAAAAGTTACCGCCCGAGGGGGGTGAAAGACTGTGACGAAAGGGGAATTAGTAGAGATTCATTACCACACCCTGCAGCAGCTGCCTTAGAACGCTGGCTGTGGTTTGTAACCCGGTGTACAAGCAGAGTCTTGCAAGGCAGCCGAGTGCAGACACCGGGTGCCTGCGTGCCTGTGTTTATCCACTGCCACACTCCTGCCTTGAGCCGAGCCTGTCACAACCAGCCCTGGCGCGTGTTTGCAACTGAGGTTTCCTCCCCCCAGCTCTGTGGAGGAAGGAACTGCAGGTGCTGCTTTGCACCGATGATAGACACAAAATCCTGGAAAAACCCAGGTTAACCGCACTCGATGGAAACAGTCGGACAACGGGCTCACTTCATGTGCAGATGTACGTGTAATTATCTGAAAAAGCTGTCGACGAAGCAATAGAGTGAAGGAAGCAACAGCAGATGCTGAAGAGGGACGCAATAGTGCTGGAGTAACTCAGCGGGTCAGGCAGCATCTGTGGAGAACATGGATAGGTGACGTTTCACAGAGTGCTGGAGTAACTCAGCAGGTCAGGCAGCATCTGTGGAGAACATGGATAGGTGACGTTTCAGAGTGCTGGAGTAACTCAGCGGGTCAGGCAGCATCTGTGGAGAACATGGATAGGTGACGTTTCACAGAGTGCTGGAGTAACTCAGCAGGTCAGGCAGCATCTGTGGAGAACATGGATAGGTGACGTTTCACAGAGTGCTGGAGTAACTCAGCGGGTCAGGCAGCATCTGTGGAGAACATGGATAGGTGACATTGCGGGTCGGGACCCTGCTTCAGACTGATCCGAAACGTCACGTATAAACATAGAATGTTACAGTGCGGACACAGGCCCTTCGGCCCACAATGTCTGTGCTGAACACGATGCCAAGACCACCTCTTATCTACCAGGGTTTAATTCACATGAGGTCACGGTGGCACAGCGGTAGAGTTGCTGCCTTACAGCGAATGCAGCGCCAGAGACCCGGGTTCGATCCCGACTACGGGTGCTGTCTGTACGGAGTTTGCACGTTCTCCCCCGTGACCTGCGTGGGTTTTCTCCGAGATCTTCGGTTTCCTCCCACACTCCAAAGACGTGCAGGTTTACATAGAAACATGGAAACTAGGTGCAGGAGGAGGCCATTCTGCCCTTCGAGCCTGCACCGCCATGCAATGTGATCATGGCCGATCAATGTTTGTAGGTTAATTGGCCTGGTATGAATGTAATTTGTCCCTCGAATAGAGTAGAGTTGTTTCTTTATTGTCATTGTAACATGAACCATGTACAACAAAATTTAAAAATGTCAACCAGTCAGTGCACCATTCAAACCATAAAAGCTAACGATACATACAAGGTAAAATATTTTAAAAAGATAAACAACTAAAATAAATATGAAATATGAAAACAGCACGCATAAACGCCCAACCCTACATCCTTCTGTCGATTTCACAGTGTACCAACCACAGTCCCTTAGTCCCCGCGTTCCTTAGCGGCTACATTTAGTGCCTTTATAGCAGTGGGGTAAAAACTGTTTTTAAGTCTGTTTGTCCTTGTCCTTGTAGATCTGTACCGTCTGCCTGACGGCAACAGTTCAAACAGGGAGTGTCCGGGGTGGGAAATGTCCTTTATAATATTCTGGGATTTTTTGATGCAGCGGGAACTGTGTAAGTCTTCCAAGGTAAGGAGTGCAGGAGGCTAGTGTGTGCAGGATAGGGGATCGCTGGTTGGCACGGACCCGGTGGGCCGAAGGGCCTGTTTCCACCCTGTATCGCTGAAACTAAAAACAAAAACATGCCCCCATTCTCTGTTTGTATATCTATGTACTGATTGTGGATGATCAGCCATGATCACATTGAATGGCGGTGCTGGCTCGAAGGGCCGAATGGCCTCCTCCTGCACCTATTGTCTATTGTCTACATGTGCCTATCCAAAGGCCTCTGAAACACCATGGTATCCACCTCCACCACCACCACTGGCAGCGCGTTCCAGGCACCCGCCACCCTATCTGGGACCACCTTGGCCCAGGTATTTGCGTTAACTTCGCTCCTCGCGCATTAAGGCGATGACCCCCCCCCCCCCCCCATATTAGTTATTCCCATCCTAGGAGAAAACGGGTTCGGAAGGAACTGCAGATACAGGCTTACACCAAAGAGAGAGACAAAAAAACTTGGAGCAACCTAACGGGACAGGCAGCATCTCAGGGGAGAAGGAATGGGTGCCGTTTTGGGCTGAGACCCTTCTTCAGTTGTGACACTCGCTGAAGAGGAGTCTCGGCTCGAAACGTCACCCATTCCTTCTCTCCAGAGATGCTGCCTGTCCCGCTGAGTTACTCCGGCTTTGTGTGTCTTTCTTTGGTTTAAAACCAGCATCTGCACACCTCCTGAAATTTGTGGGGGGTTTTTTTAAATATTAAAGCAACAATTTTGCAGTTCCTGGGCTGCACAATCCATGGACCATTGAAACATATAAAATTATAAAGGACCGGACAAACTAGATGCAGGAAAAAAATTTCCAATGTTGGACGAGTGCAGAACCAGAGGCCAAAGTCTGAGAATAAAGAGGAAGCCCTTTAAGATTGAAATTTTCACCCAGAGAGTTGTGAATTTATGGAATTCCCTGCCACAGAGTGCAGTGGAGGCCAAATCACTGGATGGATTTAAGAGAGAGCTAGATAGTCTAGTCTAGGGGTCACAGTCTAAGGATAAGGGGGAATTCCTTTAGGACCGAGATGAGGAAAACATTCTTTACACAGAGAATGGTGAGTCTCTGGAATTCTCTGCCACAGAAGGTAGTTGAGGCCAGTTCATTGGTTATATTTAAGAGGGAGTTAGATGTGGCACTTGTGGCTAAAGGGATCCGGGGGTATGGAGAGAAGGCAGGTACGGGATACTGAGTTGGATGATCAGCCATGATCACATTGAATGGCGGTGCAGGCTCGAAGGGCCTAATTCCTGCACCTATTTTTCTATCTTTCTATGTTTCTTTAGAGCTCTAGGGGCTAGTGGAGTCGAGGGATATGGGGAGAAGGCAGGCACGGGTTATTGATTGGGGACGATCAGCCATGATCACATTGAATGGCGGTGCTGGCTCGAAGGGCCAAGTGGCCTCCTCCTGCACCTATTTTCTATGTTTCTGTGTTTAACTTCAGCGTGGAGTCTGGGATTCCTGTTCTTGCTTTTTTGGGAGGAAAAAAAACACCTGCTTCTGTCAGTATTTGGTGTAGCCATAAGCTGGGGTGAAAGGTCATCTGATCTATGGTGATCTGACAGCTTGTTGTGACCCTTGTCCCACCCTGCCCTTTAGAAGTGTACAAAGCAGCACAGACCGTGAAAAAACGATTGGTTTCGACAACCCATTAGGACTTTATTCTCTTTTCTTCCTCAGCCCATTCCCACGTTCCGCGATTGCTCTTTTAAAAACCAGGTGTTCGCTGCGAGCCCCAGTAGCTTCCCGTTTTTACCCAACCAGCACGGTGGCGCAGCGGTAGAGTTGCTGCCTCACAGCGCCGGAGACCCGGGTTCCATCCCGACCACCGGTGCCGTCTGTCTGGAGTTTGTATGTTCTCCTCCCCCCCCCCCCCGTGACCTACGTGGGTTTTCTCCGAGATCTCCGGTTTCCTCCCACACTCCAAAGACGTGCGGATTTGTAGGTTAATTGGCTTGGTGTAAATGTAAAACGTGTCCCTAGTGTGTGTGTGTGTGTGTACGATAGTGTTAGTGTGCGGGGATCGCTGGTCGGCGTGGGCCGAAGGGCCTGTTTCATAGAAACATAGAAAATAGGTGCAGGAGTAGGCCATTCGGCCCTTCGAGCCTGCACCGCCATTCAATATGATCATGGCTGATCATCCAACTCAGTATCCCGTACCTGCCTTCTCTCCATACCCCCTGATCCCTTTAGCCACAAGGGCCACATCTAACTCCCTCTTAAATATAGCCAATGAACTGGCCTCAACTACCCTCTGTGGCAGAGAGTTCCAGAGACCCACCACTCCCTGTGTGAAAAAAGTCCTTCTCATCTCGGTCCTAAAGGATTTCCCCCTTATCCTTAAGCTGTGACCCCTTGTCCTGGACCTCCCCAACATCGGGAACAATCTTCCTGCATCTAGCCTGTCCAACCCCTTAAGATCCTCAGACATCCCACGCAGGTAACTGTACAACTCCGTACAGACAGCACCCGTAGTCGGGATGGAACCCGCCCATAGTTTAAGGAGGCCTATCGGGAAACGGAATGATCCAGCATGGAAACAGGCCCAACTTGCCCACACCGACCAACATGTCCCCATCTACACTAGTCCCACCTGCCTGCGATTGGCCCATATATCCCTCTAAACCTGTCCTATCCATGTACCTGACGAAATATCTTTGAAACTTTTTGTTTAAGAAGGAACTGCAGATGCTGGAAAATCGAAGGTCGACAAAATTGCTGGAGAAACTCAGCGGGCGAGGCAGCATCTATGGAGCGAAGGAAATAGGCAACGTTTCGGGTCAAAACCCAAAGGGTTTCGACCCGAAACGTTGCCTATTTCCTTCAGAAGGGTTTTGTGCTTTTTATATTCTTCCTTCAACCAAGGGTCTCGACCCGAAACGTTGCCCATTTCCTTCGCTCCATAGATGCTGCCTCACCCGCTGAGTTTCTCCAGCATTTTTTAAACTTTAATTTCATGTGTTTCAATTCTTTCTGAGTAGGAATTATTTTACAGAAAGCTTCCTCGTTTGCCGTTATGCTGTGTGATTCTGTGCAGCGAGGCATCTTTGATTTTTCTCTCAGCTGCTCACTAGATTTTTTTTTTAAATTATAATTTTTGTATTATTCTGTCTTGTACACATCAGGCAGAGGGGAACAGGCCACCCCAAGGCCAAGTAGTCACTGGGATTTGTGGGTCCACCATCTGTTTTTATGCAGATGGTACCAATGGCGGAAACAGGCCCTTCGGCCCACCGAGTCCGCACCGACCAGTGATCTCCACACACTATCCTGCACACAACATAGAAACATAGAAAAATAGGTGCAGGAGTAGGCCATTCGGCCCTTCGAGCCTGCACCGCCATTCAATGTGATCATGGCTGATCATCCAACTCAGTATCCCGTACCTGCCTTCTCTCCATACCCCCTGATCCCTTTAGCCACAAGAGCCACATCCCTCTTGAATATAGCCAATGAACTGGCCTCAACGACCTTCTGTGGCAGAGAATTCCCGAGACTCACCACTCTCTGTGTAAAGAATGTTTTCCTCATCTCGGTCCTAAAGGAATTCCCCCTTATCCTTAGACTGTGACCCCTTGTTCGGGACTCCCCCAACATCGGGACCAATCTTCCTGCATCTAGCTTGTCCAACCCCTTAAGAATTTTGTAAGTTTCTATAAGATCCCCCCTCAATCTTCTAAAGTCCAGTGAGTACAAGCCGAGTCTATCCAGTCTTTCTTCATATGAAAGTTCCGACATCCCAGGAATCAGTCTGGTGAATCTTCTCTGTACCCCCTCTATGGCAAGAATGTCTTTCCTCAGATTTGGAGACCAAAACTGTACGCACTACTCCAGGTGTGGCCTCACCAAAACCCTGTACAACTGCAGTAGAACCCCCTGCTCCTATACTCAAATCCTTTCGCTATGAATGCTAACATACCATTTGCTTTCTTCACTGCCTGCTGCACCTGCATGCCTACTTTCAATGACTGGTGTACCATGACACCCAGGTCTCGTTGCATCTCCCCCTTTCCTAATCTGCCACAATTCAGATAATAGTCTACCCTCATGTTTTTGCCACCAAAGTGGATAACCTCACATTTATCCACATGATACTGCATCTGCCATGCATCTGCCCATTCACTCAGCTTATCCAAATCACCCTGCAGCCTCCTAGCATCCTCCTCACACCTAACTATACCCCCCAGCTTGGTGTCATCTGCAAATTTGGAGATGTTGCATTCAATTTCCTCGTCCAATTGTCCACTGTGGACAATTTACATTGACAAGCCAATTAACCCACAAACCTGTACGTCTTTGGAGTGGCGCAGCGGTAGAGTTGCTGCCTCACAATGCCAGAGAACCGGGTTCGATCCTGACTACGGGTCTGTACAGAGTTTGCACGTTCTCCCCGTGACCTGCGTGGGTTTTCTCCAGGTGCTCCGGTCTCCTCCCACGCTCCAAAGACGTACAGGTTTGTATGTTAATTGGCTCGGCATAAATGTAAAATTGACCCTAGTGTGTGCGGGGATCGCTGGTCGGCGCGGACTCGATGGAACTAAGGGCCTGTGTCCGCATTGTTTCTCTAAACTAAACTCACAGAAGTTATGGTTCTGGACTCCCCCAACATTGGGAACATGTTTCCTGCCTCTAGTGTGTCCAAACCCTTAACAGTCTAAGCCGGTTTTCTTCATAGACGAGGAAGGTTTTCAACATATGGTAGGGGGTTGCAGGTCACCTCACCCTTGATTTTTTTTTGGGTGGCGGGCAAGGTCACCAGAGGTTGCTGTTTAGGTCTCCTAAGTGGGACAGGGGCGTTTCATTCATTGTTCTTTATCTCTCTACATCGCCGTCTATATCTCTCGTTTCCCTTATCCCTAACCAGTCTGAAGAAGAGAAACGTCGCCCATTCCTTCTCTCCACAGATGCCGCCCTGACCCGCTGAGTTACTCCGGCTTTTTGTGTCTATCTTCCCTGCGAACTCACAGACGTTATGGGAGGCATAGATAGGGTAGACAGGCAGAACCTTTTTCCCCCAGGGTGAAAATGTCCAACATTACATTGGGTAAATGCACGGCGTCTCTTGTCCAGAGTTGGGGGAATTGAGAACCAGAGGACTTGGGTTTAAGATGAGGGGAGAAAGATTTAAAAGGAAAGCTGAGGGGTAACTTTTCCACACAGAGGGTGGTGGGTGTATGGAACGAGCTGCCGGAGGAGGTAGTCGAGGCAGGGACTATCGCAACATTTGGGAAACATTTAGACAGGTACATGGATAGGATGGGTTTGGAGGGATGTTGAATGTACTGACAATGAGAAGGAATGAAGTGTCTGCACAGTTTTAATTTAGTATATATTTTTTATTCAGAATAAAGTGTATTTACTCAACCTTTACCTACTATAAAAATGCTTACAGGAATATTTCTTTCTGAGACTCAGGGACTGACACATGATGAAAGAATGGGTCGACTGGGCTTATAGTCACTGGAATTTTTGAAGGACGAGAGGGGATCTAAGAGAAACATGTAACATTATATATTAATGATTTGGACGAGGGAATTGAATGCAACATCTCCAAGTTTGCGGATGACACTAAGCAGTGGGGTAGTGTTAGGTGTGAGGAAGATGCTAGGAGGCTGCACGGTGACTTGGATAGGCTGGGTGAGTGGGTAAATGCATGGCAGATGCAGTATAATGTGGATAAATGTGAGGTTATCCACTTTGGTGGCAAAAACATGAGGGTAGACTATTATCTGAATGGTGGCAGATTAGGAAAAGGGGAGATGCAACGAGACCTGGGTGTCATGGTACACCAGTCATTGAAAGTAGGCATGCAGGTGCAGCAGGCAGTGAAGAAAGCAAATGGTATGTTAGCATTCATAGCGAAAGGATTTGAGTATAGGAGCAGGGAGGTTCTACTGCAGTTGTACAGGGTCTTGGTGAGACCACACCTGGAGTAGTGCGTACAGTTTTGGTCTCCAAATCTGAGAAAATACATTCTTGCCATAGAGGGGATACAGAAAAGGTTCACCAGACTGATTCCTGGGATGTCAGGACTTTCATATGAGGAAAGACTGGATAGACTCGGCTTGTACTCGCTGGAATTTAGAAGACTAAGGGGGGATCTTATAGAAACTTACAAAATTCTTAAGGGGTTTGACAGGCTAGATGCAGGAAGATTGTTCCCGATGTTGGGGAAGTCCAGAACAAGGGGTCACAGTCTAAGGATAAGGGGGAATTCCTTTAGGACCGAGATGAGGAAAACATTTTTCACACAGAGAGTGGTGAGTCTCTGGAATTATCTGCCACAGAAGGTAGTGGAGGCCAGTTCATTGGCTATATTTAAGAGGGAGTTAGATGTGGCCCTTGTGGCTAAAGGGATCATGGGGCATGGAGAGAAGGCAGGTACAGGATACTGAGTTGGATGATCAGCCATGATCATATTGAATGGCGGTGCTGGCTCGAAGGGCCGAATGGCCTACTCCTGCACTTATTTTCTATATTTCTATTAAGGGATTGGACAGGCTAGATGTAGGAAAAATGTTCCCAATTTTGGGTGAGTCCAGAACCAGGGGCCACCGTTTAATAATAAGGGGTAGGCCATTTAGGACTGAGATGAGGAAACACTTTTTCACCCAGAGAGTTGTGAATCTCTGGAATTCTCTGCCACAGAAGGCAGTGGAGGCCAATTCACTGGAAGAATTCATGAGAGTTAGATTTAGCTCTTGGGTCTAATGGAATCAAGGGATATGGGGAGAAAGCAGGAACGGGATACTGATATTGGATAAAGAAGGAACTGCAGATGCTGGAGAATCGAGGGTTACACAAAAAGCTGGAGAAACTCAGCGGGTGCAGCAGCATCTAAGGAGCGAAGGAGATAGGAACACAAAAAGCTGGAGAAACTCAGCGGGTCTGAAGAAGGGTCTCGACCCGAAATGTCGCCTATCTCCTTCGCTCCTTAGATGCTGCTGCACCCGCTGAGTTTCTCCAGCTTTTTGTGTAACCCTACTGATATTGGATGATCAGCCATGATCGCAGTGAATGGCAGTGCTGGCTCGAAGGGCCGAATGGCCTACTCCTGCACCTATTGTCTATGTTTTCTATCTGGTGATATCTATTGAACTTCCTCCTTCATACAGGTGATGACTCCAATCAGATGTGGACAAGGCTACGTTTACGATTCTCTGCCGAGGCAAAAGCTGTACGATGTCCCAGCTGCTCATCACCAAGGGGTAGGTCAATAACACGAGGTGTGGAGTGGACAACCGCAAAACGGTTCCAGTTTAGTTTATTGTCACGTGTACCGAGGTACAGTGAAAAACTTTTGCTGCGCGCTAACCAGTCAGCGGAAAGACAATACATGATTACAATCGAGCCGTCCACAGTGTACAGATACACGATGAGGGAATAATGTTTAGTGCAAGGTAAAGCCCAGTCAAAGGTTCAGGACCGCTCTCTGGTTGTGGTAGGACGGTTCAGTTGCCTGATAACTGCTGGGAAGAACTTGTCCCTGAATCTGGAGGTGTGCGTGCGTTTTCACACTTCTGTACCTCTTGCCTGATGGGAGAGGGGAGAAGAGGGAGTGACCGGGGTGAGACTGGTCCTTGATTTTGCTGCTGGCCTTGCCGAGGCAGCGTGAGGTGTAGATGGAGCCGATGGAAGGGAGGTGGACAAAAATGCTGGAGAAACTCATTGGGTGAGGGAGCATCTATGGAGCGAAGGAAATAGGCAATGTTTCAGGCCAAAACCCGTCTTCATAATGATGTGGGGGGGGGGGGGGGGGGGGGGGGGTGGGTGGGAAGAAGGAAGAGGTGGAGCCAGAGGGCTAGAGGGGGAGCTGAGAAGGGGAGGAGACAGTAAGGACTACCTGAAATTAGAGGTTGGTTTGTGTGATGGTCTGGGCTGCGTCCACAATTCTCTGCGATTTCTTGATGTCTTGGATGGAGCTGTTCCCAAACCGAGCAGTGATTCATCCCGATAAAATGCTTCCTACGTAACATAGAAAAATAGGTGCAGGAGTAGGCCATTCGGCCCTTCGAGCCTGCACCGCCATTCAATATGATCATGGCTGATCATCTAACTCAGTATCCCGTACCTGCCTTCTCTCCATACCCCCTGATCCCTTTAGCCACAAGTGCCACATCTAACTCCCTCTTAAATATAGCCAATGAACTGGCCTCAACTACCTTCTGTGCCAGAGAATTCCACAGACTCGCCACTCTCTGTCAGAAAAAGTGTTTCCTCGTCTCCGTTCTAAATGGCTTACCTCTTATTCTTAAACAGTGGCCCCTGGTTCTGGACTCCCCCCAAACATGTTTCCTGCCTCTAGCGTTGTCAAAACCCCTAACCACTCTCTGTGTGAAAAAAAAAATCTTCTCATCTCTGTCCTAAAAGACTTCCCCCTTACCCTTAAACTTTGACCCCTTGTTCTGGACCTCCCCAACATCGGGAACAATCTTCCTGCATCTAGCCTGTCCAACCCCTTAAGAATTTTGTAAGTTTCTATAAGATCCGCCCTCAGTCTTCTAAATTCTAGCGATTACAAGCCAATCCTTGCCTTTTTAGGTACAGGGACAATAGTGGAGACTTTGAAGCAGGCAGGGACAGTACATGTTTGCAGGGACTGGTTAAAAATGTTCTATAAGATCCCTTCTCAGTCTTCTTTGGCGGTGCTGGCTCGAAGAGCCGAATAACCTACTCCTGCACCTATTGTCTATTGTCTATTGCATCTCATCCTTCTGAATTCCAGTGAATACAAGCATCTCTGGAGAGAAGGAACGGGTGACGTTTCAGGGTGGAGACTGGAGCCCAGAGTTTGGTTTAAGTTCTGACAAAGCTTCATTTTCTCTCTGCAGCTGTACGACATTCCCCCTTCCGTGCTGAAGGGAGCGCCCCACCAGATACAAGCCGAGGGCTTCAGGGACAGGGGCCTCTACTCCATCCCGTCAGGTTTGGCCAAGGATAATCAGAGTGTGAGTATCCGCCTCAATCTCACGCATCTCACGTTCACCAACTTTCTCATGGGTCGGATTTCAATTTACGAGGATGTAGCCAGGACTCGAGGGCCTGAACTTCGGGGAGAGGTTGCAAAAAACTCTATTTGGCAGTATGACTCGATGACTTTATAACTTTCAGGTTGGAGAGCTGAAGTGCAGGGCATTTTTTTTTAGTCTTAGAATGATACAGTGTGGAAACAGGCCCTTTGGCCCAACTTGCCCCCACTGGCCAATAGACAATAGGTGCAGGAGTAGGTCATTCGGCCCTTCAAGCCAGCACCGCCCTTCAATGTGATCATGGCTGATCATCCCCAACCAGTACCCCGTTCCTGCCTTCTCCCCATATCCCCCGACTCCGCTATCTTTAAGCCCTATCTAGCTCTCTCTTGAAAGCATCCAGAGAACCTGCCTCCACCGCCCTCTGAGGCAGAGAATTCCACAGACTCACCACTCTCTGTGAGAAAAAGTGTTTCCTCATCTCCGTTCTAAATGGCTTACCCCTTATTCTTAAACTGTGGCCCCTGGTTCTGGACTCCCCCAACATCGGGAACATGTTTCCTGCCTCTAGTGTGTCCAAACCCTTAATAATCTTATGTGTTTCAATAAGATCCCCTCTCAACCTTCTAAATTCCAGAGTATCCAAGCCCCAACATGTCCCATCTACACTAGTCCCACTTACCTGCGTTTGGTCCATATCCCTCCAAACCTGTCCTATCCATGTACCTGTCTAACTGTTTCTTAAACGTTGGGATAGTCCCAGGCTCAACTACCTCCTCCGGCAGCTCGTTCCATACACCCGCCACATTTTTTGTGTGAAAAAGTGACCCCTCAGATTCCCATTAAATCTCGAAGGTAGACATATAAGTGCTGGAGAAACTCAGGGGGTGCAGCAGCATCTGTGGAGCGAAGGAAATGGGCAACGTTTTCGAAACGTCGCCTATCTCCTTCGCTCCATAGATGCTGCTGCACTCGCTGAGTTTCTCCAGCACTTTTGTCTACCTTCGATTTTCCAGCATCTGCAGCTCCTTCTTAAACATCCTATTAAATCTCTTCCCCCTCACCTTGAACCTATGTCATAGAAACATAGAAAAATAGGTGCAGGAGTAGTCCATTCGGCCCTTCGAGCCTGCACCGCCATTCAATGTGATCATGGCTGATCATCCAACTCAGTATCCCGTACCTGCCTTCTCTCCATACCCCCTGATCCCTTTAGCCACAAGTGCCACATCTAACGCCCTCTTAAATATAGCCAATGAACTGGCCTCAACTACCTTCTGTGGCCGAGAATTCCAGAGATTCACCACTCTCTGTGTAAAGAATGTTTTCCTCATCTCGGTCCTAAAGGAATTCCCCCTTATCCTTAGACTGTGACCCCTTGTTCTGGACTCCCCCAACATCGGGAACAATCTTCCAGCATCTAGCCTGTCCAACCACTTAAGAATTTTGTAAGTTTCTATAAGATCCCCCCTCAATCTTCTAAATTCCAGCGAGTACAAGCCGAGTCTATCTAGTCTTTGTTCATATGAAAGTCCTGACATCCCAGGAATCAGTCTGGTGAATCTTCTCTCTACCCCCTCTATGGCAAGGATGTCTTTCCTCAGATTTGGAGACCAAAACTGTCCTCTGGTCCTCGATTCCCCCCCACTCTGGGCATAGATTCTGTGCGTCTATCCGATCAATTCCTCTCACGATTTTCTCCCAAGTTGTTTAATCTCCCTTCAATGTAGGAAATGGTGACGTGGGAGAGTCATAATGCTCTCATTGTCCGCGTTTCCCTGTTCTCGAGTCCGGCCTTTGTCCCGTGAGCCCACACAGTCCGTCACATGTCTGTGGCCATTGATACGATGCAACAAAGAGCCCTGGGCTCGCTCACTCCCACCACCAACTCTCACCCTGGTTGCTCCCTGATCCCCTCTCGTATTCCCACCTTCCCCTTCCGTATCCCTGTCTATCCCTGCCGCCCCCCGACTCTCAGTCCCATCGCCGTACGGCCAAAGTGGCGCAGTGGTAGTGTTGGCGCCTTACAGAGAACGCAGCACCGGAGACCCGGGTTCCATCCCGACCACGGGCGCTGTCTGTACAGAATTTGTACGTCCCCCTCCCCCTCCCCCTCCCCCTCCCCCCTCCCCCCCCCACCGTGACCTGCGTGGGATTTCTCCGAGATCTTTGGTTTCCTCCCGCACTCCAAAGACACAGAAACATAGAAAATCGGTGCAGGAGTAGGCCATTCGGCCCTTCGAGCCTGCACCGCCATTCAATATGATCGTGGCTGATCATCCAACTCAGAGACAACAGGTCACCTCAGCAATGATATTACAAGGAAAAATTAAGGTTTAAAAAAAGATAAGATAAGAATTTCACCACCCTATGTGTGAAAAAGTTACCTTTCAGATTCCTATTAAATCTTTTCCCCTTCACCGTAAACCTATGTCCTCTGGTCCTAGATTCCCCTACTCTGGGCAAAAGACTACCCGATCTATTCCCCTCGTGATTTTGTACACCTCTATATAAGATCACCCCTCATCGTCCTGCGCCCCAGGGAATAGAGACCCAGCCTGCTCAACCGCTCGCAATAACTCAGACCCTTGAGTCCTGGCCACACCCTCGTAAATCTTCTCTGTAGCCTTCCCTTGGAAGAGAGGTTGGTTTGTGTGATGGTCCGGTCTGCGTCCACACAGAGAGTGGTGAGTCTGTGGAATTCTCTGCCTCAGAGGGCGGTGGAGGCCAGTTCTCTGGATGCTTTCAAGAGAGAGCTAGATCGGGCTCTTAAAGATAGAGGAGTCAGGGGATATGGGGAGAAGGCAGGAACGGGGTACACGATTCCCCTACTTTGTGTGTCTACCTGATCTATTCCTCTCCTGATTTTGTACACGACTGTAAGATCTCCCCTCATCCTCCTGCTCTCCATGGAATAGAGACCCAGCCTGCTCAACCTCTCCCTGTAGCTCAGGCCCTCTGGTCCTGATTTCTCTTGTGTGCTGTTGACGTGAGGTTTTTGTTAGAAGTAAGTACAATAGTGTGGTACTTGAGTACCTAATACATACATACATATTTCCACTCTTGTACAACTTCGTATTTTTGATTTAATAATAAAAGAACAGAGGGAGAAAAAAGAAATAAAGGGTGTGGGAATAGATAGACGAGCGAGTAGAGACAGACAGCAAAAGAAATAAAGGACAGGTAAGAGAAGCTGAAAAGATTGAAATAGAAGGAGAAAGTAAAGAATAGAGAGATTAGGAGAGATCTACCTTTTTCGTAGTTTTGCCCATCCGTCACCCATCGACTCGTACGACCGCCATTCGGGGGAGACGAAGGCCTGGAGGCCCCGCACCGAGCCGTCCAGGGCCTGCTGGAGTTGGTTGAGCCTGTCGAAGGCCCGGTTCTAAACCATTTAATTTCTAAGGTTATGTTATGTTGCACCATATGCTTGCAAAAAGTTGATAAAAGGAGACCAAGTCTTTGAGAATTGGTCTACTTTGCCTAGTTGGAGGAATCTCATTTCTTCAAGATGAAGCGTTTCAGACATATTTGAAATCCACATTTTGAACGTTGGCGCGGTTGCGTTTTTCCAGAATTTGAGTATAAGTTTTTTTTGCTGTTATTAGACCGTAATTAAGAAAAGCTTCTTGGAATATAGTTAGTTTACGTCCCTCTTCCATTGATCCAAAGATAATCAGTTCTGTATTGGGGTTCAATTTTGTGTTAAATAGTTTTGTAAAAATTCCAAAAATTTAATTCCAAAATGTTGCCGCTGTGAGGTTCTGTTTGAGAAAGTTCACCTGACATTGTGTTCTGCGTCTTGGCCACAGCTTTACGACATCCCGCCGTCTGCGTACAAGGAGAGGTTTGGCGGAGGGGACAAGGAGTCGAACTACGACTTCCCGCCACCGATGAGGCACCTGGCGGACCCACTGAGCTGCCCCAAGGCGGAGGGTTTGTACGATATCCCCCCGGCGTCGGTCAAGCCACACCCCAGCCTCGCGGCGGGTTCGGTGCAGCAGTCCATCTACGACGTGCCTCCGACCGTGGCCAGCTCGGAGTTGGTTTCCAACAGGCTGTGCGGCGTCTACGACATCCCGTCGGGCGGCAGGAGGCCGAGCCCACAGGGGGACGTGTACGATGTCCCGCGGGGCGTGCTGGAGCTGGGCCGGCCCGCCACGCCGGGGGAGGGGGCCTCGCCGGTTTACGACGTGCCGCCGCGGGTCTCGCAGGACGGGGCGGCGGCGGCGGCGGCGGACGGGATGAACCGCCTGTCGTTCTCCAGCACCGGCAGCACCCGCAGCAACATGTCCACCTCCTCCTCCACCACCTCCAAGGAGTCCTCGGTCTGCGCCTCGCCCGTCCCCGAGAAGGGGGGCGACCCGGACTCGGCCTTCGACAGGCTCAACCAACTCCAGCAGGCCCTGGACGGCTCGGTGCGGGGCCTCCAGGCCTTCGTCTCCCCCGAATGGCGGTCGTACGAGTCGATGGGGAAGAACCTGAACGAGATCCACGCCGCCGTCGACAAAGTCAAGCACTCGCTCCAGGGCTTCATGGCCTTCGCCCAGGGGGCCTTGACCAACGCGGCCCGCCTGCCCGACTCCGCGCTCCACAACAAGCTGAGGAAGCAACTGCAACGCCTGGACGACTCCTACCAGATCCTGCTCCACACCGGACAAGCCCTGGACAACAGCAACTGGTCCCTGAACCTCCTGCTGGCCAACAGGCCCCTGGGCAAGAGCGACCACCTGGACCGGTTCCTCATGGTGTCCAAGATGGTGCCGGACGACGCCAGGCAGTTGGCATCCTCCGTCAGTGCCAACGCCGAGCTCTTGTTCCGGCCCAACGGAGGCGGCATCGGGGCGAGCAACCTCCAGACCGTTCACGAGGCGAACCAGGGGCCCGCGGATGACCAGGCCTCCACCAACTGCAACCAGACCCACCCACAGGCCGACCAGACCCTGATCCAGATACAGTCGCTGTACGGCCCACCGCACCGAGACCACCAGGACCACGGCAAAAATAAAGAGCACTTCGATAAGAGTTGGATGGAGGACTACGATTATGTCCACTTGCAGGTTTGTGCAACGATTGTGCTCGAATTTTGCACACTAATCCCATGTTCAGCGAAACGATCGCCGAGCCTGCGCTTGGTCTCGCCTTGGTCTTCTCTACATCGGCGAGACCAAGCGCAGGCACTGCGATCGTTTCGCTGGACACCTTCCGCTCAGTCCGCCTTATCCTACCTGATCTCCCGGTTTACTCAACACTTTAACTCCTCCTCCCATTCCCAATCTGACCTTCCTGTCCTGGGCCTCCTCCGTTGTCAGAGTGAGGCCCAGCGCAAATTGGAGGAGCAGCACCTCATATTTCGCTTGGGTAGCTTACACCCCAGCGGTATGGACGTTGGCTTCTCTAACTTCCTAGTAACTCTTGCCTTCCCTCTCTCTCTCCGTCCCTCCCCCACCCTAGTTCTCCGACTAGTTTCACTGTCCTCCTGATTAAATATTACCGACTGCACGCCTCGTTGTCACCTTCCCCTCAGCTCACAATGAACCGTTCCAACACCTCTGCTCAGTTCACATTAACCCACCTGATCTCCCAGTGGCTCAGCACTTCAAACTCTTGAATTACAATTCCCAACATGGCCGTCCAGAACACACGCGCACACACGCGCACACACGCGCACACGCACAGACACAGACACAGACACAGACACAGACACAGACACAGACACAGACACAGACACACACACACACGTCCTTGGAATGGGTAGGGGGGAAACCAGAGCACCCGGAGGAAACCCACGCAGGTCACGGGGAGAACATACAAACTCCACACAGGCAGCACCCGTGGTCAGGATCGAACCCGGGCCTCTGACACTGTGAGGCAACAACTCTACCAGCTTGGCCACAGTGATATTAGACAATAGGTGCAGGAGTAGGCCATTCGGCCCTTCGAGCCAGCACCGCCATTCAGTGGAGGCCAGATGAATGACACTGTTTCCTTTAGGACACAGTACAAGAGAGCATCTTACAGAATAAGGAGACTGCAGGTTTGGACAGAATTAGAAACATAGACAATAGGTGCAGGAGGAGGCCATTCGGCCCTTCGAGCCTGCACCGCCATTCAATATGATCATCCAAAATCAGTTGGGGTCATATTGAATGGCGGTGCTGTCTCGAGCGGCCGAATGGCCTCCTCCTGCACCTACTTCCTATGTTTCTAATGTCACCCATTCCTTCTCCCCAGAGATGCTGCCTGTCCCACAGTTACTCCTGCATTTTGTGTATTTCTTTGGTGTAAAGCAGCACCTGCAGTTCCTTCCTGCACATTTTGGTTGATTGTATGTTTTCTAATCACGATCTCTGCGGTTCCAAGAGGGGACATTTTTTATAAAAAGCACATCATTTGTTCATGGTAAATACTTTTTTTTTCTCCTTAATATTAAAGGGGAAAGATGAATTTGAGCGGCAACAAAGGGAACTTCTGGAAAAAGAGAATATAATTAAACAGAATAAAGTGCCTCTGGAGCAACATCAGGTATGTTTTGTGTTTCAGAGTCATGGAGTGATACAGTGTGGAAACAGGCCCTTTGGCCCAACTTGCCCACACTGGCCAACATGTGCCAGCTACCTGCGTTTGGTCCATATCCCTCGAAACGTGCCCTATCCATGTACCTGTCTAACTGTTACTTAAACATTGCGATAGTCCCTCCCTGAATTACTGTACCTCCTCTGATAGCTCATTCAATACACAATAGACAATAGGTGCAGGAGTAGGTCATTCGGCCCTTCAGGCCAGCTCCGCCACTCAATGTGATCATGGCTGATCATCCCCAATCAGTACCCCGTTCCTGCCTTCGCCCCATATCCCCTGACTCCGCTATCTTTTTTAAGTAGGTTTATTGGCCAAGTATTCACATACAAGGAATTTGCCTTGGTGCTCCGCCCACAAGTAACAACATGACATACAGTGACAGTTACGAATGGCTCAGAAAACACTAAACATTAATAATAATAAAACATTAATGATAAGCCGTTGATCAAGCATGTGAACCAACAAAATACCAGATCAAAGGGAGGCTACAGATTTTTGGCTGATGAGCAGAGCAACTATCTTTAAGAGCCCTATCTAGCTCTCTCTTGAAAGCATCCAGAGAACCAGCCTCCACCGCCCTCTAAGGCAGAGAATTCCACAGACTCACAACTCTCTGTGGAAAAAAGTGTTTCCTCGTCTCCGTTCCAAACACCCACCAGCCTTTGTGTGATAAGGTTACCTCTTGGGTTTCTATTAAATCTTCCCCACTCACCTTAAATTTATGTCTGGTCCTCAATTCCCCTACTCTGGGCAAGAGACTCTATGCGTCTACCCGATCTATTCCTCTCATGATTGTACACACCTCTATAAGATCTCCCCTCATCCTCCTGCGCTCCAAGGAATGGCTCTTGCCATAGAGGGGGTACAGAGAAGATTCACCAGACTGATTCCTGGGATGTCAGGACTTTCATATGAGGAAAGACTGGACAGACTCGGCTTGTACTCGCTGGAATTTAGAAGATTGAGGGGGGATCTTATAGAAACTTATAAAATTCTTAAGGGTTGGACAAGCTAGATGCTGGAAGATTGTTCCCGATGTTGGGGGAGTCCAGAACAAGGGGTCACAGTCTAAGGATAAGGGGGAATTCCTTTAGGACCGAGATGAGGAAAACATTCTTTACACAGAGAGTGGTGAGTCTCTGGAATTCTCTGCCACAGAAGGTAGTTGAGGCCAGTTCATTAGCTATTTTTAAGAGGGAGTTAGATGTGGCACTTGTGGCTAAAGGGATCAGGGGGTATGGAGAGAAGGCAGCTACGGGATACTGAGTTGGATGATCAGCCTGATCGCATTGAATGGCGGTGCAGGCTCGAAGGGCTGAATGGCCTACTCCTGCACCTATTTTTCTATGTTCTAAGTTTCTAAGGAATAGAGACCCAACCTGCTCAACCTCTCCCTGTAGCTCAGGCCCTCGAGTCCTGGCAACATCCTCGTAAATCTTCTCTGCACCCTTTCCAGCTTGACAGCATCTTTCCTATAACACGGTGCCCAGAACTGAACACAATAGTCTGAATGCGGTCTCAGCAAGGTCTCATACAACTGCAACGTGACCTCCCAACTTCTACGCGCAAGTGTGGGAATGTTTTCAACGTTCAATAATCCGAAAGAAATAATTGGAATCACCACAGATGATGTTAAGTCTTCCGGGTTGTTACAGGCTGGCGTTGCGCTAGACGCTGCCTTAAGGGGCTGGCCAACAGCGGGGGTCCTAATTGGCCATTTTAGAAGGGTTTGCCCTCAACCCATACTCGCAGCATGGTCGACACGAGGTCGTGGGAGGTCTTTGTAACTCAACTTCACGCTCGACAGTAGTCCCCGCGTACTCGAGGCCTCAGCTAGGTTGTGGCGTTTTTTTCAACATGTTGAAAAATGCCCGCGACTAGAAAAAGGTCGCCATGGAAAAAATCGATACTTTTTTTACTCGTAGGTTGAGTCGTAGTAGGTCGGAGTTAGTCGTAGGTAATCGAGGGTAGTCGTAGATAGTCATCATCATAGTCGAAGGGAGGTCGTAGGAGATCGAAGGAGGCCGTCTTCACTCTCCACTATTTGGTGTCCAATTTTCCCGAAGCTAGTCGTAGCTAGTCGAAGGACACTTTTTAAAAACTCGCCTAAACTCTTTTAAACTCGCCAAATAGGTCGCGGCAGTGGGACAGCCCCTTTACAGCGCCGGAGACCCAGGTTCGATCCCTACTACGGGTGCTGCCTGTACGGAGTTTGTACGTTCTTCCCGTGACCCATCCATTTTCTCTGGAGACGCTGCCTGTCCCGCTGAGTTACTCCAGCACTTTATGTCGATCTTCAATATAAACCAGCATCTGCAGCACTTTGTTTCGGCTCTGAAATGAGATGATCATGTCTGCAGCGAATCCTCTGCCAGTTCAAGGTGTGTTGCACAGAGAGTGGTGGGTCTCTGGAACTCTCTGCCACAGAGGGTAGTTGAGGCCAGTTCATTGGCTATATTTCAGAGGGAGTTAGATGTGGCCCTTGTGGCTAAAGGGGATCAGAGGGTATGGAGAGAAGGCAGGTACGGGATGCTGAGTTGGATGATCAGCCATGATCATATTGAATAGTGGTGCAGGCTCGAAGGGCCGAATGGCCTACTCCTGGGATGTCAGGACTGTCTTATGAACAAAGACTGCATAGACTCGGTTTATACTCTCTAGAATTTAGGAGATTGAGGGGCGATCTTATAGAAACTTACAAAATTCTTAAGGGGTTGGACAGGCTAGATGCAGGAAGATTGTTGGGGAGGTCCAGGACAAGGGGTCACGGCTTAAGGATAAGGGGGAAATCCTTTAGGACTGAGATGAGAAGGACTTTTTTCACACAGACAGTGGTGGGTCTCGAACTCTCTGCCACAGAGGGTAGTTGAGGCCAGTTCATTGGCTTTATTTAAGAGGGAGTTAGATGTGGCCCTTGTGGCTAAGGGGATCAGAGGGTATGGAGAGAAGGCAGGTACGGGATACCGAGTTGGATGATCAGCCATGATCATATTGAATGGCGGTGCAGGCTCGAAGGGCCGAATGGCCTACACCTGCACCTATTTTCTATTTTTCTATGTTTCTATGACTCCACTAGCCCCTAGAGCTCTATCTAACTCTCTCTTAAATCCATCCAGTGATTTGGCCTCCACTGCCCTCTGTGGCAGGGAATTCCACAAATTCACAACTCTCAAGTTTTTTCTCACCTCAGGCTTAAATGGCCTCCCCTTTATTCTAAGACTGTGGCCCCTGGTTCTGGACTCGCTCGACATCGGGAACATTTTTCCTGCATCTAGCTTATCCAGTCCTTTTATAATTTTATATATGTTCGGTTTACTCCCACACGTGAAAGACATACAGGTTTGTAGGTGAATTGGCTTGGTGTGTGTGTAAATTGTCCCTGGTGTGCGTAGGATAGTGTTAATGTGTGGGGATCACTGGTAGGCACGGACTCCGTGGGCCCAGGGGCCTATTTCGGCGCTGGATCTCCAAACTAAACTACAAATATGTACAATTCTGGTAATGTAATACATGCCAGCCCAGTTTTAGCTCCATTGTGTCTCTACTCGACATGAATGGGCCCATTGACACGCCCAGGTAATTTAGGAAGCTGTGCCTAGCCCAGGTCAAGCACACCCTCCTTCCCACAGCATCCATCACCACGAATAAAACACAGCTCGGTGGCTCATCCATAGAGTTGCTGCCTCCCAGCGCCAGAGACCCGGGTTCCATCCTGACTACGGGTGCCGTCTGTACGGAGTTTTTAACGTTCTCCCCGTGCCCTATTAGACAATAGACAACAGGTGCAGGAGTAGGCCATTCGGCCCTTCGAGCCAGCACCGCCATTCAATGTGATCATGGCTGATCATCCCCAATCAGTACCCCGTTCCTGCCTTCTCCCCATATCCCCTGGCTCCGCTATCTTTAAGAGCCCTATCTAGCTCTCTATTGAAAGCATCCAGAGAACCGGCCTCCACCGCCCTCTGAGGCAGAGAATTCCACAGACTCATCACTCTCTGTGAGAAAAAGTGTTTCCTCGTCTCTGTTCTAAATGGCTTACCCCTTATTCTTAAACTGTGGCCCCTGGTTCTGGACTCCCCCAACATCAGGAACATGTTTCCTTCCTCTAGCATGTCCAAACCCTTAACAATCTTATATGTTTCAATGAGATTCCCTCTCATCCTTCTAAACTCCAGAGTGTACAAGCCCAGCCGCTCCATTCTCTCAGCATATGACAGTTTTCTGTCAATGGTTGACAGAACCAAAACCGGAGCAACCAGTTGCTCCGTTTTTCTCCCACACTCCCAACGGCGTGCATGTATGTTGGTTAATTGGCTTGGTATAAATGTAAATTGTCCCTAGTGTGTCTAGGGTAGTGTGAGTGTGCGGGGATCACTGGGCGGCGCGGACACGATGGGCCGAAGGGCCTGTATCTCTAAACTAAACTAAATACTTAACACGCTGACGTGGAAACGCAGCCCGCTGAGTCCGCGCCGGCCAGCGATCACCCCGTGCACTGGCACTATCCGACACACATGGGGTAATTGTTACAATTTTTGCCAAAGCCAATTAACCGAACATTTCAACGTTTCAAGCTTCACGTGGCAGCACGGTGGCTCAGCGGTACAGTTGCTGCCTCACTGCGCCGGAGACCCGGATTTCATCGTGACTACGGGTGCTGTCAGTACGGAGTTTGCAAGTTCACCCTGTGACTCGCAAGAGACATGTGACATGGCAGGAAACATAGAAACATAGAAAATAGGTGCAGGAGTAGGCCATTCGGCCCTTCGAGCCTGCACCGCCATTCAATATGATCATGGCTGGTCATCCAACTCAGTATCCTGTACCTGCTTTCTCTCCATACCCTCTGATCCCCTTAGCCACAAGGGCCACATCTAACTCCCTCTAACATGTTCCCAATGTTGGGGGAGTCCAGAACCAGGGGTCACAGTTGAAGAATAAGGGGTTGGCCATTTAGAACGGAGACGTGGAAGCACTTTTTCCACACAGAGAGTTGTGAGTTTGTGGAATTCTCTGCCTCAGAGGGCGGAGGAGGCCGGTTCTCTGGATGCTTTCAAGAGAGAGCTAGATAGGGCTCTTACAGATAGCGCAGTCAGGGGATATGGGGAGAAGGCAGGAACGGGGTACTGATTGTGGATGATCAGCCATGATCACATTGAATGGCGGTGCTGGCTCGAAGGGCCGAATGGCCTACTCCTGCACCTGTTGTCTATTGTGACTGCGGGTTTTCTCCCAGTACACCATTTTCCTCCCACACTCCAATATCCTGCACGTTATTCGTTTATTGGGCTTTTAAAATTGTCCCTAGTGTGTCACGTGGAACTGGTGTAAGGGGTAATCATGGTTGGCACGGACTCGGTGGGCCGAAGGGCTTGTTTCATTAGTTCGTACGTCATGGGATCAAAATGAGGCCATTCGGCCCATCCAGTCTACTCTGCCATTCAATCATGGCTGATCTATCTTTCGTTCTCAACCCCATTCTCCTGCCTTAACCCCCGACACCCGTACTAATCAAGAATCTGTCAATCTCCGCCCAATCCGTCTGTGGCAATGAATTCCACAGATTCACCGCCCTCTGACTAAAGCAATTCCTCCCAATCTCTTTTCTAAAGGAATGTCCTTTAATTCTGAGACTATGACTCTGGTCCTAGACTCTTCCACCAGTGGAAACATCCTCTCCACATCCACTCTATCCGGGCCTTTCACTATCAAAATCATGAGAGGAATAGATCAGGTAGACGCACAGAATCTCTTGCCCAGAGTAGGGAAATCGGGAGCCAGAGGACATCGGTTTAAGGTGAGGGCGGAAAGGTTCAATAGGAACTTGAGGGGTAACATTTTCACACAAAGGGTGGTGGGTGTATGGAACGAGCTGCCGGAGGAGGTAGTTGAGGCAGGGACTATCCCAACGTTTAAGAAACATTTAGGCAGGTGCATAGACAGGGCAGGTTTAAAGATAGAAACATAGAAAATAGGTGCAGGAAGCGGCCATTTGGCCCTTCGAGCGTGCACCCACATTCATTGTGACCATGGCTGATCATCGACCGTTTACAGCAGTGGTCGGCAACCTACGGCCCCCGGGCCGAATGCGGCCCATAACCCGAAATCATCCGTAATCGCCCCGTAATCATCTGGCCCGCTGAGCGCGGACGAGTGCCGAGCGCGGACGGACGCAAAGCACCTTCTGTGATTTGATGCCTGCCATCCGGGGCGGGATCGTGTGTACACGTGATGTGTGTGGTCCGCCATCCGCTCACAGACGTGCGTTCCGGCCCCAATGCAGAATAAGGTTGCCCACCCCTGGTTTAGAGGTAGCTGGCCAAATGCAGTGGGACTAGTGTAGATGGGGCATGTTGGTTGGTGTGCGAATGTTGGGCCGAAGGGCCTGTATGACTCTACCCTATAACCATATAACAATTTACAGCACGGAAACAGGCCATCTCGGCCCTTCAAGTCCGTGCCGAACAACTTTTTTCTCTTAGTCCCACCTGCCTGCACTCATACCATAACCCTCCATACCCTTCTCATCCATATGCCTATCCAATTTATTTTTAAATGATACCAACGAACCTGCCGCTACCACTTCCACTGGAAGCTCATTCCACACCGCTACCACTCTCTGAGTAAAGAAGTTCCCCCTCATGTTACCCCTAAACTTCTGTCCCTTAATTCTAAAGTCATGTCCTCTTGTTTGAATCTTCCCTATTCTCAAAGGGAAAAGCTTGCCCACATCAACTCTGTCTATCCCTCTCATCATTTTAAAGACCTCTATCAAGTCCCCCCTTAACCTTCTGCGCTCCAGAGAATAAAGACCTAACTTGTTCAACCTTTCTCTGTAACTTAGCTGTTGAAACCCAGGCAACATTCTAGTAAATCTCCTCTGTACCCTCTCTATTTTGTTGACATCCTTCCTATAATTGGGCGACCAAAATTGTACACCATACTCCAGATTTGGTCTCACCAATGCCTTGTACAATTTTAACATTACATCCCAGCTTCTATACTCAATGCTCTGATTTATAAAGGCTAGCATACCAAAAGCTTTCTTTACCACCCTATCTATATGAGATTCCACCTTCAAGGGACTATGCACGGTTATTCCCAGATGCCTCTGTTCAACTGTATTCTTCAATTCCCTACCATTTACCATGTACGATACTGTCCTCGTTGTATCTCTAAACTGAACTAGGTTAGTTTTAGTTATGTTAGTTTATTGTCAAGTGAAGAGCTTTTGTTGCTTGCTAACCAGTCTGCGGAAAGACAATACACAATACTGTAAGACTCCATGGCCTTGCCATCCAGCGTCAGAGACCCGTGTTCAATCCTAACTACACCCTGCACGAGTTTGCACCTTCTCCCCGTGACCGGCGTGGGTTTTCTCCGGGTGCTCTGGTTTCCTCCCACACTCTAAAGACCTGCAGATTTGTAGGCTAATTGACAAACTATATTTGTAAATTGTCCCTAGGATGCATGGCATAATGCTAATATACAGGGATCGTGGGTCGGTACGGGCTCGATGGGCCGAAGGGCCTGTTTCCGAGCTGTATCTCGAAACCAAGGAATTGTGCAAATGTTGTTTGAAAGAGCAATTCTAACTTGAGCCTTCTGGGTAAAACTAAATCTCACAATTTTACCACTAATTATACTAATTTTATTAAAATAGGAATTATTTTATCAATTAATGTTAGAGACCTGCTAGAGGCAGGAAACGTGTTCCCAATGTTGGGGGAGTCCAGAACCAGGGGCCACACAGTTTAAGAATAAGGGGTAAGCCATTTAGAACGGAGACGAGGAAACACTTTCTCACAGAGAGTGGTGAGTCTGTGGAATTCTCTGCCTCAGAGGGCGGTGGAGGCGGGTTCTCTGGATGCTTTCAAGAGAGAGCTAGATAGGGCTCTTAAAGTAGTTGCTCTGCTCATCAGCCCAAAATCTGTAGCCTCCCTTGATCTGGTATTTTGTTGGTTCACATGCTTGATCATTAATGTTTTATCATTAATGTCTTATTATTATTAATAATGCGGTGGAGGCCGGTTCTCTGGATGCTTTCAAGAGAGAGCTAGATAGGGCTCTTAAAAATAGCAGAGCCAGGGGATATGGGGAGAAGGCAGGAACGGGGTACTGATTGGGGATGATCAGCCGTGATCACATTGAATGGCGGTGCTGGCTCGAAGGGGCCGAATGGCCTACTCCTGCACCTATTGTCTATTGTCAACATTATTCCCTTATCATGCATCTAACTATACGCTGTAAAGTGGATCGATAGTAATCATGTATAGTTTGTCTGCTGACTGGTTAATGCTTTTCACTGTACCTCATTCACTGACAATAAATTAAACGAAACTGAAACGGAAACCGTAAGTGAAGTCTGACTAACTGTGTCTCCGTTGTGTTTCAGTTGAACCAGTTCCAGGAACTGGAGAAAGAGGTCTCCCAGCCAGTCGAGAACGATTTGTCGAAGTGGAAAGTCCGGCAGCACGTTCCGCAGAAGAGCAGCAGCCTGGGCCCACAGGACAAACAGCTGCTGGTCTTCTACTCTGAGCAGTGCGAGACCCACTTTGTGA
>OY740782.1:149358874-149516374 GCA_963514005.1 Raja brachyura | reverse complement strand
CACTACCGATGTTAGACTAACTGGTCTGTAATTCCCCGCTTTCTCTCTCCCTCCTTTTTTAAAAAGTGGGGTTACATTAGCTACCCTCCAATCCTCAGGAACTACTCCAGAATCTAAGGAATTTTGAAAAATTATCACTAATGCATCCACTATTTCTGTGGCTACCTCCTTGAGTACTCTGGGATGCAGACTATCTGGCCCTGGGGATTTATCGGCCTTCAATCCGTTCAATTTACCCAACACCACCTCCCGGCTAACCTGGATTTCACTCAGTTCCTCCATCTTATTTGACCCCCGTTCCACTGCTATTTCCGGCAGATTATTTATGTCTTCCTTAGTGAAGACAGAACCAAAGTAGTTATTCAATTGGTCTGCCATGTCCTTGTTCCCCATGATCAATTCACCTGTTTCTGACTGCAAGGGACCAACATTTGTTTTAACTAGTCTCTTTCTCTTTACATATCTATAAAAACTTTTGCAGTCAGTTTTTATGTTCCCTGCCAGTTTCCTTTCATAATCTATTTTCCCTTTCCTAATTAAGCCCTTTGTCCTCCTCTGCTGGATTCTGAATTTCTCCCAGTCCTCCGGTAGGCTGCTTTTTCTGGCAAATTTGTATGCCTCATCTTTTGTTTTTATACTATCCCTGATTTCCCTTGTTATCCATGGATGCACCACCTTCCCCGATTTATTCTTTTGCCAAACTGGTATGAACAACTTTTGTACTTCATCCATGCAGTCTTTAAATACCTTCCATTGCACATCCACTGTCAACCCTTTAAGAATCACCTGCCAGTCTATCTTGGCCAATTCACATCTCATACCTTCAAAGTTACCTTTGTTCAAGTTCAGAACCCTTGTTTCTGACTTAATTTTGTCACTCTCCATCCTAATGAAGAACTCAACCATATTATGGTCACTCTTGCCCAAGGGGCCACGCACAACAAGACTGCTAACTAACCCTTCCTCATTACTCAATACCCAGTCTAGAATAGCCTGCTCTCTCGTTGGTTCCTCCACATGTTGGTTGAGAAAACTATCCCGCATACATTCCAGGAAATCCTCTTCCTCAGCACCCCTGCCAATTTGATTCACCCAATCTACATGCAGATTGAAGTCACCCATTATAACCGTGTTACCCTTGTTGCACGCATTTCTAATTTCCTGTTTGATGCCATCCCCAACTCCAATACTACTGTTAGGTGGCCTGTACACAGTTCCCACTAGCGTTTTCTGCCCCTTAGAGTTTCGCAGCTCTACCCATATCGATTCCACATCCTCCACGCTAATGTCCTTCCTTTCTATTGCATTAATCTCCTCTCTCACCAGCAACGCTACCCCACCTCCTTTTCCTTTTCGTCTATCCCTCCTGAATATTGAATATCCCTGGATGTTCAGCTCCCAGCCTTGGTCATCCTGGAGCCAAGTCTCCGTGATTCCAACTATAGCATAGTCATTAATCGCTATCTGCACCTTCAACTCATCCACCTTATTACGAATGCTCCTCGCATTGAGACACAAAGCCTTCAGGCTTGTTTTTACAACACTCTTACTCCTTATACAATGATGTTGACAAGTGGCCCCTTTCACATCGATCCCTATTACACTTGGCCATACTCTCCTATCCCTTTGTGAGCTTTCTTCCCCGTTAATTCTGGGGTCATTAACCATCGCTTTACTCTCTTTCCCTCTAACTCCGTCCTCGACTATCCCATTTGATACCCCACCCCCCTTATTCAGTTTAAAACCATCCGTGTAGCAGTGGCAAACCTGCCGGCCAGAATGCTGGTCCCCCACCTGTTAAGATGCAATCCGTCCCTTTTGTACAGTTCCCCCTTACTATAAAAAAAATCCCAGTGATCTAAGAATCTAAATCCCTGCCCCCTGCACCAGTTCCTCAGCCACACATTCAGGTCCCATATCTCCCTGTTCCTGCTCTCGCCAGCACGAGGAACTGGAAGCAAACCGGAGATAACAACCCTGGAAGTCCTGCTTTTCAGCATTTTTCCGAGCTCTCTGAAGTCCCGCTGCAAAAAATTCATCTCCTTCTTTCCAACATCATTTGTGCCAACATGCACGACCACTTCCAGCTGGTCACCTTCGCCCTTGAGGATTGTCTGCACTCTGTCCGTAACATCCTGGATCCTGGCACCAGGAAGGCAGCACACCATCCTGGAATCCCGTCTGTTGCCGCAAAAACCCCTGTCCGTACCTCTCACAATGGAGTCTCCAACTACAATGGCGTTGCCCGACTTTGGCCTCTGTGGGTTTGGCTCATCATTTGTTTGGCAAGCCAGTCCGCCGCTCAGTGGGATACCGTCTTCTGTCCCGGCAGCTTCCACGTGGGTGAACCTGTTCACAAGAGGTACAACACCCGGGGACCTTTGCATCCCATGTTTTCCTCCCTTTCTCACCGTCACCCACCTTCTCTCTTCTAGTGCCTTGGGTGTAACAATCTCACTGAAGGACTTGTCGAGAAACGACTCAGTTTCTCGAATGAACCTGAGGTCATCCACTTGTTTCTCCAGTTCCCCAACACGGTCCTTCAGGAGCTGTACCTGGATGCACTTCTCACATTTGTAGCATCCAGAGGCACCAGCAGTGTCCTTGACCTCCCACATACTGCAAGCATCACACTGCATCAGCTTGCTTGACATCTTCTTTTGCCTCGGTCTCGCCCTATCCAGTATTTTGCGCAGCCTCCTCGCCAAAGACTCTCGAGCCAAAGACTCACACTTCCCTCACAGGGCACTTCCCTCACAAGGCCGCTCCCTCACTGCCGCTCCCCAAGAGCTGCCTTGCTTATATTGACTGTTCAATTGCCTAATTTACAAACCAAATTCCTCAGTTTTGAGGAACTGCTTTCCCCCTCTGACTCACTGAGAACTCTCCTCCCACTTGGGCTAGAGCCAATCAGTGCTTTCTCCTGCTTCTCTTTGTTGCTGTTGCTTCAAAATCCACGGGAAGACTGAGTGAAGTCTTCCCGTGGAAGAGCCTGCACCGCCATATTGAATGGCGGTGCAGGCTCAAAGGGTCGAATGGCCTACTCCTGCACCTATTTTCTATGATTCTATGAATACGGAGCTTCCTATTGTGTTTAAGAAAGAACTGCAGATGCTGAAAAAATCGAAGGTAGATAAAAATGCTGGAGAAACTCAGCAGGTGAGGCAGCATCGAGATCCTTCTCAACCCGAAATGTCACCTTTTCCTTTGCTCCATCGATGCTGCCTCACCCGCTGAGTTTCTCCAACATTATTATTTACCTTCCTTTTGTATTATTCAGTCATATTTAGTCCTGCTTAAATATTCAGCCTGCTACACGGTGACGCAGGGGTAGAGTCGCTGCCTTACAGCACTTACTGCGCCAGAGAGACGGGTTCGATCCCGACCACGGGTGCTGTCTGTACGGAGTTTGTACGTTCTCCCCGTGACCTGCGTGGGTTTTCTCCAAGTGCTCCCGTTTCCTCCCACACTCCAAAGACTCCTGCAGGTTCGTAAGTTAATTGGCTTGGTATAAAGTGTAAATTGTCCCTAGTGTGCGTGGGTTAGTGTTAATATGCGGGGATCGCTGGTCGGAGATTTTGTAAGTTTCTATAAGATCCCCCCTCAATCTTCTAAATTCCACCGAGTACAAGCCGAGCCTATCCAGTCTTTCTTCATATGGAAGTCCTGCCATCCCAGGAATCAGTCTGGTGAATCTTCTCTGTACCCCCTCTATGGCAAGAATGTCTTTCCACAGATTAGGAGACCAAAACTGTACGCAATACTCCAGGTGTGGCCTCACCAAGACCCTGTACAACTGCAGTAGAACCTCCCTGCTCTTGTACTCAAATCCTTTTGCCATGAATGCCAACATACCATTTGCTTTCTTCATATGCTGTGTTTATCACCATAGTGCACGGTGTTTAGATCAGTTTAGTTTTTTTTAGTTTAGAGATACAGCAGGGACACAGGCCCTTCGGCCCGTCGTGTCCGTGCCGACCAGCGATCACCCCGTACGCTATCCTACACACACTAGGGACAATTTACAATTTGTCTGAAGCCAATTGACCTACAAACCCGTGTGTCTTTGGAGTGTGGGAGGAAAACAGAGCACCCGGAGAAAACCCACGCAGGTCACGGGGAGAACGTACAAACTCCATGCAGGCAGCGCCCGTAGTCAGGATGGAACCAGGGTGCCTGGCGCTGTGAGGCAGCAACTCTACCGCTGCGCCCCTGTGCCGCATGGGTATCTCTAAACTCTAAACACATCTTCACAGTGTGAGCAGAAAAGATATCTTAAGGGGCTGTCCCACTTTCACCACCTAATTCACCACCTTCTTCACCCATGGACATTTTTCATCATGTTGAAAAACGCCCCGACCTACTTGATGCCACGAGTACCTACGACTAGCATCACGGCCTGCTACGACCTCGTGACGACCATGCTGCGAGTATGAGTCGAAGGCAAACTTGGGAGCGTTCGTGAATTAGGTTGTGAAACATAGAAAATAGGTGCAGGAGTAGGCCATTCGGCCCTTCGAGCCTGCACCGCCATTCAATATGATCATGGCTGATCATCCAACTCAGTATCCTGTACCTGCCTTCTCTCCATACCCCCCTGATCCCTTTAGCCACAAGGGCCACATCTAACTCCCTCTTAAATATAGCCAATGAACTGGCCTCAGCTACCCTCTGTGGCAGAGAATTCCAGAGGCTCACCACTCTCTGTGTGAAAAATGTTTTCCTCATCTCGGTCCTAAAGGAATTCCCCCTTATCCTTAGACTGTGGCCCCTTGTTCTGGACCCCCCCCAACATCGGGCACAATCTTCCAGCATCTAGCCTGTCCAACCCCTTAAGAATTGTGTACGTTTTTATAAGATCCCCCCTCGGTCTTCTAAACTCTAGGTCGTGAAAGTGGGACAGGCCCTTAAGTCAATGAGTTCATAAGTTCATGTGATGGGGAGAAGGCAGGAACGGGGTACTGATTGTGGATGATCAGCCACAATCACATCGAATGTCAGTGCCGTCTATTGTCTAATTAGGCCATTCGGCCCATCAAGTCTCCCCCGCATTCAACCATGGCTGATCTATCTCTCCCTCTCAACCCCATTCTCCTGCCTTCTCCCCGTAACCCCTGACACCCGTGCTAATCGAGAATATATCTGCCTCTGCCTTATAAAATATCCATTGACTTGGCCTCCACAGCCTTCTGTGGCAATGAGTTTTTGATGAGCGTATTTGTTTATTTTCGCTCTGGACAGTTGCAGTGTTTATCACCCACCGTATCCTGTGTCTCGGGAGAGAATGGAACATTCTGTTATTAACAGCGACATTCTGTGACCAACTAATAATAATTAACTGAAGACTAAACCAAATTAATAGGAAATGCGCACATTTTTTCCTGTGTGGGTCGTTCATTAAGTTTGGGTTTATGGAGTCGTACAGCATGGTAACAGGCCATTCGGCCCGACTGGTCCATGCTGATCATAATGCCCCATCTAAGCTAGTCCCATTTGGTTCTTCTCCTGCCGAACCTTTCCTGTCCGTGTACCTTCTGAACCTTCTGAATTTTGTAGTCAGCTGGGCAGTCACGGTGGCACAACATAGAAGAAACGGAAACCACTTTCGACCATTAGGGAGACTGACAAAAACCTCTGGGAACCGCACGGAAACCTTGGGTGGGGCGCAAAGTCTCCAGAGGTTTCCGTTCAGGTTTCCTAAGTGGGACGGGGCATTACTTTCAGTGACTGATGGACAAGCACACCCAGATCTCGTGGTAACTCCCCTTCTCCTAACCTGATACCACTCCAATAATAATCTGCCTTCCTGTGCTTGCCACCAAAGTGGATAACCTCACATTTATCCATGCATCTGCCCAACTCACCCAACCTGTCCAAGTCGCCCTGCAGCCTCATAGCATCCTCCTCCCAGCTCACACTGCCACCCAGCTTTGTGTCATCCGCAAACTTGGAGAGCAGGAGAAACGAGAGTGGTGAGTCTCTGGAATTCTCTGCCACAGAAGGTAGTTGAGGCCAGTTCATTGGCTATATTTAAGAGGATGTGACACTTGTGGCTAAAGGGATCAGGGGGTATGGAGAGAAGACAGGTACGGGATACTGAGTTGGATGATCAGCCACGATCACATTGAATGGCGGTGCTGGCTCGAAGGGCCGAATGGCCTACTCCTGCACCTATTTTTCTATGTTTCTATGGTTCTATGTTTCTACGTCATTCGACCCATTGAGACTACACAGCCATTCACTTGCGAGGTGGCCACCCACATAGTCTTTAAGATGTGCATCCATGGGATATCCATGTGATCAGGGCCTGTTTTGCACAGTCAATCACTCTGCGTGAAAGAAATTAAGTTGAACAAAAGTGGAGAAATTTAAAATGTTTTGAAAATGCCTGAAATTTCTTTTAAGATTCAAAATTGCATGCAGCTGAGCCCAGAAGATTAATTTTGAAAGACGGCAGGTTTGGAATTGGAAGGCCTGCAATTTTATGTGTAGCAGATGTCCGCAACGTATATAACCTTAAATCAAAGCTGGCTGCTTTTAAAGAAAAAAGACAATTCTTCGGTCTTATTGCCAAGGTTATTTTTCTCCCTTCTTAAATGAGAACTGCTGTTTTTTTGTTTGGAAGTGGTTTTCTCTGCCTGACTAGTTATAGAGTCATACAGCGTGGAAACAGGCCCTTCGGCCCAACTAGCCCACACTGACCAACATGTCCCAAAGCAAATGGCACGTTGGTCCTTTATGACAAGAGGAATCGGATATCGGAGCAAAGAGGTCCTTCTGCAGTTGTACAGGGCCCTAGTGAGACCACACCTGGAGTATTGTGTGCAGTTTCGGTCTCCTAATTTGAGGAAGGACATTCTTGCTATTGAGGGAGTGCAGCGTAGGTTTACAAGGTTAATTCCTGGGATGGCGGGACTGTCATATGCTGAGAGAATGGAGCAGCTGGGCTTGTACACTCTGGAGTTTAGAAGGATGAAATGGAATCTCATTGAAACATATAAGATTGTTAAGGGTTTGGACACGCCAGAGGCAGGAAACCTCACCAGAGGCAGGATCAGCCATGATCATATTGAATGGCGGTGCAGGCTCGAAGGGCCGACTCCTGCACCTATTTTCTATGTTTCTATGAAACATGTTCCCGATGTTGGGGGAGTCCAGAACCAGGGGCCACAGTTTAAGAATAAGGAGTAAGCCATTTAGAACAGAGATGAGGAAACACTTTTTCTCACAGAGAGGCGGGATCGCTGGATGCTTTCAAGTGAGAGCTAGATAGGGCTCTTAAAGACAGCGGAGTCAGGGGATATGGGGAGATGGCAAGAACGGTGTACTGATTGTGGATGATCAGCCATGATCACATTGAATGGCGGTGCTGGCTCGAAGGGCCGAATGGCCTAATCCTGCACCTATTATCTGCACTAGTCCCACCTGCCGGTGTTTGGTCCATATCCCTCCAAACCTGTCCTATCCATGTACCTGTCTTAAAGGTCAGGATAGTCCCTGTCTCAACTACCTCCTTGTTCCATACACCCACCACGTTTTGTGTGAAAATGTTACCCCTCAGGTCCCTATTAAATCTTTCCCCCCCCCCCCTCAACTATATTCTGCACTCTGTATAATCCCAACTGCTCTACCTATTGTAGGTGAGTTTGCACGTGTGCGGGTGTCAGGGGTTATGGGGAGGGCAAGAGAATGGGATTAGGAGGGAGAGATAGATCAGTGATTGAATGGCGGAGTGGACAAGATGGGCCGAATGGCCTCATTCTGCTCCTGTCACCATGTGATCTCTAAACTAAACCTAGCAGCACAGTGGCGCAGGGGTAGGGTTGTTACCATGCAGAGCGTGCAGCACCGGAGACCCGGGTTCGATCCCGACTACAGGCGCTGTCTGTACTGAGTCAGTACGTTCTCCCCGTGACCTGCGTGGGTTTTCTCCGAGATCTTCGCTTTCCTCCCACACTCCAAAGTCGGACAGGTTTGCAGGCCAACTGGCTTGGTGTACGTGTAAATTGTCCCTAGTGTGTGTGGGATACTGTTAGTGTGCGGGGATCGCTGGTCGGCGCGGGCTCGGTGGGCCGAAGGGCCTGTTTCCGGGCTGTATCTCTAGATTAAACTAGAGTTTATAATCAATAAATCAAGTTCCCACGCATCTTTCTTGAAATATATACCTCTCTATTTCTCAAAACAGCTAACGTTCTGCATGCTGGATAGTTTGGAAAGTTTGCGGCTTTGGCTCGAATGGCCTAATCCTGCGCCTATTGTCTATTGTCTATTGACTGGTTCTTGTGTGAACAAACACACCAGAATGTGGTTCATCACTGATGCATGTTTCCATGGAAAGGATTCTGTTTCCGGACTGTTGTAACATGTATGCCGTTGGATTCTACTTCTTGTGCAAGAGAGGTGTAAGTAACCGTCCGCTCACACTAGTTCTGCCCTCTCCAACGTCAGCACATCCTTCCTCTAAACTGATCAATCACAACATTCAAAATGTTGCCTGACCAGCGCCTTAAGGGCCTGTCCCACCAGCATGCAACTCCATGCGATGAGCGCGACCTAACGTGGTCGCTTGAGCCGTCCGGCGTCGCGGGGCCGGTCCCGCTTCGATCGCCGGAATTGTGCGGAGTTCGTCCCGACATCGCGCGGGGCTCCGAAAAACTGACTGTTCAAAAATTCCGCGCGGCAACGGCTTGTCGGCTCGCAGTCGCCTCGACACATTACACACCGCCTCGACATCGTGCCTCCGTGAACCTATCTGTAGGTGCCTCTGTGACCCTCTATGTGTGTGGCTCCGTGGCCCTGTGTGTGTGTGTGCCTCTGTGCCCCTCTCTGTGTGCCCCTCTCTGTCCTGGCGAACTTACCTTAGACTTCGTTCCAAGTTCGCCTCACTTTGCGCCGCGTTGCGCCAACTCACCCGACCCCCGCGCGGCCCTCGCTGCCGGTTTGGTCGCGCTTGCCGCATGCAGGCCCATGCTGGTGGGAACGGCCCTGTACAGGGATCACCCGACCTCCGCGCGGCCCCCGCTTCTAGTTTGATCGCGCTCATCGCATGGAGTCGGATGCTCGTAGGACAGGCCCTTAATAAACCCTCAGCGTTACATCCAAAATAGGCAGAAAATGCTGGACTAACTGGGCCGGCATGGTGGCGCAGCAGCAGGGTTGCTGCCTCACAGCGCCAGACACCCGGGTTTGATCCTGACTAGGGGTGCTGTCTGCACAGAGTTTGTACGTTCTCCCCGTGACCTGCACGAGTTTTCTCTGAGATCTTTGGTTTCATCCCACACTCCAAAGACGTGCAGGTTTGTAGGTTAATTCCCGACTTCGGAGCTTGGGAGGCTCCGGCCGCAGGCCCGGCGGATGGGAAAATCGAGAGCTCGCAGGTCCCTGGTGGGAGACCGTTTTTCGAAGCTCCCACAACGGCAACTTCTCCCGCTGGAATCGCGGGGTTTAAATGACTAGGAGCGGGGCCTAACATCGCCCGGCGCGGCTTAAATGGGCCGTGGGACTTACCATCGCCCGCCGGGGGCTTTAACATCGTGAGCCCCGGTCTCCTCGACGCTGCAGTTGGACTGCTGGACCGCGGGAGAAGAACAAAGAGAAGAGATAAGACTTTTGCCTTCCATCACAGTGAGGAGGTGTTGGAGATTCACTGTGATGGATGTTTGTGTTAAGTGTGGGTCTTGTATCATAAAGGGCCTGTCTCACCAGCATGCAACTCCATGCGGTGAGCGTGACCAAACTGGAAGCGGGGGCCGCGCGGAGGTCGGGTGATCCCCATACAGGGCTGGTCCCACCAGCATGCGCCTGCATGCGGCGAGCGCGACCAAACCGGCAGCGGGGTCGCGCGGAGGTCAGGTGAGTGGCGCAAAGTTGGAACGAAGTCCGCGGTAAGTTCGCAAGGACAGAGAGGGACACACAGAGAGGGTCACGGAGGCACAGAGAGAGAGAGAGGGCCACGGAGGCACCTACAGAGAGGGTCACGGAGGCACAATGTCGAGGCGGTGTGTAATGCGTCGAGGCGACTGCGAGCCGACAAGCCGTTGCCGCGCGGAATTTTTGAACACAGTCATTTTTTCGGAGCCCCGCGCGATGTCGGGACCAGCTCCGCACAATTCCGCACGGCTCCGGCGATCGAAGTGGGACCGGCCCCGCGACGGCGGATGGCTCAAGCGACCACGTTAGGTCGCGCTAATCACATGGAGTCGCGTGCTGGTGGGACAGGCCCTTAAGACTGCAGAAAATGCAATTTTGTTCAAACCAAGCTGTTTGAATGACAATAAAAGGCATTCTATTCTATTCTAATTGGCTTGGTGTATGTGTATATTGTCCCGTGCGTGTGCAGGATGGTGTTAGTGTGCGGGGATCGCGGGTCGGCGCGGACTCGGTGGGCTGAAGGGCCTGGTTCCGCACTGTATCTCTAAACTAAACTGAACTAAACTCAACGGGGCAGGCAGCATCTCTGGAGAGAAGGAATGGGTGACGTTTCGGGTCAAGGCCCTTCTTCACTGATTGTCACATGTCTGATCTTCAGGCGGAAGAAGGGTGTCGACCCGAAACGTCACCATTCCTTCTCTCCAGAGATGCTGCCTGGCCCGCTGAGTCCAGAGATGGTGCCTGTCCAGCATTTTGTGTCTATCTTCAGTGTAAAGCAGCATCTGCAGTTCCTTCCTGCAGCATTGTGTTGCTGTTTTGTGACATCCCACAGCACTGTACTAAACAACCAGGCTGCATCATGTATTTAGGCCAGAATGTTTTACATCCCAAATAAAATGGACAGGAAATGTTGAGAGGGTAATGGGCCAAATGCGGGCATATTGAGAGTCATAGAGTGATACAGCGTGGAAACAGGCCCTTCAGCGCAACTTGCCCACACCGACCAACATGTCCCATCTATACTTGTCCCACCTGCCTGTATTTGGTCCATAACTCTCTAAACCTGTCCTATCCATGTACTTGTCTCAATATCCCAAAATCTCAATTAAGAGGGAGTTAGATGTGGCCCTTGTGGCTAAGGGGATCAGAGGGTATGGAGAGAAGGCAGGTACGGGATACTGAGTTGGATGATCAGCCATGATCATATTGAATGGCGGTGCAGGCTCGAAGGGCCGAATGGCCTACTCCTGCACCTAATTTCTATGTTTCTATGTTTCTATCCAATTAAATATAGTTCCAAGGCCTCCAACAAGGACCATGGGAGGTCAGGACCGCACTCTAGTTGGTGAGAGGACGGTTCAGTTGCCTGATAACAGCTGGGAAGAAACTGTCCCTGAATCTGGAGGTGTGCGTTTTCACACTTCTGTACCTCTTGCCCGATGGGAGTGGGGAGAAGAGGGAGAGGCCGGGGTGCGACTGGTCCTTGATGATGCTGCCGGCCTTGCCGAGGCAGCGTGAGGTGCAGATGGAGTCGATGCAAGGGAGGTTGGTTTGTGCGATGGTCTGGGCTGCGTCCACAATTCACTGCAATTTCTTGCGGTCTTGGATGGAGCTGTTCCCAAACCGTGCTGTGATGCATCCCGATAAAATGCTTTCTCTACGAAACTGAATCGAAATGACATTGAGCAGGGAAGTAACGAGAGGTGTTGTGACTTTAATATATTTGGGAATTGTGGTCAGATACAGATGTTTCAGGAGGAAATTCCAGAGTTTTGGACCACCCAGCCTTCATCAGGAATTCTCTGATGTTTCAGCCCAAGAGCACAAATCTCCACTTTGAAATGAACTGACTTTGGAATGGCCGTAAATGTGCCTGGTGTCTGTTTAGTTTAGTATAAACATTTCGCTCAGTCTGAATGTGTAGGAAGGAACTGCAGACGCTGGTTTAAACCAAAGATAAACACAGAATGCTGGAGTAACTCGGCGGGACAGGCAGCATCGGGTGACGTTTCTGATCGGGACACCTGAACATAGAAACATAGAAATTAGGTGCAGGAGTAGGCCATTCGGCCCTTCGAGCCTGCACCGCCATTCAATATGATCATGGCTGATCATCCAACTCAGTATCCCGTACCTGCCTTCTCTCCATACCCTCTGATCCCCTTAGCCACAAGGGCCACATCTAACTCCCTCTTAAATATAGCCAATGAACTGGCCTCAACTACCCTCTGTGGCAGAGAGTTCCAGAGACCCACCACTCTCTGTGTGAAAAAAGTCCTTCTCATCTCGGTCCTAAAGGATTTCCCCCTTATCCTTAAGCTGTGACCCCTTGTCCTGGACCTCCCCAACATCGGGAACAATCTTCCTGCATCTAGCCTGTCCAACCCCTTAAGAAGTTTGTAAGTTTCTATAAGATCGCCTCTCAATCTCCTAAATTCTAGAGAGTATAAACCGAGTGTATGCAGTCTTTGTTCATAAGACGGTCCTGACATCCCAGGAATCAGTCTGGTGAACCTTCTCTGCACTCCCTCTATGGCAATAATGTCCTTCCTCAGATTTGGAGACCAGAACTGTACGCAATACTCCAGGTGTGGCCTCACCAAGACCCTATACAACTGCAGTAGAACCTCCCTGCTCCTATACTCAAATCCTTTTGCTATGAAAGCTAACATACCATTCGCTTTCTTCACTGCTTGCTGTACCTGCATGCCTACTTTCAATGACTGGTGTACCATGACACCCAGGTCGCGCTGCATCTCCCCTTTTCCTAATCGGCCTCCATTTAGATAATAGTCTGTTTTCCTATTTTTGCCACCAAAGTGGATAACCTCACATTTATCCACATTATACTGCAGCTGCCAAACATTTGCCCACTCACCCAGCCTATCCAAGTCACCTTGCAGTCTCCTAGCATCCTCCTCACAGGTAACACTACCCCCCAGCTTAGTGTAATCTGCAAACTTGGAGATGTTGCCTTCAATTCCCTCATCCAGATCATTAACGTCATCCATTCCTTCTCTCCAGAGATGCTGCCTGCCCCTCTGAGTTACTCCAGCATTCTGTGTCTGTCTCAAGTCTGAAGAAGGGTCCCTCCTGATTAAATATTACTGTTTGCACGCCTTGTTGTCAACTTTCCCTCAGCCAATCCATTCTATATTTCAATTGATCACTATTCCCTTTGATCTGTCTTTTTCACACCTTACCTATCCATATCTCTACGTCTCCCTCTCCCCTGACTCTCTGTCTGAAGAAGGGTCGCGACCGGAAACGTCACCCAGTCCTACTCTCCATACCTGACCCGCTCAGTTACTCCTGCATTTTGTGTCAATCTTTGGTTCCATCGCACAGCATGGAAATAGGCCCTTCAAGCCCATTAATAAGGTCATAAGTGATAGGAGTAGAATTAGGCCATTTGGCCCATCAAGTCCACTCCGCCATTCAATCACGGCCGATCTATCTCTCTTTCCTAATTCCATTCTCCTCCCTTCTCCCCATAACCTCTGACACCCGTACTAATCAAGAATCTATCTATCTCTGCCTTAAAAAATATCCACTGACTTGGACTGTACAGCCGTCCGTGGCAAAGAATTCCACAGATTCACCACCCTCTGACTAAAGAAATTTCTCCTCATCTCCTTCCTAAAGGAACGTCCTTTAATTCTGAGGCTGTGACCTCTGGTCCTAGACTCTCCCACTAGTGGAAACTTCCTCTCCACATTCACTCTATCCAGGCCTTTCGCTATTCTGTACGTTTCAATGAGGCCCCCCCCCCCCTCATCCTTCTAAACTCCAGCGAGTACAGGCCCAGTGCCGTCAAACGCTCATCATATGTTAAGCCACTCATTGCTGGGATCATTCTCGTAAACCTCCTCTGGACCCTCTCCAGAGCCGGCACATCCTTCCTCAGATACGGGGCCCAAACTTGCTCACAATGTTCCAAATGCATCCTGACCAGCGCCTTATAGAGCCTCAGCATTACATCCCTGTTTTTGTACACAAGCCCCCTTGATATAAATGCTAGCATTGAGTTTGCCTTCCTTACTACCGATTCGACTTGCAGATTAACTTTTTGGGAATCCTGCACCACACTCCCAAGTCCCTTTGCACCTCCAAATTCTGGATTCGCACCCCATTTAGAAAATAGTCTACGCCTTTATTACTACGACCAAAATGCATGACTCCACACTTTGCTACACTATATTCCATCTGCCTCTTCCCTGCCCACTCTCCTAACCTGTCCAAGTCCTTCTGCAGAGTCCCTGCTGCATCTGCACTACCTGCCCCTTCCACCTATTTCGTACCATCTGCAAATTTGGCCACAAAGCTTTGGATGGACCATCGAGTCTACACCAACCATTGGTCACACAAGTGGACCGTCCCATCACCAACTAGAGAGCAGGCCTGAACTACCATCCCATAGAGTCATAGTCACAGAGATATACAACATGAAAGCAGGCCCTTGGGTCCAACTTGCCAGCATGCCCCATCTACACCAGTCCCACATGCCTGTGTTTTGCCCATATCCCTCCAAACCTATCCTATCCATGTACCTACCATCTGGATTGGCGCGGCCTTTCCTGCTGGAGACCGGCCAGCGCGTCAGCTTCAGCGGCGGCGCAGCACTGGATTCCATTGCGGAGCGGGCGATGCCTCACCGGGGATCACCGTGTTGGAGCTCCGGAGTGCTGGGACTGCCAACTTTGACACCGTGGAGCTGTGGTCAGCGGATCTTCCAGCCGCGGGCGGCACTGACTTTGACACCGTGGAGCCTGGGATCCTTGCTGGGCGCCGCCAGCGTCGAATCTTCACCCAGTTCGGCCTGTGGGCTTCGGGAGCCGCCATCCCCGGTAGGAAGTGGCCGGTTTGGAGGCTACGGGCCGCCGAGAGTGTTCTTCCGTTCAAGGGCCCGAAACATCGGGCTGCCGTTGCGGCGACTGCGGAGGCCTCAACAGGCCCCGACCACGGGTGAACATAGAAACATAGAAAAATAGAAAAATAGGTGCAGGAGTAGGCCATTTGGCCCTTCGAGCCTGCACTGCCATTCAATGTGATCATGGCTGATCATCCAACTCAGTATCCCGTACCTGCCTTCTCTCCATACCCCCTGATCCCTTTAGCCACAAGTGCCACATCTAACTCCCTCTTAAATATAGCCAATGAACTGGCCTCAACTACCTTCTGTGGCAGAGAATTCCAGAGACCCACCACTCACTGTGTAAAGAATGTTTTCCTCATCTCGGTCCTAAAGGAATTCCCCCTTATCCTTAGACTGTGACCCCTAGTTCTGGACTCCCCCAACATCGGGAACAATCTTCCAGCATCTGGCTTGTCCAACCCCTTAAGGATTTTGTAAGTTTCTATAAGATCCCCCCTCAATCTTCTAAATTCCAGCGAGTACAAGCCGAGCCTATCCAGTCTTTCCTCATATGAAAGTCCTGACATCCCAGGAATCAGTCTGGAGGAAACAAGAGGAAGAGGACTGAACTTTGGTGCCTTCCCTCACAGTGGGAAACGTTGATTACGCTCCCGGGGAATGTTTTTTATGTTTTACATTAAATTCTAAAGTGTTGTGTTTATCTTATCTGTGTGCTGCATGGTGACTCCAATTTCACTGCACCAATTGGTGTATGTGACAATAAGTGTCCTTTGTCCTTTGTACCTGTCTAAATGGTTCGTAAATGTTGCGCTAGTCCCTGCCTCAACTACCCGCTGGAGGTTATTGAGTCTCGGTGCGTTTCTGTATCGGCACGGTGGCGCAGCGGTAGAGTTGCTGCCTTGCAGCGGCAGAGACCGGGGTTCGATCCCGACCACGGGTGCTGTCGGTACGGAGATTATCCCTGCCTCAGCTACCCCCTCCGACAGCACATTCCATACACGCACCACCCTAAAAAAGTTACTCCTTAGGGTCCTAGTAAATCTTTTCTCAAACTTTATCTTGCACCAGACATGAAACCCTCTATTATGTATCTGTACACGGTGGACGGCTTGATTATATGTACAGTCTTTTTGTTGACTTGCTAGCAGCCACGTGACAATAATTTTAAACAAGGCTAAACACTAGCTCTATATTAGCCCAGTTTCACATCCACTTCATACACAGTAGAGGTGATTAAGAGAAGCCAATTAGCCTACAAACCCTATTGTCTTTGGAGTGTGGGAGGAAACTGGAACACACGGAGGAAACCCATGCGGTCACAGGGAGAACGTGCAAATTCCTGGGGTGAGGATCGAACCCGGGACTTTGGCGCTGTGAGGCAGAGACTGTACCACTGAAGGGCGGCACGACGGCGCAGCGGTAGAGTTTGTAGCCGCACAGCACCAGAGAGCCGGGTTCGATCCTGACTTAGAAACATAGACGGGTCAGGCAGCATCTGTGGGGAACATGGATAGGTGACGTTTCACAGAGTGCTGGAGTAACTCAGCGGGTCAGGCAGCATCTGTGGAGAACATGGATAGGTGACGTTTCACAGAGTGCTGGAGTAACTCAGCGGGTCAGGCAGCATCTGTGGAGAACATGGATAGGTGACGTTTCACAGAGTGCTGGAGTAACTCAGCGGGTCAGGCAGCATCTGTGGAGAACATGGATAGGTGACGTTTCACAGAGTGCTGGAGTAACTCAGCGGGTCATAGAAACATAGAAACATAGAAAATAGGTGCAGGAGTAGGCCATTCGGCCCTTCAAGCCTGCACCGCCATTCAATATGATCATGGCTGATCATCCAACTCAGTATCCTGTACCTGCTTTCTCTCCATACCCACTGATCCCATTAGCCACAAGGGCCACATCTAACTCCCTCTTAAATATAGCCAACGAACTGGCCTCAAATACCTTCTGTGGCAGAAAATTCCACAGATTCACCACTCTCTGTGTGAAAAATGTTTTTCTCATCTTGGTCCTAAAAGACTTCCCCCTTATCCTTAAACTGTGACCCTTTGTCCTGGACTTCCCCAACATCGGGAACAATCTTCCTGCATCTAGCCTGTCCAACCCCTTAAGAATTTTGTAAGTCTCTATGAGATCCCCCCTCAATCTTCTAAATTCCAGCGAGTACAAGCCGAGTCTATCCAGTCTTTCTTCATATGGAAGTCCTGCCATCCCAGGAATCAGTCTGATGAACCTTCTCTGTACTCCCTCTATGGCAAGAATGTCTTTCCTCAGATTAGGAGACCAAAACTGTACGCAATACTCCAGATGTGGCCTCACCAAGACCCTGTACAACTGCAGTAGAACCTCCCTGTTCTTGTACTCAAATCCTTTTGCTATGAATGCCAACATACCATTCGCTTTCTTCACTGCCTGCTGCACCTGCATGTCTACTTTCAATGACTGGTGTACCATGACACCCAGGTCTCGTTGCATCTCCCCTTTTCCTAATAGGTCACCATTCAAATGATAGTCTACTTTCCTGTGTTTGCCACCAAAGTGGATAACCTTACATTTATCCACATTATACTGCATCTGCCATGCATTTGCCCACTCACCCAGCCTATCCAAGTCACCTTGCAGCCTCCCAGCATCCTCGTCACAGCTAACACTGCCCCCCAGCTTAGTGTCATCCGCAAACTTCGAGATGTTGCATTTAATTCCCTCGTCCAAATCATTAATATATATTGTAAATAGCTGGGGTCCCAGCACTGAGCCTTGCGGTACCCCACTAGTCACTGCCTGCCATTCTGAAAAGGACCCGTTTACTCCTACTCTTTGCTTCCTGTCTGCCAGCCAGTTCTCTATCCACATCAATACTGAACCCCCAATACCGTGTGCTTTAAGTTTGTATACTAATCTCTTGAGGGGTAAGGGGTAAGCCACTTAGAACGGGGTCTCTTGAGCGGTAAGAATAAGGGGTAAGCCACTTTAAACGGAGACTAGGAAACACTTTTTCTCACAGAGAGTGGTGAGTCTGTGGAATTCTCTGCCTCAGAGGGCGGTGGAGGCTGGTTCTCTGGATGCTTTCAAGAGAGAGCTAGATGTGGCTCTTAAAAATAGCGGAGTCAGGGGATATGGGGAGAAGGCAGGAACGGGGTACTGATTGGGGATGATCAGCCGTGATCACATTGAATGGCGGTGCTGGCTCGAAGGGCCGAATGGCCTACTCCTGCACCTATTGTCCATTGTCTATTAAGGGTTCTGTCTGTGCGGAGTTTGCACGTTCTCCCCGCGACTGCGTGGGTTTTCTCCGGGTGCTCTGATTTCCTCCATCCAAAGACGTGCAGGTTTGTAGGTTGGTCGGCTTTGGTAAAATTGTCCCCAGTGTGTGCGTGTAGGATAGTGTTGATGTGTGAGGGCCGTTGGTCGGCACGGACTCAGTGGGCTGAAGGGCCTGTTTCCGCGCTGGATCTCTAAACTACTCAACTAAACTAAACGTGATGGAATGGTGGGCCAGATTCGATGGGCCGAATGGCCTATTACTGCTGCTACGTTTTATGGTCATGATTCCATTCAAATTGTTTTGCAGATTCTGCATTACTCAAGGTCTAAAACTGTACTTTGATGACAAAACAAAAATCAATAACCTCAACTATTTGTAATATCATAGACCTTAACATTTCATTATTGCTGACACCAATGCTGTATTATTTGCATGCTTTTCCGGGTATGTTTCACAAGTGGGTTTTTTAGATTACATCAGATTCTTTATTTGTCATTCAGACCGTTCGGTCTGAACGAAACTCTGTTCCCCTGCAGTCATACATATAATTAAAAATAAATAAATAAAAACGACAGAACACACAATAAACACAAATTTAACATCCACCACAGTGAGTTCACCAAACACCTCCTCACTGTGATGGAAGGCAAAATCTTAAAGTCTCTGTCTCTTCCCTCTGTGCTTCCCTCTGCGCCGAGGCGATCTGCGACCCCACCGGGCGATGGTAAGTAAGTCAGTCCCGCGGTTCAACCGAGCTCCGCGAATGGGCCGGTTCAACTCCACGGCCCGGGGTGGTCCACAGGGCCGCTGCCACTGCCGCCGCCGCCGCCCCCCCCGCTCCGGGACCGAGTCGGGTCGCCGCTGCTGCTGCCGCTGCCGCCGCCACCGCCGCCGCTGGAACCGCTCCGGGACCAAGTCGGGCCGCTGCCACCGCCGCTGCTGCTAGAACCGCTCCGGGAGTCGGGTCGCCGCCACCGCTGCTGCTGCTGCCGCCGTTCCTGGAACCGCTCGGGGACGCTCCGCCGCTCCGCTCCGCTCCGGGAATGAATCGGGCCGCCACCGCCATTGCTGCTGCTGGAACCGCTCCGGAACCGAGTCGGATCGCTGCCGCTGCTGCTGCTGGCGCTGCTGGAACTGCTCTGGGACAGAGCCGGGTCGAGGCCGCCAGCTCCGCCATTAGGCCTCGGCGCAGACAGAGACGGGGAACACGACAGAAAAGTCGCACTTCCCCCCCCCCCCCAGAAGGAAGAGGCCCAGACATGTTACTCCCCCCCCCCCACCCACATACACACACAATCTAACAAAACCAACTGAAAACAGGACAGAAAAATAAAGTACAGACGGACTGCAGGCGGGCCGCAGCTGTTAAGCCAGCGCCGCCATCTTGGGTTGGCACGGTGGCGCAGCGGTAGATTTGCTGCCTCACAGCGCCAGAGACCCCGGTTCAATCCTGACTATGGGCGCTGTCTGTACGGAGTCTGTACGTTCTCCCCGTGGGTTTTCTCCGAGATCTTCGGTTTCCTCCCACACTCCAAAGACGTGCAGGTTTGTAGGTAAATTGGTTTGGTGTACGTGTAAATTGTCCTGAGCGTGTGTAGGGTAGCGTTAGTGGACAAGCTCTTCCCATTGAGGGTAGGGAAGATTCAAACAAGAGGGCATGACATGAGAATTAAGGGACAGAAGTTTAGGGGTAACATGAGGGGGAACTTCTTTACTCAGAGAGTGGTGGCTGTGTGGAATGAGCTTCCAGTGGAAGTGGTGGAGGCAGGATCGATTTTAACATTTAAAAGTAAAGTGGATAGGTATATGGACGGGAAGGGAATGGAGGGGTATGGTCTGAGTGCAGGTAGATGGGACTAGGGAAAAATAAATGGTCGGCACGGACTGGAAGGGCCGAGAAGGCCTGTTTCCGTGCTGTAATTGTTATATGGTTATAGTGTGTGGGGATTGCTGGTCGGTGCGGACTCGGTGGGCCGAAGTGGTCAGCATGGACTCGGTGGGCCGAAGGGCCTGTTTCCGTGCTGCAGCCCTAAACGAAAACAAAAACTCTACAAGTTAAGGAATTGCAGTTTATTATCAGGTTTTAAGCTGAGTGTATTTTTTTAAACCATCTGTGTGGGGTTTGCACCCTCTCCCTGTGACCGTGTAGGTTTTCTCCGGGTGCTCCAGTTTCTCCTCACTTCCCATTGCTGTACTGGTCAGTCGGTCGGTTAATTCATTGAAAGGTGCAGCAGGGAAACAGGCCCTTCAGCCCACCAAGTCCATGCTGACCGCCGATCACCTATTCACACTAGTTCGATGTGATCCTACTTTCTCATCCACTCCCTAGACAAGTCTGATTAAAGATAGTCCGAGGGTCACCGGTGAGATACAGTGCCCTCCATAATGTTTGGGACAAACACCCATCATGTATTTATTTGCCTCTGTACTCCACAATGTGAGATTTGTAACAGAAAAATAAAATCACGTGTGGTTAAAGTGCACAATGTCAGATTTTATTAAAGGCTATTTTTATACATTTTGGTTTCGCCATGTAGAAAGTTGTAATTTCTACATGGTGAAACCAAAATGTATAAAAATACTCGTTAATAAAATCTGACAATGCGCACTTTATCCGCGTGTGATTTTTTTTATCTATTACAAATCTCAAAATGTTGAAATACAGAGGCAAATAAATACATGATGGGTCTTTGTCCCAAACATTATGTATGGCACCGTACATAGTAGTTCAGGACCGCTCTCTGGTTGTGGTAGGATGGTTCAGTTGCCTGATAACAGCTGGGAAGAAACTGTCCCTGAATCTGGAGGTGTGCGTTCGTTTTCACACTTCTGTACCCCTTGCCCGATGGGAGAGGGGAGAAGAGGGAGTGACCAGGGGTGCGACTGGTCCTTGATGATGCTGCTGGCCTTGCTGAGTTAGAAGTGAACTTATATATTATGTGATCTTATACCAGAAGCAACCAAATGCATCCTGTCATGTGACCTTTTGTTGTGGTCTTGATAAAAGCAATGACAAGAATTGTTTCAGCAGCTTTTGGCCTGCACTTAGACTGTGTAAATAGGCACAAAAAGCTGGAGTAACTCAGAGGGACGGGCAGCATCTTTGGAGAGAAGGAACGTTTTGGGTGGAGACCCTTCTTCAGTCTGAGAGTCAGGGGAGAGGGAAACGAGGAACAAGGCAGGATATGGTGTGCGTCTATGGTTGCCAACTGTCCTGTGCTAACCAGACATCCCGTACATTGGGCTAAATTGGCTTGTTCCAAACGGGACCGCGCTTGCCCCGTATTTGACCGCTACTACTCGGGTCGAGGGGACTGTCAGGTCGGAGCGCCGCGTCCGGCCCCGCCTCACCCGTCCCGGCGTAGTGCAGCCCATGGAGTGCACCAGCAGCAGCAGCAGCAGTAGCAGCAGTGCCTCGCCCGTGGCCCCGGCCAGCTGTCCGACCTTCGGTCCTTCGCTGACCGCCAACACCACCACCGCCACCCCTCCTTCTCACGGCCGATCATGAGTTGGATGGGGCGAGTGATGTCGCGGGGCCCCCCGGGCCAAAACTCCTCAGCTGGGCCCGCCGGCTGGGCTTTGCGTGCAGTCCAGCACCCAGGCCAACTCATCATTCACCCAGCCACGGCCCAGTCGGTCAACAAATTGCCGTCGGGGGATTTGTCCCGTGTTTTGACCTTTTGAGCCGTTATTTTTGGGAGTGAGAAAGTTGGCGACCCTGTGTGCATCATCCCACCCCCATCCTAGTTCTCCGACTAGTTTCACCATCCTCCGGACTAGATGTTACTGATTGTACGCCATGCTGTCAGCTTCCCTTCAACTCACAATCATCCGTTCTACATTTTCCTTGGTCATCGTTCCCTTTGATCTGTCATTTTCACACCTAACCCTTCCATAGGTGGCAGTACAGAGAAGGTTCATCAGACTGATTCCTGGGATGTCAGGACTTCCATATGAAGATAGACTGGATAGACTCGGCTTGTACTCGATGTACTTTAGAAACTTACAAAATTCTTAAGGGGTTGGACAGGCTAGATGCAGGAAGATTGTTCCCGATGTTGGGGAAGTCCAGGACAAGGGGTCACAGCTTAAGGATAAGGGGGAAATCCTTTAGGACCAAGATGAGAAAAACATTTTTTCACACAGAGAGTGGTGAATCTGTGGAATTCTCTGCCACATAAGGTAGTTGAGGCCACGTTATGTTGGCTATATTTAAGAGGGAGTTAGATGTGGCCCTTGTGGCTAAAGGGATCAGAGGGTATGGAGAGAAGGCAGGTACGGGATACTGAGTTGGATGATCAGCCATGATCATATTAAATGGCGGTGCAGGCTCGAAGGGCCGAATGGCCTACTCCTGCACCTATTTTCTATGTTTTCCATACCTCTATGTTTCCCTCTCCCCTGACTCCCCTGTAAATTGTCCCTTGTGAGAGTCGGATCGTGCAGACCAGTTTCCGCACGGTATCTCTCAACATGGAGGCTCCAAAGAGAGATGAATGGGGCGGCAGTCAGGTTCCTGCCTTACTGCGCCAGAGACCCGGGTTCGATCCTGTCCACGGGTGTACAGGGTTTGTGTGTTCTCCCCGTGGCCCGCGTGGGTTTTCTCCGGGTGCTCCGGTTTCCTCCCACACTCCAAAGACGTGCGGGTTTGTAGGTTAATTGACTTTGGTAAATTGCCCCACCTAGTGGATGAGAATGTAGCCTGCATTCCCCTGGTTATAAGACCGTACAATCCAGAAAACCAGTCAAACACCACCATCTGGTGGACAATTCACTTGTTCTGAAACCCATTCATAGACTGCATTTGATAGTATTTCAAAGACAAAATGAGTGGGAAGGAACTGCAGATGCCAATTTAAACCAAAAATAGACACAAAATGCTGGAGTAACTCAGCGGAACAGGCAGCATCTCTGGGGAGAAGGGATGGGTGACGTTTCAATAGACAATAGGTGCAGGATTAGGCCATTCAGCCCTTCGAGCCAGCACCGCCTTTCAATGTGATCACGGCTGATCATCCCCAATCAGTACCCCGTTCCTGCCTTCTCCCCATATCCCCTGACTCCGCTATCTTTAAGAGCCCTATCTAGCTCTCTCTTGAAAGCATCCAGAGAACCGGCCTCCACCGCCCTCCGAGGCAGAGAATTCCACAGACTCACAACTCTCTGTGAGAAAAAGTGTTTCCTCGTCTCCGTTCTAAATATAACCATATAACAATTACAGCACGGAAACAGGCCCTCTCGGCCCTTCCAGTCCGTGCCGACCATTTATTTTCCCCTAGTCCCATCTACCTGCACTCAGACCATACCCCTCCATTCCCTTCCCGTCCATATACCTATCCACTTTACTTTTAAATGTTAAAATCGATCCTGCCTCCACCACTTCTGCAGGAAGCTCATTCCACACAGCCACCACTCTCTGAGTAAAGAAGTTCCCCCTCATATTACCCCTAAACTTCTGTCCCTTAATTCTCATGACATGCCCTCTTGTTTGAATCTTCCCTACCCTCAATGGGAAAAACTTATCCACGTCAACTCTGTCTATCCCTTTCATCATTTTAAAGACCTCAAACAAGTCCCCCCCTTACCCTGTTGCGCTCCAAAGAATAAAGACCTAACTTGTTCAACCTTTCTCTGTAACTTAGTTGCTGGAACCCAGGCAACATTCTAGTAAATCTCCTCTGTACTCTCTCTATTTTGTTGACATGGCTTACCCCTTATTCTTAAACTTTGGCCCCTGGTTCTGGACTCCCCCAACATCGGGAACAAGTTTTCGGGTCGAGACCCTTCTTCAGACAAGTCAGGGGAGAGGGTAACGAGGAATATAGACGGTGGTGTGGGGGACAGAGGGGGAGCATCGAGAGAGGATGTTGTGGAACTCAAAGGCACTTGGACAGGCATGTGAATAGCAAAGGTTTAGAGAGATAGGGACCAAAAGCGGGCAGGTGGGACTGGATTAGGGCACCTTCGGTAGTATGGTTGAGTTGGGCCAAAGGGCCTATTTCTGTGCTGTATGACTGGAATAAAATTCAGCAAATCATTGACCCAAAGGTTTAAGGTGAAGTGGAGAAGATTTAATGGGAGTCTGAGGGTTAACATTTTCACACAAAGGATGGTGGAAGGATCTAAAATCATTAGATGTAGAATCTAAATGCCGGAGAAACTCAGCGGGTGAGGCAGCATCTATGGAGCGAAGGAATAGGTGACGTTTCGGGTCGAGACCCTTCTTCAGACTGATGTGGGGGTGGGGAGGGGGCGAGAAGAAGAAAGGAAGAGGCGGAGACAGTGGGTTGTGGGAGAGCTGGGAAGGGGAGGGAAAGGAGGGAGACAGCAGGGACTACCTGAAATTGGAGAAGTCAATGTTCATACCGCTGGGGGGTGTGAACTACCCAAGCGGAATATGAGGTGCTGCTCCTCCAATTTGCGGTGGGACTCACTCTGGCCGTGGAGGAGGCCCAGGACAGAAAGGTCGGATACGGGATGGGAGGGGGAGTTGAAGTCAACCTGAGCCACCGGCATCATGCACCTCCATCTGCAGTTATTTCTTAAAATCATAAGAGGAATACATTGTGTAGACAGAAACACAGTCTTTTCCCAGAGGAGGGGAATTGTGGACGAGAGGACATAAGTTTTAAGGTGAGGGTAATTAATAAGAATCTGAGGGGTAACTTTTTCCCTCTTTCTCCAATGTTCTATAGATTCAGGATCAGATCCTGTGGATTGGAGGGCAGCTAATGTTATCCCACCTTTCAAGAAAGGAGCGAGAGAGAAAATGGGGAATTATAGACCAGTTAGCCTGACATCGGTGGTGGGGAAGCTGCTGGAGTCAATTATTAAAAGAGTATTAAGGGCGCATTTGCATAGCAGTAAAAGGTTTGGTCCAAGTCAGCATGGATTTATGAAAGGGAAATCCTGCTTGACTAATCTTCTGCATTTTCTTTGAGGATGTGACAAGTAAAATGGATGAAGGAGAGCCAGTGGATGTAGTTTATCTGGACTTTGAAAGCCTTTGATAAGGTCCCACATAGGAGATTAGTGGGCAAAATTAGAGCACATGGATTTGGGGGTAGGGTATTGGCATGGATAGAGATGTTGGCAGACAGGAAGCAAAGAGTAGGAATCCGGGTCCATGTCAGAATGGCAGGCAGTGACGAGTAGAGTGCCGCAAGGCTCGGTGCTGGGGCCGCAACTGTTTACAATATATATTAATGATTTAGATGATGGAATTAAAAGTAACAGTAGCAAATTTTCAGATGACATAAAGCTGTGTGGCAGTGTGAAATGTGAGGAGGATGCGAGGAGGTTGCAGGGTGACTTGGACAGGTTGAGTGAGTGGGCAGATGCATGGCAGATGCAGTATAATGTAGATAAGTGTGAGGTTATCCACTTTGGAGGCAAGAACAAGGAGGCAGATTATCTCAATGGTGTCAGACTTGGAAAAAAGGAGGTGCAACGAGACTTGGGGTTCCTTGTACACCAGTCACTGAAAGAAAACATGCAGGTACAGCAGCCAGTGAAGAAAGCTAATGGCATGTTGGGCCTTCATAACGAGAGGATTTGAGTAGAGGAGTAAAGAGATCCTTCTGCAGTTGTACAGGGCCCTGGTGAGACCACATCTGGAGTATTGTGTGCAGTTTTGGTCTCCTAATTTGAGGATGGACATCCTTGCTATTGAGGCAGTGCAGCGTAGGTTCATGAGATTGATCCCCGGGATGGCGGGACTGTCATATGAGGAAAGATTGGAAAGGCTGGGCTTGTATTCACTGGAGTTTAGAAGGATGAGGGGAATCGTATAGAAACATATAAAATTATAAAAGGACTGGACAGGCTAGATGCAGGACAAATGTTCCCAATGTTGGAGGAGTCCAGAACCAGGGGCCACAGTCTAAGAATAAAGGGGAGGCCATTTAAAACTGAGATGAGAAAAAAACTTTCACTCAGAGCGTTGTGCATTTATGGAATTCTCTGCCACAGAGGGCAGTGAAGGCCAATTCACCGCACGAGTTTAAAAAGAGAGTTAGATAGAGCTCTCGGGGCTAGCGGAATCAAGGGATATGGGGAGAAGGCAGGCACGGGTTATTGATTGGGGATGATCAGCCATGATCACAATGAATGGCAGTACTGGCTCGAAGGACTGAACGGCCTCTTCCTGCATCTATTTTCTATGTTTCTATCGCGGAGAAATCGCACGCGATCATGGGGAGAAAGTACAAAATGCATACAGACCTGTAGTCACGATCGAACCCGGGTCTCTGGTACTGTAAGGCAGCAACTCTACCGCTGCGCCATCGTGCTGCCCAAATGCATTTATATCTTATCATTCAGAATCCTCGCCAGTAACTTACATACCTCAAATTAAGGATAAGGGGGAAATCCTTTAGGACCAAGATGAGGAGGACTTTTTTCACACAGACAGTGGTGGGTCTCTGGAACTCTCTGCCACAGAGGGTAGTTGAGACCAGTTCATTGGCTATATTTAAGAGGGAGTTAGATGTGGCCCTTGTGGCTAAGGGGATCAGAGGGTATGGAGAGAAGGCAGGTACGGGATACTGAGTTGGATGATCAGCCATGATCATATTGAATGGTGGTGCTGGCTCGAAGGGCCGAATGGCCTACTCCTGCACCTAATTTCTATGTTTCTATGTTTCTTAATGTCAGGCTCAGTAGTCTATAGTTCCCAGCCTTTTTCCATGCAGCCCTTCTTAAATAGAGGCACATTAGCCTCACCCGTGTCTAATGATGACTCGTCTAGTCAACCAGGGCTCCTGCATTTCTTCCCTAACTTCCCGTTGAGACTTTGGATATAACTGATCCGGTGCAGAAGATTCATCAGCCGTGGGAAATCGAGATAGATCCGTCATGAATGGATGGCGGAGTAGATGGGCCGAATAGCGCCTTCTCGAATATAATACAGACACTGTCCTCAAGACAGCGTTAAAACTGTGTAAAACTGTGCAAAAGGACAGTCTGAAGAAGGGCCCCATAAATTCACAAGCCATTATGTTCTAGGAGCAGAATTAGGCCATTTGACCCGTCTATTCAGCCATTCTATCATGATCTATCTTTCCCTCTCAGCCTATTCTCCTGCCTTCGGCCCATAACCCGACACCCTTCCGAAGAAGGCAGTGAAAGCCAATTCTCTGGATGCTTTCAAGAGAGAACTAGATAGAGCTCTTAAAAATAGTGGAGTCAGGGGATATGGGGAGAAGGCAGGAACTGGATACTGATTGTGGATGATCAGCCATGATCACAGTGAAATGGCTCGAAGGGCCTACTCCTGCACCTATTGTCTATTGTCCCAAAACCTCACAGTTTAAGGATAAGGGGGAAGTCTTGTAGGACCGAGATGAGAAAAACAAATTTTCACACAGAGAGTGGCGAATATCTGGAATTCTCTGCCACAGAAGGTAGTTGAGGCCAGTTCATTGGCTATATTTAAGAGGGAGTTAGATGTGGCCCTCGTGGCTAAGGGGATCAGGGGGTATGGAGAGAAGGCAGGTACGGGATACCGAGTTGGATGATCAGCCATGATCATATTGAATGGCGGTGCAGGCTCGAAGGGCCGAATGGCCTACTCCTGCACCTATTTTCTATGTCACCTATTCCTTTTCTTCAGAGATGCTGCCTGACCCTCTGAGTTATTACTCCAGCACTTTGTGTCTCTTCTGTGTTCTAGACATCTCCATCGACAGTCTCATGTCTTCATATCTTTCTCCACGATAAAAAACAGAGAAATACTCAATGAGGACCTTGCCCGCGGTATGGGAATAGGAAGCATTTATTTTGGTTTAGTTTAGAGCAGGGGTCGGCAACCTACGGCCCCCGGGCCGAATGCAGCCCGTAACCAGAATGACCCGGCCCGCAAGCGGATTTTTTTTTCCCCGTAGTCATCAGGCCCGCCGAGCGCCGAGCTGTCTGTACCACATCCTGCGCAAAGCCGCCAGCACGGCCACGCACCTTCTGTGAACACGTTTAAGAACTGCAGATGCTTGCGATTGGAGAGAATTAGGTTTATCCTAATGGATAAATATGCACTTTTTGAACAAATATGGTCTCCATTCACTGACTATATGAAGGGGTAGCTGGGCTCAGCATTGTAACTCAATAAGTACCCAGTGGTAGGATCAGATGAAAAGATTTAATCTGAGACTTGTATACTCGTCTCTATATATATTGTTATTTGAAATTGTTCCATTCATTGTTAAGATGTATACCACAATTTTTTTTTTTTTTTAGTATAATAATTGTTTGCCAGATTTTTTGAATTTTTTTAAATGTTTTAAAAAATTTTAATTTAAATTTTTTTTTTTTTTTTTTTTTAATTTTTTTTTTTTTTATATTATTTTTTTTTCTCTCACATATAATCGAAATCATAATCAATATTATTTAATCACTTTTTTGATTAAACATCTATTATTTCTTTACTCTTTATTCTTTTCACTCTCAAAAAAAAAATAGAGGCTTATATAGATTACTTTGTAATACCTATATAACTTTGGAAATATGTAAAATGTATATCTGAAAGACTGTTATATTATTAGTAATATGTATGGCTTCTAATAAAAATATTTTTTAAAAAAAGGATGCTGGAAAAATCGAAGGTAGACAAACATTGCCGGAGAAGCTCAGCGGGTGAGACATGCGAGGATTGCATGAGGCTGCCTCACCCGCTGAGTTTCTCCAGCATTTCTGTCTGCCTTCTGTGAACACGTGATTTGATGCCTGCCATCCGGGGCGGGATCCAGGTGTGGACGCCTCCGCTCACAGACGTGCGCCCCAGCCCCTAAGCAGCACATGTGGATAAATGTGAGGTTATCCACTTTGGTGGCAAAAATAGGAAAACAGACTATTATCTAAATAGAGGCCGATTAGGAAAAGGGGAGATGCAGCGCGACCTGGGTGTCATGGTACACCAGTCATTGAAAGTAGGCATGCAGGTGCAGCAGGCAGTGAAGAAAGCAAATGGTATGTTAGCTTTCATAGCAAAAGGATTTGAGTATAGAAGCAGGGTTCTACTTCAGTTGTATAGGGTCTTGGTGAGACCACACCTGGAGTATTGCGTACAGTTCTGGTCTCCAAATCTGAGGAAGGACATTATTGCCATAGAGGGAGTGCAGAGAAGGTTCACCAGACTGATTCCTGGGATGTCAGGACTGTCTTATGAACAAAGACTGCATAGACTCGGTTTATACTCTCTAGAATTTAGGAGATTGAGAGGGGATCTTATAGAAACTTACAAAATTCTTAAGGGGTTGGACAGGCTAGATGCAGGAAGATTGTTCCCGATGTTGGGGAGGTCCAGGACAAGGGGTCACAGCTTAAGGATAAGGGGGAAATCCTTTAGGACCGAGATGAGAAGGACTTTTTTCACACAGAGAGTGGTGGGTCTCTGGAACTCTCTGCCACAGAGGGTATGGAGAGAAGGCAGGTACGGGATACTGAGTTGGATGATCAGCCATGATCATATTGAATGGCGGTGCAGGCTCGAAGGGCCGAATGGCCTACTCCTGCACCCAATTTCTATGTTTCTATGTTTCTAACAAGGTTGCCCGACCTCTGGTTTGGAGATACAGCGCGGAAACAGACCGAGTCCGCACAACCAGCGATCCTCGCATGTTAAACACTCTCCTACACACACTAGGGACAATTGACATTCATACCAAGCCTACAAACATGTACGTCTTTGGGGTGTGGGAGGAAACTGAAGATCTCGGAGAAAACCCACGCGGTGACAGGGAGCACGTACAAACTCCGTACAGACAGCACTCTTCGAACCCAGGTCTCCGGCGCTGTAAGCGATGTCGAGCAGCAACTCTACCGCTGCGCCACCTAGTTGGAGATATGAAAGGAAAAACGACACGAAGGCTTGAATGAAGAGCGTTTCTTTGCCATTTTATTTCATCGTTTCCATCACAGGGGTCAGTTTCAGAAACAGGAAACATGTTAAAGGATGTTATTAACACACAACAGCATGGTTTAGTGACTCGCGTCTATAATATTACATGTGAACAAGAACATACAACAGTGTCAGCATTCCACCAGTCAAATAAACATTCCAACTCGCATTCTAATAACTTAAATGTAACGTCAATTCAAACCACCGTTTGAACATCAATGTGAAACATCTAGCAAATTTGTCATTGTAACCATTATATTTGTATCTTAACACAGAGTGGTCTTTCTGAATTTGTCATAAATGTTTTTAATATAAAGTTACTTCCGTGAAAGCATAAGCTCCTACCGTTTATAGTTTGAGGTAGCCTCTTGGATGAAACAAGTAAAGGTTGGGGACAATCAAAAACATTTTCTTCAGATTTGACCTTTATAATAAAAAGGTCTCAATATTTGATCTTTTGTTTTAAAAAAAAGTTTAGTGTAAAGATACATGCCCTTCAGCACACCGCGTCCGCACCTACCAGCGATCCCCGCATATTAACACTACCCTACACACACACACTAGGGACATTTATTTTAACATTTATAACCAAGCCAATTAACATACAAACTCTAGTATGAAAGTACACAAGCGACTAGTTATTCAAAGGACTAGATATTCAAAAGGTCACTGCAGATACGAGGGATGCAATATTTTATTAATTTTTTTAAAATTAGGAACAAAGAACTGCAGATGCTGGTTTGCAAAAAAAAAAGGACAAAGTGTTGGAGTAACGCAGTGGGTCAGGCAGCATCTGTGGAGAACATGGATAGGTGACGTTTCACAGAGTGCTGGAGTAACTCAGCGGGTCAGGCAGCATCTGTGGAGAATATGGAAGGTGGACAAAAATGCTGGAAAAACTCAGCGGGTGAGGCAGCATCTATGGAGCGAAGGAATAGGTGACGTTTCGGGTCGAGACCCTTCTTCAGACACTGCAGAATATGAATATGGATAGGTGACGTTTCAGAACAAAACAGGAAAGATATATGGAGATTGTTGAAAGAAGTGAGTTCTTAACTTAGACTGGTTGGCCCAGCCTCGGATGGGCCAAAGGGCTTGTTTCAGCGCTGTCTCTCTAAACCAAACCTAACTAAGAGAGAATGTGTAGGGAGGAACAGCAGATGCTGGTTTAAACCGAAGACAGACCAAAAAAAAAGCTGGAGTAACTCAGCGGGTCAGGCAGCATCTGTGGGGAACATGGATAGGTGACGTTTCACAGAGTGCTGGAGTAACTCAGCGGGTCAGGCAGCATCTGTGGAGAACATGGATAGGTGACGTTTCAGGTCGAGACGCTTCTTGGATAGAAATGGAAATTTTTATGGGATTCTGGTGTTAAATTCAGCAGAACCCTTGCCTTCACTTGCTTGGTCATCCACATCCCCTCCCCCCCACCCCTGGCAAATAACGGCTGAATATATCACCCAAAACTAAAAGTAGCAGGTGTTCAAAGAAGGAACAAGCTCTTTTATAGTGTAAGAAGGAACTGCAGGTGCTGGTTTACACCAAAGATAGACACAATATGCGGGAGTAACTCAGCCGATCAGGCAGCATCTCTGGAGAGAAGGAATAGGTGACGTTTTGGGTCGAGACCCTTCACATACAGCCTATTCTTCCAGACCCGTTTCACGCAGATCCTTCATATGGACCCTTTTACCTAAGCACATTAGAGGAGAAAAGAGAACAGCCCCAAACAAAGGATATAGGGAGATGGTTGAAACAGGACCAAGGGAAGTGTGTTCTGAATGTGGGAAGCCTTGAACCAATGCAGAAGAGGTTAGGGATGGGGTTTGTAGAGTGAAGAGGCAGGTAGCTGTGGTATAGACCAAGGGAAAAGGGATTGGGTGGATTGCATAGAATGAGTCTAAAGTGTAAAAGGACTAGATTGCAAAAAAAATACCAAGACTATTAGTTTGAATATTGTGTTCAGTTCTGGGCACCGTGTTATAGGAAAGATGTTGTCAAGCAGGAAAGGGTGCAGAGAAGATTTACCAGGATGTCGCCAGGACTCGAGGGTGTGAGCTATAGGGAGAAGTTGAGCAGGCTATGACTCTATTCCTTGGAGCACAGAAGGCTGAGGGATGATCTTATCGAGGTGTACAAAATCACGGGAGGAATAGATCGGGTAGAGTCTCTTGCCCAGAGGAGGAGGACCAGAGGACATAGGTTTAAGGAGAAAGGGGGGGTAACTCTTTCACACAAAGGGTGGTGGGTGCATGGAACGAGCTGCTGGAGGAGGTAGTTGAGGCTGGGACTAGCCTCAACTACCTTCTTACCGTTCCTTCTTACACTATAAGAAACATTTGGACAGGTTTGGAGGGATATGGGCCAAACGCAGGCAAGTGGGACTAGTGTAGACGGGACATGTTGGTCAGTGTGGGCAAGTTAGGCTGAAGGGCCTGTTTCCATTCTGTATCACTCTATGCCTATCTCGGCATGAAGAAGCAAGAAGCAAGACTAATTTTAAATTGACTGAATCATTGGTGAAGGTAGAAATTGTGGCAAATGTGGCATTTAATGCGAGAACTGAGAAAAAAATCTGAGGAAAGACATTCCTGCCATAGAGGGGGTACAGAGAAGATTCACCAGACTGATTCCTGGGATGGCAGGAATTTCATATGAGGAAAGACTGGATAGACTCGGCTTGTACTCGCTGGAATTTAGAAGATTGAGGGGGGATCTTATAGAAACTTACAAAATTCTTAAGGGGTTGGACAAGCTAGATGCTGGAAGATTGTTCCCGATGTTGGGGGAGTCCAGAACAAGGGGTCACAGTCTAAGGATAAGGGGGAATTCCTTTAGGACCAAGATGAGGAAAACATTCTTTACACAGAGAGTGGTGAGTCTCTGGAATTCTCTGCCACAGAAGGTAGTTGAGGCCAGTTCATTGGCTATATTTAAGAGGGCGTTAGATGTGGCACTTGTGGCTAAAGGGATCAGGGGGTATGGAGGGAAGGCAGGTACGGGATACTGAGTTGGATGATCAGCCATGATCACATTGAATGGCAGTGTAGGCTCGAAGGGCCGAATGGCCTACTCCTGCACCTATTTTTCTATGTTTCTATGTTTCTAAAAAAAGGACGTTCCTTTAGGAAGGAGATGAGGAGGCATTTCTTTAGTCCGAGGGTGGTGAATCTGTAGAATTCATTTTTTTTTTAAAAGAGGGCCAATTAACCTGCAAAGCTGCACGTCTTTGGAGTGAGGGAGGAAACTGGAGCTCCCTGAGAAAACCCACGAGGTCCCGGGGTGAACGTGCAAACTCCGTATGGACAGCACCCGTAGTCGGGATTGATCCCAAGTCTCTGGTACTGTATGGCTGTGCTAGCGTGCGGCCCTAAGATTAGTAAAAATGTCAAAGGTTATGGGAGTAGGCTGAGGAATGAGGTAGATCAGCGTGGATGGTACTGGGCCTGCACCCGTCAAGGAGTATCCCTGGAGATCGTAGATAGGTGACGTTTCAGAGTCATTCTTCTGAAGACAGGGCCCGACCTGAAACGTCACCAATCCACGTTCTCCAGAGATGCTGCCTGACTCACTGAGTTCAACCAGGACTATCTTTTTTTTTTTTTTTTTTCAAATTGTACACCAGCATCTGCAATTCATTAAGGGTCCCTTGGGATGGCGGGACTGTTATACGAGGAAAGATTGAAAAGACTAGGCTTGTATTCACTGGAGTTTAGAAAGATGAGGGGGGAATCTTATAGAAACATATAAAATTATAAAAGGACTGGACAAGCTAGATGCAGGAAAAATGTTCCCAATATTGGGCGAGTCCAGAACCAGGGGCCACAGTCTTAGAATAAAGGGGAGGTCATTAAAGACTGAGGTGAGAAAAAAAAAATTTACCCAGAGAGTTGTGAATTTATGGAATTCCCTGCCACAGAGGGCAGTGGTGGCCAAGTCACTGGATGGATTTAAGAGAGAGTTAGATAAAGCTCTAGGGGCTAGTGGAGTCAAGGGATATGGGGAGAAGGCAGGCACGGGTTACTGATAGGGGACGATCAGCCATGATCATAATGTTGGCTAGAAGGGCCTCCTCCTGCACCTATTTTCTATGTTTCTATTAGAAGAAACAAGGAACTGCAGGTGCTGGTTTATACCAAAAATGGACACAAAGTGCTGGAGTAACTCAGCTGGTCAGGCAGCATGGCCTGCGAGAAAAGATGGGTGCGGTATCATAAGGGTCCGAAGCTTCGCCAATCCTTTTTCTCCAGAGATGCCGCCTGAACGGCTGAGTTACTCCAGCACTTTGTGCCTGTCTGCAGTTCATCGCTTGTACCGTAGAGAATAGCTGATGGAGAAGGGTCTCGACCCGAAACATCACCTACACCCTTTCTGCAGGGATGCTGGATAGAATGAATGTGGAGGGGATACATCCACCATCGGGAGAGACTAGGGCCAGAGGCCACCGCCTAAGAATGAAAGGATGTACCTTTAGAAACGAGATGAAAAACAATTTCTTTAGTCAGTGGGCGGTGAATCTGTGGAATTCATTGCCACAGACTGCGGTGGCGGCCAAGTCTATGGATTGACAGATTGTTGATTAGTACGGGTGTCATGGGTTATGGGGAGAAAGCAGGAGAATGGGGTTGAGAGGGAACAGTAGATCAGCCATGAGTAGATTTGATGGGCCGAATGGCCTAATTCTGCTCCTAGAAGCTATGAACATGATCCACTGAGTTACTCCAGCGTCTCGTGTCTATCTTCAGGATAAAGTACTAGCTTTATTTTTAAAAAGACAAGAGTGATTTATCATCTGAAGGCCGTAAAGAGGTTTAGGTGAATGAAGGGCCTGTCCCATTTACGCGATTTTTTTTCGGTGACTGCCGGCACCCGTCATTAGTCACAGCGGGTCGCCGAAAACTCCAGCGGCAACCAGAAAAAGGAAGGACTCTTTGGCCGACTACTCACGACAGAACAAGGTACGACTCTTTGGGCGACTACTCACGACCATACGGATTGTGGATAGTGAAAACATGTTGAAAATATTCGGCGACCTGCTTCTCATTTAAGAATAAGGAGCAAGGCATTTGGAACGGAGACGAGGAAACACTTTTTCTCACTGAGAGACTGGTGAGTGTGGAATCCTCTGCCTCACAGGGTGGTGGAGGCCGGTTCTCTGGATGCTTTCAAGAGAGAGCTAGATAGGGCTCTTACAAGTAGCAGAGTCAGGGGATATGGGGAGAAGGCAGGAATGGGGTACCGATTGGGGATGATCAGCCATGATCACATTGAATGGCAGTGCTGGCTCGAAGGGCCGAATGGCCTACTCCTGCACCTATTGTCTATGATGGGCGCCGGCAGTCGCTGAAAAAAAAAAAAAAATTGCGTAGGTGGGACAGGTCCTCGAGGCTGGAAATATACACCAATGTACACTTTTTAATTGGATTGTGCTCATTAGATCGTTAATGTACACTTCCAAGTCCCACTATTTTTTTTTAAACTGTAACCTCTTAACAACTATGTTTTGCCAATAGTTTTGAAAGCCAGTATCAACACATTTTGGGCAGAGGAATCAAAAACTAAAAATGCCACATAAAAGAACAGTATGTTTAGCTGCAGCCCTTTTAGAGAATAAACATTTCCTGCCGTGATGGCGCAGAGAGGTAATTTGTAAATGCAGCAATGGATAATACAGAACACCAAGCAAAAAACAAACACCGACCAGAGCAGGCTGGTCACAAGGAGCATCGGCACGCTCGAACTTTGGAACAAAGTGCTGCAAACATCAAGGGGAAATGCAACCAACCGTTAGCAAGACCGGTCTTATTTCGAAAGCAGCTGCTGCTATATCTCCCTTGCTTCAGTCTAGTTTAGAGATACAGCGCGGAAACAGGCCCTTCGGCCCATCGAGTCGGCACCGACCAGCGATCTCCGCACACTTATACTACCCTACACACACACGCGCGCGCGTGCACGGGAAAATTTACAATTACACCGCAGCCAATTAGCCTACAAACCTGGACGTCTTTGGAGTGCGGGAGGAAATCGGAGAAAACCCACGCAGGACACGGGGAGAAGGTACAAACTCCGTACAGACAGCGATGGAACCCGGGTCTCTGGCGCTGTGAGGCAGCGACTCTACCGCTGCACTCACCGTGCCGCCCAGCTGTCATCATTTTATTTGTGTGGTGCTATTTTCAAACACAGGGTACACAGGCCTGTCGAAAACGGCAACCGAACAGTGAACAAGATGGCCGTTACAACGTTAATCTATTAAAGTCAGGAGAGGGAGGAATAGGACCAGAGGGAGGAGAAAATAAAAAATATCCTCCATTCTACACATAAGGGACGTCGAGTGTGTGGAACAGGATTATTGATCCTTTGAAGTAGTGTTAAACTTTGGGGGCGGCACGGTGGCGCAGCGGTAGAGTTGCTGCCTTACAGCGCCAGAGACCCGGGTTCGATTCCCACTACGGGTGCTGTCTGTACTGAGTTTGTCGTTCTCCCCGTGACCTGCGTGGGTTTTCTCCGAGATCTTCGGTCCCCTCCCACATAAAGACGCACAGGTTTGGAGGTTAATTGGCTGGGTGTACGCGTGTAGGATAGTGTTCATGTACGGGGATCGCTGGTCGGTGCGGACTCGGTGGGCCGCAGGGCCCGTTTCCACGCCGCATCCAAGTCAGTTTCCACAGAGCACTGCCACTCTACTTCTACCATGCACCGTTCAGCTCCAAAATAAAATTAGCTATTCAGTGCAAAATATTTAGCTATTCCACATTTTCATTCCAAATATTGGACAATATTTCCTGCAGAAACACAGATGGGGTTGTTCCCCGAGCTATCTGCCTGTAATTTGGGCCTAGGCTCTAAAAGATGAAGGATAATGCCCTAATCTTTTTTTAATAACAAAAGCCATGAGTTTATTTTTGAGATAAAGCACGGAAACAGGACCTTCTGCCCACTGAGTACATGCCGGCCATCGATCGACGAACACCCATGCAGCACGGAAACAAGATCCTCGGCCCACCGACCATCGATCACCCGGTACGCTAATTCTATCTTATCCCACTCTCTCATTCACTCCCTGCGGATTAGGGGGGCAATTTACAGAGGGCAAATTAACCTACAAACCCGCACGTCTTAGGGATGTGGGAGAAACCAGAGCGCATGGGAGGTGACCCACGGGGTCACAGGGAGAACGTGCAAACTCCACAGACACTGCACCCAAGGTCAGGATCCAACCAAGCCCACGACTCAAATAAATGTGCCTCAATCTACGCCCTGCATGTTTCCGGAAACTCTCCTGCACAATTTACAAATTGTCAAGGCGTCTAGAAGTTTATAAAGAGCAACGGCGGATCGTTGTCAAAATGGATAATGAAAGCAAAAGGTTTTAGAATCCGTGAAATAAGCAGCCAATTAAACCATAAGGGTTTAATTGGAGGAGCAGCACCTCATATTCCGCTTGGGCAGTCTGCCCAGGGTGTCAGGAGTTATGGGGAGAAGGCAGAAGAATGGGATTGAGGGGGGGGGAAAGATAGGTCAGCCATGATTGAATGGCGGAGTAGACTCGATGGGCCAAATGTCCCAATTCTGCTCCAAGGACTAATGAACAGCGACTTTTCTCATTAGACAACAGATTAGGCAGGTCTTACATTCTCACGAGTTTCTATGAAAGCAAGTTAGGCGTTTCAATTGACCTGTTAAAATAAAATAAGAAAAGATGCGGCAGAAAATGTAAACATGTTCAATGTGGTTCATCATAATTATGTGAAAAGTTCTTTAAAAATATATATTAGAACCAGCTGAAGCAAAGTTCAAACAACATACACTCATAAAGGATGCTAATTTACGACACAAACCGTTTTTAGCACTTAGAGCAGTCATTCAGAAAGAGGAATCGTATTCAACAAAATGAGGTTACAGTTGGTAGGACAATTTGATTCGAGACTCCTGCATCCAGGATTGAATGACCTACCAATTCATCAGCATTAAAGGACGGTCCTTTAAGGAAGGAGATAAGGAATTTTTTTAGTCAAGAGTGTGGTGAATCTGTGGATTTCTTTACCACAGAAGGCTGTGGAGGCCAAGTCATTTCAAAGCAGAGATAGATATATTTCTTGATTAGTACGGGTGCCCGGGTTACGGGGAGAAGGCAGGAGGATGGGGTTAGGAGGGAGGGATAGATCAGCCATGATTTAAATAGCGGAGTAGACTTGATGGGCCGAATGGCCTAATTCTGCTCCTGTCCCTTCTGACCAATTGATTGCAAATTGATTTGCTCGGCATTGATGAGAAATAGATGACTGTACTGATAGATTAAGCAGTGCAAACACTGGCAAACTGCTCCAAACGTGAACGCAGAACATCGCCGCACAGGAACGGGCCTTGCCCTTCGGCCCACCACGTCGATGTTGACCATCGAGCCAATGTAACCTGCACACACCTGCTTGCATTGTGGTCTGCATCCCTGCTGGGTAAATGAGAAATCGTATTTTTTCAGCAAGCCAGCCGAAGCAAACAGTTAAATACAGCGCGGCAATGTCGATCGCAGGACTGAAACGGTGCTCAGAAGCCAATGAACGGAGCCGTGCTCCGGTGCGGTTTTCTATGTGGCGCCTTCAGTCGGCGCCCTCCGTAGACGTGCCGATTTGGGTCTGTGCCCTGCGGGTTCAGGCGGCGGGTCCCCCGTGCTTGCGCTCTCCGATGACTCGCTGTCCCCCTGCAGCGAGCTGGTATCGCCCACCAGTTCCCGGAGGAATTTGAACTTCGACAGGAACAGCTGCCAAACCACATACCAACCTGCAAGGCAACAGAGAGCCGGTCATTTATGCAGGGCATCGAAACGGTAGAGCTGCTGTCTCACCGCGCACGCAGACCCGGGTTCCATCCGGACTACAATACAATACAATACAACCTCAAATGAAGTTCAAACTAAATTTTGGCTTCTGCAGTCATACAACAAGAGCCAAGACGCACACCAGCACAATTTACACAAACATCCATCACATCTCATCAACAGTTAAGAGAGCGCAGCAGCGGTTGCACTTTCTGCGCCAGATGAGAAGAGCTCACCCCCCCCATCCCGTCCTCACCACTTTCTACAGGGGCACCATAGAGAGTATTTTGACCAGCTGTATCTCTGTCTGGTTTAGGGACTGTAAAGCCTCCGACTGGAAGTCCGTGCAGAGAGTGGTGAGGACAGCGGAAAAAAATCATCGGGACCTCTCTCCCCTCAATCGGGGATATTGCGACCAAACGTTGCGTGTCTAAGGCCAGCAGTATTATAAAAGACCCCACACATCTCCATCACGGACTGTTCACTCTGCTGCCCTCGGGAAAAAGATATCGCAGCATAAGGAGCAGAACATCAAGGTTCTGCAACAGCTTCTTCCCACGAGCCATCAGACTCCTGAATGCCATGTAATGGGCCGCCACCATTGTCTATTTATCCTTTTTATCCATTTTATCCCTGTTTATCCTTCTGTTAATTATCGTGTTGCACAGGGAGCCAAATGCAACGGAATTTCGTTTGGAACTGCATATATCGATGTATTTCTAAATGACAATAAAGTTTGTTTGACTTGACTGACTTGACACAGTGAATCTCCTCCTCACTGTGATGGAAGGCAAAGTATTTTCTCTCCCCCGTGTTCCATTCTTCTCCCGACGTTAAAGCCCCCAGCCGTTCAGGCCACGCCGGGCGATGTAAGGCTGCTCCGGGTGTTAATGTTGGAGCCCCCAGCGGGTGATGGCAAGTCCCGCGGCCGTTACAGCCACGCCGGCCGATGTAAGGCCCCGCTCCGGTTAAATTTCAACCCCGCAACTCGGGTGGGAGAAGTTGCCGTTGCGGGAGCTCCGAAAAGTGCTGTCTGTGCAGAGTTCATAGGTTCTCTCCGTGACCTGTGTGGGGTTTCTCCGGGTGCTCCGGTTTCCTCCCGTATACCAAAGACGTGCAGTTTTGTACGTTAATTGGCTTTGGTGAAATTGTGAATTGTCTCCAGTGCGTAGGAAAAAACTAGTGTACAGGCGATTGCTGGTCAGCACAGACTCAGTGGGACGAAGGGCCTGTTTTCATGCTGTATCTCCAAACTAAACCAGTATTTGAAAAGAGACTGATGAAGCAGTAATTGGCCAGTTGAGATTTTGTGTGCTTTTTGCATTCAAACCATTGCAGAATAATGTTCACTTTAGCAACAGGTGTAACATGTCCACAGAGTCATCCAGCGTGGAAACAGACCTTTCAGGCAAACTCACCCACGTCGACCAACATACCCCATCTACACTAGTCTAACCTGCCCGCACTTGGCACATCCCTCCAAACGTGTCCCATCTCTGTCCAAATGTCTTGGTGTAAAGACCTAGTTTGGATCAGCGTGGTATTATACAGAGATGGGCCTCAGGTATTGGAACCACTGGTTTTTTTTTTTCTGTAACCAGTGTGTTAAAGCACGTCTCGCAATCATGTTAAGACTACAAGTCACAGGAGCCGCAATAAGCCATTCCAGTCTGCCCTGCCATTCAATCAAGGCTGATCTATTTTCCCCTCATAAGCACATTCTCTTTCCTTCTCCCTGTAACCTTTGAAACATAGAAACATAGAAATTAGGTGAAGGAGTAGGCCATTCGGCCCTTCGAGCCTGCACCGCCATTCAATATGATCATGGCTGATCATCCAACTCAGTATCCCGTACCGGCCTTCTCTCCATACCCTCTGATCCCCTTAGCCACAAGGGCCACATCTAACTCCCTCATAAATATAGCCAATGAACTGGCCTCAACTACCCTCTGTGGCAGAGAGTTCCAGAGACCCACCACTCTCTGTGTGAAAAAAGTCCTTCTCATCTCGGTCCTAAAGGATTTCCCCCTTATCCTTAAGCTGTGACCCCTTGTCCTGGACCTCCCCAACATCGGGAACAATCTTCCTGCATCTAGCCTGTCCAACCCCTTAAGAATTTTGTAAGTTTCTATAAGATCCCCTCTCAATCTCCTAAATTCTAGAGAGTATAAACCGAGTCTAACTAGTCTTTGTTCATAAGACAGTCCTGACATCCCAGGAATCAGTCTGGTGAACCTTCTCTGCACTCCCTCTATGGCAATAATGTCCTTCCTCAGATTTGGAGACCAGAACTGTACGCAATACTCCAGGTTTGGTCTCACCAAGACCCTATACAACTGAAGTAGAACCTCCTATACTCAAATCCTTTTGCTATGAAAGCTAACATACCATTCGCTTTCTTCACTGCCTGCTGCACCTGCATGCCTACTTTCAATGACTGGTGTACCATGACACCCAGGTCGCGCTGCATCTCCCCTTTTCCTAATTGGCCACCACTCAGATAATAGTCTGCTTTCCTATTTTTGCCACCAAAGTGGATAACCTCACATTTATCCACATAAGGGCCTGTCCCACTTGGGCGTCATTATTTACGCGTCACGACACGCGCGTCGTGATGCGCATGTGCCGTGCATTACGCACACACGGTGCATGGTGACGTAGGCAGTGACGTGCGCCCCAGGATTTGGGGATTCACTAAATCTTCGCGCGCCACCTGCATGATGAGCAAATGAGGCCCAGGTGGGACGGGCCCTTTGGTGTGGAATAGAACTAGTGTACCGGTGATCTCTGGCCAGCGTGGACCCGGCGGGCCAAAGGCCCTTTTTTCATGCTGTATCTCTAAACTAATCAGTACTGTATAGGGACAGGCCCTTTACCAAACATGATGCCATGATAAACCAATCTCATCTGCCTGCACAGGGAGTGCAGAGAGATGGTGAATCTTTTCACACACAGAGAGTGGTGGGTCTCTGGAAGTCTCTGCCACCGAAGGCAGTTGAGGACAGTTCATTGACTATATTTAAGAGAGAGTTAGATGTGGCCCTTGTGGCTAAAGGGATCAGGGGGTATGGAGAGAAGGCAGGTACGGGATACTGAGTTGGATGATCAGCCCTGATCATATTGAATGGCGGTGCAGGCTCGAATAGCCTACTCCTGCACCTATTTTCTATGTTTCCATGTTTCTATGCACATGATGCATATCCCACTATTCCCTCCATTTATGGTACTAGCTCAATCAATGGCAGAACAGACAAGACATTAATTAGGTATATTACAAAACTTACCTTGAGCAGCGCTGCAGTTCTGCCGCTCCCCGTCTGCGCGACTTTGGCGCCTTTCAGAGGGGGGCGGGCTTAAAGTGCCGTTTTTCCACAGGCAGGAAAAATCGATGAATGTCGGGCGATTTCGTTGCGGAAGAAAAATCGCTCCGACATTTCATGAATGAAGGTATTTTTAAATTACTCTAACTTATCTATTAACTAGACTAATTTAAAAATCACCTTCAAAAGCCGTGAGAACCGACAACCGGAAGGATTTTGCGTAGGGGGGAAAAAAAGGTAAATAGTTTATTTTTATATTAAAAGTTGGTTTTTCGGGAGGCTTTAATAACATTTTCATGTTGCGAAATGGGGTCCCCAAAAAATGTATGAACAAACAGTATTTTTCCTCCCGACTTCACCGCTAACCGCAACGTTCCAATCCACCGCATTCCACTAAAACCCACTCGCTAGTTGATTTAAATGGCCATTAATTTACAGGAATCAAACACTAAATTCCTTCCATTTGGCCCAGAAATTCATGAAAATTAGATTAAAAAATTATGTTATATTGTGGATTATTGTGTGAATGTTATTTGGACACTTAGGCAATTTATAAAAAGTTTATCTTTTCTTAAGAAATGGATAGATGTTTAGATCTACTCATTGAATTTTGTAATTAGCTACAATTAGATAACTAACTAATTATATGCTTTAATTTCAGGTCATCCAAGTAAGATTGTTTCATATTTATTTCAGAATGCTTCAATCTATAATAAGTGAAAATTCCATTGAGTTCTATTAATTTTTAAGAAAGTTATGGGCTTTTAACTGATCCAGATCACAGCTTTTGTGTTAAGTCAATTGAAAGGCAATGGGGAACAAGATGCTAATTTCCGAGTATGAAAATGGCCATAACTTTCTTAATACTGAAGATATGAAAGTGAATTAGGTGTCAAATTAAACTTCTTTTTATGCTTTATCTGATGGGATAAATTGCAGACTTGATTTTTTAAATCTCAAAATTTTGTAACATTGCTACATTAATTCAGAATAAAAGGATGAACCTTTAGAAAGTAAATGAGGAGGAACTTCGTTAGGTGTGGAATTCATTTCCGCAGACAGTTGTGGAGACCAAGTATTGGGTATTTTTAAAGCGAAGATTGACAGATTCTTCATTAGTACGGGCGTCAGGGGTTATGGGGACAAGTCAGGAGGTTGGGGTTGAGAGGGAGAGTTAGATCAGCCATGATTGAATGGCCGAGGAGACTCGATGGGCCAAATGGCATACTTCTGCTCCTATGACGTATGAACATGAAGCAAACTTTTTTCTTAAGAATAAATGAACTGGGTAATAGCTGAAATCCATGATATTATGGATTGCATTCAATAAGGGTTGTGGGAGCTACGAGCTGGTAGCACTACTAGCTGTTCATTTTACCATTTGGAGGTAGAGTGCATAATGATGCAGCTAGGCGGCACGGTGACGCTGCGGTAGAGCTAGCGCCAGAGACCCAGGTTCGATCCCGATTGCCGGTGCTGTCTGTACGGAGTTTGCACGTTCTCCACAACACCTGCGCGGGTTTTCTCTGAGATCTTTGGTGTCCTATCACACTTCAACAACGTGCAGGTTTGTAGGCTAATTGGCTTGGTATAAATATAAATTGAGGGAGTGGTCCCCTAATTTGGGGAAGGACATTCTTGCTATTGAGGGAGTGCAGGTGTAGGTTCACAAGGTTAATTCCCGGGATGGTGGGACTGTCATATGCTGATGGAGCGGGTGGGCTTGTACACTCTGGAGTTTAGAAGGATGAGAGGGCATCTTATTGAAACATATAAGATTATTAAAGGTTTGGACACGCTGGAGCAGGAAACGTGTTCCCGGTGTTGGGGGGGGGGGGGAGTCCAGAACCAAGGGCCATAGTTTAAGTATAAGGGGTAAGCCCTTTAGAATGGAGATGAGGAAACACTTTTTCACCCAGAGAGTTGTGAGTCTGTGGAATTCTCTGCCTCGGTGGCGGTGGAGGCAGGTTCTCTGGATGCTTTCAAGAGAGTTAGATAGAGCTCGTAAAGATAGCAGAGTTAAAGGATATGGGGAGAAGGCAGGAACGGGATACTAAATGTGGATGGTTACACAAAAAGCTGGAGACACTCAGCGGGTGCAGCAGCATCTAAGGAGCGAAGGAGATAGGCGACGTTTCGGGTCGAGACCCTTCTTCAGACTGGTCAGGGATCAGGGAAACGAGAGATATAAACAGTGATATGGAGAGATAAAGCAAGAACAATGAGTGAAAGATATGCAAAAAAGTATTGGTGATAAGGGAAGCAAGCCATTGTAAGCTGTTTCTGGTGTGAAAATGAGAAGCTAGTGCGACTTGGGGGGGGGGGGGGGGGGAGATGGAGAAGGAATGTCAGGGCCCGAGGGCTGAGGGAGAGGTGGGGGGGGGGGGGGGGGGAAGGGAGCAGTCTGGGTTAACAGAATTGAGAAAATTCAATGTTTAAGCCCAGAGGATGCAAACTCCCCAAGCGGAATATGAGATGTTGTTCCTCAAACTTGCGGTGTTGTTCACTCTGGCCATGGAGGAGGCCCAGGACCGAGAGGTCGGATACGGAGTGGGAGGGGGAGTTGAAGTACTGAGCCACCGGGAGGTCGGGTTGGTTATTGCGGACCGAGCGGAGGTGTTCGGCGAAACGATCGCCTAGCCTCCGCTTGGTCTCACCGATGTAGATTAGCTGGCATCTGGAGCAACGGATGCAGTAGACGAGGTTGGAGGAGGTGCAGGTGAACCTCTGTCGGACTTGGAATGACTGCTTGGGTCCCTGAAAGGAGTGGATGGGGGAGGTGAAGGGACAAGTGTAGCATCTCTTTCGGTTGCAAGGGAAAGTGCCCGGGGAAGGAGTGGAGCGGGAGGGAAGGGAAGAATTGACGAGGGAGTTGCGGAGGGAGCGGTTTTCTTTGCGGAAGGCAGACAGGGGGGGAGATGGGAAGATGTGGCGAGTGGAGGGGTCACGTTGGAGGTGGCGAAACTGGCGGAGGACTATCTGTTGTATCCCTGTCGGTATCCCGTACCTGCCTTCTCTCCATACCCCCTAATCCCTTTAGCCGCAAGTGCCACATCTAACGCCCTCTTAAATATAGCCAATGAACTGGCCTCAACTACAAAATGGGTCGGAACCCTTCCTCAGAGGCGACCTGCACATTTCACTCCGCAGATGCTGCCTGACCCGTCGGGTTCATGCAGCAGTTTGTTCTTTTACTCAGGATGCCAGCAACTGTACCCCTGCCTGCCACCATGGAAGGATAGAGGCTGTTTAAGCTCAGAATCTATATCTATGCACAACCAGAGAGCAGTCCTGAGCTGCCATCTGCCTCTATGGAGACCCTCGGACTATCTTTGATACAATACAATACCGTTTATTGTCATTTGAACCTCATTGAGGTTCAAACGAAATTTAGTTTCTGCAGTCATACAAACAAAAGAACCAAGACACAACACAATTTACACAAACATCCATCACAGTGAATCTCCTCCTCACTGAGATGGAAGGCAAAGTCTTATCTCTTGCTGGCTTTGGTCCGCAAAGTATGATCGGCCTTTACTGGCTTTAACTTATCCTGTATTTGTAGGCTGATTGGCTCGATTGCAATCATGTGTTGTCTTTCCGCAGACTGGAGAGCACGCAACAGAAGCTTTTCACTCTACCTCGGTACACGTGACAATAAACTAAACTAGACTAGAACAGAATCGGCAAAGCTTGAACATCAGTACGGTGACAGAAAAATAAAGAATTGCAGATGTTATTCGCAGGAGATTGGAAAAAGCATTTTAACTCTACGCCATTCAGTCATACAGCACAGAGACAGGCCCTTCGGCCCAATCTGTCCATGTCGACCAAGATGCCGGTTGACAGCGATTATTTAACCATCAAACCCGCACGTCTTTGAGATGCGAGCGGAAACCAGAGTACACGGAGGAAACCCACACGGTCACGGGGAGAACATGCAAACTCCACACAGACAGCAACCGAGGTCAGGATCGAACCGGGGCCTCTGGCACTGTGAGGCAGTGGCTCGACTATCTGCACAATCGTGCTGCCTTTTTGCATTGACCGGATTTACTTTATAGAAACATAGAAACATAGAAAAATAGGTGCAGGAGTAGGCCATTCCGCCCTTCGAGCCTACACCGCCATTCAATGTGATCATGGCTGATCATCCAACTCAGTATCCCGTACCTGCCTTCTCTCCGTACCCCCTGATCCCTTTAGCCACAAGTGCCACATCTAACGCCCTCTTAAATATAGCCAATGAACTGGCCTCAACTACCTTCTGTGGCAGAGAATTCCAGAGACTCGCCACTCTCTGTGTAAAGAATGTTTTCCTCATCTCGGTCCTAAAGGAATTCCCCCTTATCCTTAGACTGTGACCCCTTGTTCTGGACTCCCCCAACATCGGGAACAATCTTCCAGCATCTAGCTTGTCCAACCCCTTAAGAATTTTGTAAGTTTCTATAAGATCCCCCCTCAATCTTCTAAATTCCAGCGAGTACAAGCCAAGTCTATCCAATCTTTCCTCATTATAAAAGGCAAGCATTACTATAAAATGGTGCGTTTTATTGATTGTAATTTTTACTAAAAAAATACAATTTAAAGCATCACATTAAGTTATTGGAGCCTTAATCTCCCACGTGGCAAGAGGTACAGAAGCGTGAAAACGCACACCACCAGATTAAAGGACAGTTTCTTCCCAGCTGCTATCAGACAACTGAACCAAAGATGGACAGAGGTGTCTGAAGAAGGGTCTCGTCCCGAAACGTCACCCATTCCTTCTCTCCAGAGATGCTGCCTGTCCCGCTGAGTTACTCCAGCATTTTGTGTCTATCTTCAGTGTAAACCAGCATCTGCAGTTCCTTCCTACACATCCCATCACCAACCAGAGAGTGGTCCTGAGCTACCACCTACCTCATTGAAGACCCACAGATTATATTTAATCAGACTTTACCTCACTAAATGTTATTCATTGAGGCTGGAACTATCCTAACATTTAAGAAACATTTGGATAGGACAGGTTTAGCGGAATATTAGCAGGATAGTGCAGGCAGGTGGGACTAATGTAGATGGGACATGTTGGCCAATGTGGGCAAGTTGGGCCGAATGGCCTGTTTGAACACTCTATGACTCTTGAACCATCCTACCACAACCAGAGAGCAGTGCTGAACTACTATCTACCTCATTGGTGATCCTCGGACTATCCTTGATCGGACTTTACTGCACTAAACATTCCTCACTTATACACAGAAATGCTGGAGAAACTCAGCGAGCGAGGGAGCGTCTATGGAGTAAAGGAATAGGCAACGTTTCGAGTCGAGACTCTTCTTCAGACTGATGTGAGGCGGGGGGGGGGGGGGGGGGGAGGTAGAAAGGAAGAGGCGGAGACAGTGGGCAGAGGGAGAGCTGAGAAGGGGAGGGGAAAGCAGGGAATACCTGGAATTAGAGAAGTAATGTTCATACCACTGGGGTGCAAGATTTCTTATTCATTTATCATGTATCTGTACATTGTGGGTGGCTTCATTGTAATCACGTATTGTCTTTCCGCTGACTGGTTAACACGCAACAAAAGCTTTTCACTGTACCTAGGTACACGTGACAATAAACTAAACTGAACTGTGTAGGAAGGAACTGCAGATGCTGGTTTACACCGAAGATGGACACAAAATGCTGCAGTAACTCAGCGGGACCGGCAACATCTCTGGAAGGAACGGGTTTCTCTTTTAAAAAGGGAGGGAGAGAGAAAACGTGGAATTACAGACCAGTTAGTCTAACATCGGTAGTGGGGAAACTACTAGAGTCAGTTATTAAAGATGGGATAGCAGCGCATTTGGAAAGTGGTGAAATCATTGGACAAAGTCAGCATGGATTTACGAAAGGTAAATCATGTCTGACAAATCTGATAGAATTTCTTGAGGATGTAACTAGTAGAGTGGATAAGGAAGAACCAGTGGATGTGTTGTATCTGGACTTTCAGAAGGCTTTTGACAAGGTCCCACATAAGAGATTAGTATACAAACTTAAAGCACACGGTATTGGGGGTTCAGTATTGATGTGGATAGAGAACTGGCTGGCAGACAGAAAGCAAACAGTAGGAGTAAACGAGTCATTTTCAGAATGGCAGGCAGTGACTAGTGGGGTACAGCAAGGCTCAGTGCTGGGACCCCAGCTATTTACAATATATATTAATGATCTGGATGAGGGAATTGAATGCAACATCTCCAAGTTTGTGGATGACACGAAGCTGGGGGGCAGTGTTAGCTGTGAGGAGGATGCTAGGAGGCTGCAAGGTGACTTGGATAGGTTGGGTGAGTGGGCAAATGCATGGCAGATGCAGTATAATGTGGATAAATGTGAGGTGGCAAAAACAGGAAAGTAGACTATTATCTGAATGGTGGCCAATTAGGAAAAAGGGACCTGGGTGTCATGGTACACCAGTCATTGAAAGTAGGCGTGCAGGTGCAGCAGGCAGTGAAGAAAGCGAATGGTATGTTAGCATTCATAGCAAAAGGGTTTGAGTACAAGAGCAGGGAGGTTCTACTGCAGTTGTACAGGGTCTTGATGAGGCCACACCTGGAGTATTGCATACAATTTCCGTCTCCTAACCTGAGGAAAGACATTCTTGCCATAGAGGGAGTACAGAGAAGGTTCACCAGACTGATTCCTGGGATGACAGGACTTCCATATGAAGAAAGACTAGATAGACTCGGCTTGTACTCGCTGGAATTTAGAAGATTGAGGGGGGATCTTATAGAGACTTACAACATTTTTAAGGGGTTGGACAGGCTAGGTGCAGGAAGATTGTTCCCGATGTTGGGGAAGTCCAGAACAAGGGGCCACAGTTTAAAGATAAGGGGGAAGTCTTTTAGGACCGAGATGAGAAAATTATTTTTCACACAGAGAGTGGTGAATCTCTGGAATTCTCTGCCACAGAAGGTAGTTGAGGCCAGTTCATTGGCTATATTTAAGAGGGAGTTAGATGTGGCTCTTGTGGCTAAAGGGATCGGGGCGGTATGGAGAGAAGGCAGGTACAGGATACCGAGTTGGATGATCATCCATGATCATATTGAATGGCGGTGCAGGCTCGAAGGGCCGAATGGCCTACTCCTGCACCTATTTTTCTATGTTTCAAAACATCACCTATTCCTTCTATCCAGAGATGCTACAAGACCCGCTGACTGCAGCATTTTGTGACTATACCAAACTAATCAGTCACCAGCTCAAAATGGTTTGGGGCTCTGACAGCATGGGAGCTGTTAGGACCAGGTTAGGGCTGTTCTCTCGTGTGGGAACTGCACAGACGCACCAGGGGGAGCCATTTCCACCATCCTTCATGGTTCATTGACCTCTTGGGCTGCCTTATCTGTGGGCGGTGCTGTGGTTGCCATAGAGACCTGGTTCTTTAAGCACTGACTCAGTGTACAGCACAAAAGTGATTCGGGGACTGCGATTTCTCCATGCTGCTCTAGAGTAGGACTACGGAAATCACTTTTCCCTGCACACGTAAAAAAACATATCCCAGGGACACATTCAGAGACTGACATCGAGTGCTGCTGGAGGGTCATCAACTCGGTGAAAGATGCCCTTTGGTCTGCCCGAGCGTTGTTCACCACCCAGCAGAGCGAGATGTCCTCCGGGGAATGTTGCCGACTGGCCCGCTGCAGACTGCAGGAGTACGTGCTGAGAGACGCACTGAAGCTCGGTGCAGCCAACGCCAAGGCTCGGTGGGGGAGGGCCACAGTCTAGGGTCCTTCCGCTGCTGGACATGGGGGGGCACGGTATGGTGAAGACGCCCCTCAAAATAAGGGAAGGTATCCCACACCAGTGGGCCACATGAGTGGCACGGGTGGGGGACACATTTGTGAAATTTGGGGAAAAGAAATGTATAAACTGTATGGATCAATTTGTACAGCCTCCGAAAATGTCGGATGGATTTTCCGCAAGGTTCATGTATTGTATATATTTATCATTTGAATAAAGTCTATTTTGAAGTTTAAAAAAATAAATAAATAAGTCATATTCTTAATGTAGTTTTGTCTGCATTTAGTCATAATCGCAGCGCCATACAGGCCCGTCGGCTCAACCTGCCCACACCAACCAACCTGCACTAACCTACTACTAACTAACTAGTCCCACCTGCCTGTGTTTGGCCCATTTCCCACTAAACCTCTCCATCCAAAACAGTACGAAATTGCAGCAAATTGCGGACACGTCCCAGACCATCACACAAACCGACCTCTCTTCCATTCACTCCATCTACATCTCACGCTACCTCGGCAAGGCCAGCAGCATCATCAAGGACGAGTCGCACCTCCTCTCCCATCAGACAAGTGGTACGAAGTGTGAAAACGCACACCTCCAGATTTAGGGACAGATTCTTCCCAGCTCTTATCAAGCAATTGAACCATCCTATCACCAACTAGAGGGCGGTCATGAGCTTCCTTCTACCTCATTGGTGACCCTTGGACTATCTTTGATTGGACTTTACCTTGCACTGAACATTATTCCCTTTATCATGTATCTGTACACTGTGGATGGCTTGATTGTAATCGTGCATAGTCTTTCCACCGACTGGTTGAGACGCAACAAAAGCTGAACTGGGGTCAGACGACATCAAGAGAATCAAGAGTGTTTTATTGCCATATGTTCCAGATAGAACAGTGAAATTTGTAATTGCAGCAGCACAACAGTATTATGTAAACATAGTACACTGTAAACAATATAATAAACGAGAAAAGAAAAAGTTTAGTACACACACACACCAATATATACACACACACACATTCATACACACACATTCATGCACACAAATATATACACATTCATACACACACTCATACATAAATACACACACATTCTTACACACATACATATACACACTCATATATACACATTCATACACACACACATACACATTCATACACACAATATATACTCATTTATACACACAATATATACATTCATACACACATTCATACACACAATATATACATACACATTCATACACACAATATATACATACACATTCATACACACAATATATACACACACATTCATACACACAATATATACACACACATTCATACACACAATATATACACACACATTCATACACACAATATATACACATTCATACACACAATATATACACATTCATACACACAATATATACACATTCATACACACAATATATACACATTCATACACACAATATATACACATTCATACACACAATATATACACATTCATACACACAATATATACACATTCATACACACAATATATACACATTCATACACACAATATATACACATTCATACACACAATATATACACATTCATACACACAATATATACACATTCATACACACAATATATACACATTCATACACACAATATATACACATTCATACACACAATATATACACATTCATACACACAATATATACACATTCATACACACAATATATACACATTCATACACACAATATATACACATTCATACACACAATATATACACATTCATACACACAATATATACACACACATTCATACACACAATATATACACATTCATACACACAATATATACACATTCATACACACAATATATACATACACATTCATACACACAATATATACACATTCATACACACAATATATACATACACATTCATACACACAATATATACATACACATTCATACACACAATATATACATACACATTCATACAAACAATATATACACATTCATACACACAATACATACACATTCAAACAGACACATTCATACAACATATACACATTCATATACACACAGTATATACACATTATATATACACACACACACATTTGCACAATTATATATATACGCATACGCGTACTTACCCATTTACAGAAACGTACACCTCTCACACGCACTCACATGCGCACACACTCACATTTTGCACTTGTACTCATTTACACACGCATGAACATTCACACGCATGAACATTCACACGCATGAACATATGCGCACAGTTACACCCTCACGCGCAAACACACACATATATATTTATATACACATACACACACGTGTAGAAACTGTGTACATGGCACTAGTTATTGGTTAGAGGTCACGGCAAATGAACATTGCAGATTGGCATTAGTTCCCGGGGCGCTGGGCCTTACCGAAGAGCATGAAGAGGAGGACGCAGAGGAGGGTGGCGACCAGGACCAGCACGGTCAGCCCGATGCTCTGCAACATGCTGAGATGGTGTGGGTGTGTGGTCACTCACCAGGCCCACCATCCGCCTCACGGAGAGGAGAGGAGGGGCTTTCGACGACCACCACCCCTCGCCGCCGCCGCCGCCTCTCTCCAGCCCCACTAGGCCCAGGCGGCGCGAACAACCCACCCTCCTTCCCTCCCCCGCCGCCGCTTTACCGGCGACCCGCTCCTCTCGTCCCCTGGGCACCGCCGATCCCCACGCAGGGCACGCCGGTAAGTGTAGTCCGGCCAAAGCGCCATTCCCGCCCACAGTCTGTAGCTGGGATGACCATATAACTACAATTCCCAACGTGCACCGCGCGGGCGGTTCCACACACACACACACACACAAACTGTTGCTGGAGTTGACGACAGGGAGCGCCGCGGGGCACGCCGGTAAGTGTAGTCCGACCACACCGCCATTCCCGCCCACAGTCTGCAGCTGGGGTGACCACGATGACTACAAGTCCCAACGTGCACCGCGCGGGCGGTTTCCCCACACACAGTCTGTTGCTGGAGTTGACGACAGGGAGCGCCGAGGGGCACGACGGTAAGTGTAGTCCGACCACACCGCCATTCCCGCCCACAGTCTGTAGCTGGGATGACCACGATGACTACAATTCCCATGGAGCGTCGCGGGGGGCGGCCCAGCCTGACGCCAAAGATGGCTGCCGTGCCCGGGTTCGCGCCGTTGAGTGTAGTCCACCCGCTACGTCGCTCACGTCCACAGTGCCCAAGGGTGCGCCGCGGGGCACGCCGGTAAGTGTAGTCCATCCACACCGCCATTCCCGCCCACAGTCTGTAGCTGGGATGACCACGATGACTACAATTCCCAACGTGCACCGCGCCCACACACACACACACACAGTCTGTCGCTGGCGTTGACGACAGGGAGCGCCGCGGGGCACGCCGGTAAGTGTAGTCCCGGCCATAGAGGGGGTACAGAGAAGGTTCACCAGACTGATTCCTGGGATGTCAGGACTTTCATATGAGGAAAGATTGGATAGACTCGGCTTGTACTCGCTGGAATTTAGAAGATTGAGGGGGGATCTTATAGAAACTTACAAAATTCTTAAGGGGTTGGACAAGCTAGATGCAGAAAGATTGTTCCCGATGTTGGGGGAGTCCAGAACAAGGGGTCACAGTCTAAGGATAAGGGGGAATTCCTTTAGGACCGAAATGAGGAAAACATTTTTCACAGAGAGTGGTGAGTCTCTGGAACTCTCTGCCACAGAAGGTAGTTGAGGCCAGTTCATTGGCTATAGGGGGGTTGCACGTAAGGTCACTGGGTCATAGGGCTTGACGCACGGAGCCGCTCAATCCATCTGGAGGACATCTGTAACTTCAGGTATATGTTATTAATGCAAGAAACGCGTTAAAAACCGCCAAAATATTGGATTTTTGTGCTTAAACAATTGTGGAAGGCGGGGTAAGCGTGGGAGACATACCCAACTTCAGAATTGCAAAAGTGAAGCGAAATGAAGTTAAAGAGAAGCGAGAGCTGAAGGGACAACAACAGCTAAAGTGCTTGGCGAACATTGGACGTGCAGATATCGGAATTGAAAACATTGGGAATGATGGGTTATGATCCGACTACCGTGAAACCTCCCTATATTTAAGAGGGAGTTAGATGTGGCCCTTGTGGCTAAAGGGATCAGAGAGTATGGAGAGAAGGCAGGTTCAGGATACTGAGTTGGATGATCAGCCATGATCATATTGAATGGCGATGCAGGCTCGAAGGGCCGAATGGCCTACTCCTGCACCTATTTTCTATGTCCGACTATAGCGGCATTCCCGCCCACCGTCTGTAGCTGGGGTGACCACGATGACTACAATTTCCAAGGAGCGTCGCGAGGGCCCCCAGTCTGACACCAAAGATGGCTGCCATGCCGGAGTGCCGGTAAGTGTAGTCCAAACATACCGTCACTCCTGCAGCCAGGGTGACCATATGACTACAGCTCCCAATGTGCACCGCGGGAGGTCTCTCTATAAGGGAGTCCTCCCCCTTGACATCAGGGACCTGGGATGGCGAGTGTTGCAGGTAGACAAAAATGCTGGAGAAACTCAGCGGGTGACACAGCATCTATGGAGCGAAGGCAATAGGCAACGTTTTGGGCCGAAACGTCACCTATTCCTTCACTCCATAGATGCTGCCTCACCCGCTGAGTTTCTCCAGCATTTTTGTCTACCTTTGATTTTTCCAGCATCTGCCGTTCTTTCTGAAATATTAATTTGATGATCGTTTGATTGTAAACTGTCAACATAGGCACTTTGATTGTGTTAATACTCTGTATATTTATTTTTATTTGTTGAATAAAAGTATTTGTGTAATAAAATGTGCACTGCGCCCCCACCCCCCACCCCCCCCCACCCCCGGCGTCTGTCTTTGGAGTGACATCATGGGGTCATCATGTAGTCCTACGATGCCCCCCTCCCGCCCCCAGTTGGTTGCCGGGGAGACACTGACTAAAGACATTTCTCCTCATCTCCTTTCTAAAGGTATGTGTTTTTATTCTGAGGATGTGGCCACTGGTCCTAGATTCTCCCGCACATAGGAATCTGAGGGGTAACCTTATCACGCAGAGGGAGGTAGATAGGTGTATAGAACGAGCTGCCGTTGGAGGTAGTTGAGGCAGGGACTGTCGCAACGTTTAAGAAACATTGAGGCAGGTACATGGATAGGACAGGTTTGGAGGGATATGGGCCAAACGCAGGCAGGTGGGACTGGTGTAGATGGGACACGTTGGACAATGTGAACAAGTTGGGCTGAAGGGCCTGTTTCCACACTGTATGACTGCAAATAAAGACCTGTAGGATTTGCTACTTTAAACGTAGAGGAACGGGGTGCATACGAGTCCACAGGATGATCATGGGTGACAGTTATAATTTTTGCAAAGTTGTTTCCTTCCTGTGTGTTGAAACCTGCACGTCTGTTTGCAGATGACACTAAGTGCTTTGGAAAGAATTGCAGATGCTGGAAAAATCGAAGGTGGACAAAAATGCTGGAGAAACCCAGCGGGTGAGGCGGCACCTATGGAGCGAAGGAATAGGCGACGCTTAGGGTCGAGACGTCAAGACTGAAGAAGGGTCTCGACCCGAAACGTCGCCTGTTTCTTTGCTCCATAGATGCTGCCTCACCCGCCGAGTTTCCCCGGCAATTTTGTCTACCTGCAGATGACTCTAAAGTGGGTGGTATTGTAGATAGTGGATAGACATGGGGTGGCACAGCGGTAGAAGTGCTGCATTACAGCGCCAGATACCGTTTGTACATTCCCCTCGTGACCACGTTGGTTTTCTCCGGGAGCTCCGGTTTCCTCCCGCACTCCACAGATGTCCAGGTTTGTAGCTTAATTGGCTTTGGTATAATGGTAAATGTTCCCTAGTATGTGTGTGTGTGTAAGGTAATGTAAGTGTGCAGGGATCGCAGGGCGGTGCGGACTCGGTGGGCCGAAGGGCCTGTTTCCGCGCAGTATCTCTAAACTATTTTCAATCGTTTGGAACTAATATTGAAACTAAACTGAAGAAAGGGTGATATAGTAGCAGCTGCTTTCGAAATAAGACCAGTCTTGCTAACGGTTGATTGTTTTGCCCTGATGTTTCCTCGCCAGATCTTGTTCCCCGGGCGGGGTGGAGCTCCTACAGCTGACCTCGAGGGCGCGGAAGGCAAGACTCTTGGCCTTTCAGAGAAGTAATCTGTAAATGCACTGATGGACCATATAGAACACTAAGTAAAGCATGCAGGTACAGCAGGCAGTGAAGAAAGCAAATGGCATGTTGGACTTCATAACAAGAGCAGTTGAGTATCGGAGCAAAGAGGTTCTTCTGCAGTTGTACAGGGCCCTGGTGAGACCACACCTGGAGTATTGTGTGCAGGTTTGTGGAAGGACATTCTTGCTGTTGGAACCTCAATATTGCAAAATTCATGAGCAGAGTGCAAATGCAGGGTAGGTTTACAAGGTTAATTCCCGGGATGGCGGGACTGTCATATGCTGAGAGAATGGAGTGGCTGGGCTTGTACACTCTGGAATTTAGAAGGATGAGAGGGCATCTTATTGAAACATATAAGATTATTAAGGGCTTGGACACGCTAGAGGCAGGAAACATGTTCCCGATGTTGGGGGGAGTCCAGAACCAGGGGCCACGGTTTAAGAATAAGGGGTAAGCCATTTAGAATGGAGACAAAACACTTTTTCACACAGAGAGTTGTGAATCTGTGGAATTCTCTGCCTCAGAGGGCGGTGGAGGCAGGTTCTCTGGATACTTTCAAGAGAGAGCTAGATAGGGCTCTTAAAGATAGCGGAGTCAGGGGATATGGCGAGAAGGCAGGAACGGGGTACTGATTGTGGATGATCAGCCATGATCACATTGAATGGCGGTGCTGGCTCGAAGGGCCGAATGGCCTACCCCTGCACCTATTGTCTATTGACCTGCATCTCTCCTAGTCTATGAGGTTGAAAGATTCAAGTTCCTAAATATCACCACCAACTTGTCCTGGACCACCCATATTGAAGCAACGGCCAAGAAAGCTCACCAACGCCTCTGCTTCCTTAGAAGGCTCAGGAACTTCGGCAAGTCCCCGACAACTCTCACCAACTTCTACAGATGCGCCGCAGAAAGCATTTTATCGGGGATCTCTCGTGGGGGGGGAAAAACCCACGCGGGTTGAGGGGAGAACGTACAAACTCCATACAGACAGCACCCGTAGTCGGGATGAAATCCAGGTCTGTGGCGCTGTGAGGCAGCAACTCTACCGCTGCACCACCATGTTAAAAGCACCACATACATTTCCTTAAAATAAAAGTTCTTTTCATTTTTATTTTTATCAGAGGAAAACATTGTTTTAACATTGTCAACGATTACGCAAAATATACACAGTAATGCTTCATGCTTTCATTTCAATAAAGGAATATTTAATACAACGGACAATAGTTTAAAGGGTATTCATCTGGTTCCTTGGTTCCATGGTCCTCCAAAATATTAGAAATGGGATTTAACCTGGAGGTGGATTGTATACATGTAGCCTATCGAGCCTCATAGTAAATCAGTAAATTAAACTGGCTGCCTAATAATTGGTCATAGGCTTTTGATGAATGTCTCCCATTTGAATTTTAGTTTAGTTCGGAGATTCAGCGCGGATTCAGGCCATTCGGCCCACCGTTCCGACCCACACACTAACACTACCCTATACACAAACTTACATTTACACCAAGCCAATTAACCTACACACCTGTATGTCTTTGGAGTGTGGGCGGAAAACCGAAGATCTCGGAGAAAACCCACGGAAGTCCCGGGGAGAACGTACAAACTCCATACAGACAGCACCCGTAGTCTGGATGGAACCCGGGTCTCTGGCGCTGTGAGGCAGCAACTCTACCGCTGCGCCACTGTGCCGGCCGTTAATTCCCTCAACAACCACAAATTAGACACAAATCTTTACTTGTCCACAGGAAGAGCGATGATTAAAAAATGGATTTTAAACATGTGGCCAGCTAACTACCACAGGAAAATATTGTTCACTTCTTTAGTCAGGCTTATGAACAAAGACTGCATAGACTCGGTTTATACTCTCTAGAATTTAGGAGATTGAGAGGGGATCTTATAGAAACTTACAAAATTCTTAAGGGTTTGGACAGGCTAGATGCAGGAAGATTGTTCCCGATGTTGGGGAGGTCCAGGACAAGTGGTCACAGCTTAAGGATAAGGGGGAAATCCTTTAGGACCGAGATGAGAAGGACCTTTTTCACACAGAGAGTGGTGGGTCTCTGGAACTCTCTGCCACAGAGGGCAGTTGAGGCCAGTTCATTGGCTATATTTAAGAGGGAGTTAGATGTGGCCCTTGTGGCTAAGAGGATCAGAGGGTATGGAGAGAAGGCAGGTACGGGATACTGAGTTGGATGATCAGCCATGATCATATTGAATGGTGGTGCAGGCTTGAAGGGCCGAATGGCCTACTCCTGCACCTAGTTTCTATGTTTCTATGTTTAGAATACTTTCGAAGGTGCATCACACAGACCAGACTCCCATCTTACACTTCACACTGCCTCGGCTTGGATAGAGTGGATGTGGAGAGGATGTTTCCACTAGTGGGAGAGTCTAGGACCAGAGGCCACAGCCTCAGAATTAAAAACCTAAAGTTCCTTCAGGATGGAGATGAGGAGGAATTTTAGGGTGAATCTGTGGAATTCATTGCCACAGAAAGGTGTGGAGTGCCAAGTCTGTGGATATTTTTAAAGTGAAGATTGACAGATTTCTGATTAGTACGGGTGTCAGGGGTTATGAGGAGAAGGCAGGAGAATGGGGTTAAGAGGGGAAGATAGATCAGCCATGATTGAATGGCGGACTAGACTTGATGGGCGGAATGGTCAAATTCTGCTCCTATCACATCTCCTTAACCCCATTTGTAATTTTTGGAGTGTTTAGTCTGGTACATTCAACCCTCCACACCAATGGAGTTTGGCAGCAAAAATTAAATAATCAAACCTTATCAAAAATATTTGATATTTATCACTGCCCTCATACATTGTTTACAATCATAGCTTTAAAATTGTAAATCTAGTTTATGATCATAAGTGGTAGGAGCAGAATTAGGCCATCGGCCCATTAAGTCTATTCCGCCATTCAATCATGGCTGATCTATCTCTCCCTCCAACCCCATTCTCCTGCCTAACCCCATTCTCCAGCCAAAAAGGCTGGCAGCATCATCCAGGACCCACACCATCCTGGCCACACACTGATCTTCTGAGAGGGTCTCGACCCGAAACGTCGCCTATCTCCTTCGCTCCTTAGATGCTGCTGCAGCCGCTGAGTTTCTCCAGCTTTTTGTGTAACCCCCCCCCATCTTCCTGCTACCTTCGGGTAGAAGGTACAGGAGCCTGAGGACTGCAACGTCCAGGTTCAGGAATAGCAAGTTCCCCACAGCCATTTTTGTTCTTTATCTCTCCACATCACCGTCTATATCTCTCGTTTCGCTGATCCCTAACCAGTCTGAAGAAGGGTCTCGACCCGAAACGTCGCCTATATCTCCTTCGCTCCTTAGATGCTGCTGCACCCGCTGAGTTTCTCCAGCTTTTTGTGTAACCCTCGATTCTCCAGCATCTGCAGTTCCTTCTTTAACACAGGCTATTAAACTCAACTGAAACAAATCTCTGAACATAGGCCATTATCTGTTTATTTGCACTTTATCTGTTTATTTATTCATGTGTGTGTATATTTATATAATGGCATTTGGACACACTGGTCTGTTCCGTATTCATGCCTACTATATTCTGTTGTGTTGAAGCAAAGCAAGAATGTCATTGTCCTATCTGGGACACATGACAATAAATTCTCTTGAATCTTGTCCCCATAACTCCTGACACCCGCACTAATCAAGAATCTATCTGTCTCTGCCTTAGAAATATCAATTGACTCGGCCTCCACAGCCGTCTGTGGCAATGAACTCCACAGATTCACCACCAAATCATTAAAAAAAAAATTAGTTTAGAAGGATGAGGGAGGAATCTCACTGAAACCATCTTTGCTCCAAAGAAGTGCGTGCAGGCAAAATTCCCCATTGAGAGCACATTCCCACAGAAATGGTTCCTATCACCATCTATCAAGGGTAAAATCCTTGTGGAGGGAACTGTGCACTTGGAAAACAGGCACAGTTAGATCCCGTCTCCAAACTCCAGTGTCGTCGACATACAAACATTTGCAAAAAGCTAGACTGCTCTCTCCTCAAAGGCATAACGCCATTTAAGATTGATAAACGATATTCAAAAGTAGACACAAAACGCTGGAGTAACTCAGCGGGACAGGCAGCATCTCTGGAGAGAAGGAATGGGTGACGTTTCGGGTCGAGACCCTTCTTCAGACTGATGTCAGGGGAGTGGGCGGGACACAGAGATAGAATGTAGTCGGAGAGACAGTAAGACTGGTGGGAGAACTGGGAAGGGGGAGGGGATGGAGAGAGAGGGAAAGCAAGGGCTATCTGAAGTTAGAGAAGTCAATGTGCATACCGCTGGGGTGTCAGCTGCCCAAGTCAAATATGAGGTGCTGTTCCTCCATTTTGCGCTGGGCCTCACCCTGACAATGGAGGAGGCCCAGGACAGAACGGTCAGATTGGGAATGGGAGGGGGAGTTGAAGTGCTGAGCCACCGGGAGATCAGGTCGGTTAAGGCGGACTGAGCGGAGGTGTCCAGCGGAACGATCGCCCAGCCTGTGCTTGGTCTCGCCGATGTACAGCAGTTGACGGTATTCGATGATATTCCTTGTTTCTGTACATGAGGGCATGTAACATCGGTACACTGGCCGGGACAAATTGCACGCAGCAGGATATCGTAACAGTGCATACTGAATGCTTTACATATTACTAGCTTCACATACGAGACAGCGCAGACAAAAAGCGCGACACTTATTTCGCTTAACAAATCAAATCCCCCGCAAACCGTAGAGCTAACGAGTCGAGACAGACACAGAATTAAGCTCAACTAACAAAACAGAATCTTAAAACCCCTTCACAGTACTGAGACATGTTGGTTCCATTGCTTGGTACACATTTTAAATAAAAAGCATTTGAACAAACCAAGTATGTTCTGTCCTATCAATCATAAATAAAATATAAATTTTGGACTAGATTTTTTTTTCATACCCTTCATAAATATTTTTCGCTGCATATATACAGATACTCATGCTAAGAATACTATAAATAACACAAAGATTTCACAGACATGTATCCTCTGTACAGACAACATCGCGTTTCAAAAAAAACATGAAATCAACACATTTCATCATGAATATGAATTTTCATCTCATCATTAATAATATCTAACTTCAAAAAGAACCACAGCGCGCTGTTTCGAGTGAGCGCTTTTTCATTGACAAGCCAGGAACTGTTTTATGGAATTCAGGCATTATTTAGTTTCATTTAGTTTAGAGATACAGCGCGGAAACATAACCTTCGGCCTACCCAGTCCACCCCATCCAGCGATCCCCGCACACTGGCGATATTCTACACGCACCAGGGACAATTTATAATTTATAGAGCAGAGATGGATAGATTCTTGATTGGTACGGGTGTCAGAGATCGTGGGGAGAAGGCAGGAGAATGGGGTTAGGAGGGAGAGATGGATCAGCCACGATTGAATGGCGGAGTACGGAGACGAGGAAACACTTTTCCTCACAGAGAGTTGTGGGTCTGTGGAATTCTCTGCCTCAAGAGGGCGGTGGAGGCCGGTTCTCTGGATGCTTTCAAGAGAGACTTAGATAGAGTCTGAAGAAGGGTCTCGACCCGAAACGTCGCCTATCTCCTTCGCTCCTTAGATGCTGCTGCACCCGCTGAATTTCTCCAGCTTTTTGTGTAACCCTTAGATAGAGTTCTTGGGGATAGCGGAGTCGGGGGATATGGGGAGAAGGCAGGAACGGGGTACTGATTGGGGATGGTCAGCCGTGATCACATTAAATGGCGGTGCTGGCTCGAAGGGCTGAATGGCCTCCTCCTACGCCTATTGTCTATTGACTCTCTAGGAAGCTTTGGAGGCTACATATTTCAGTTGTCGCGGTTCCAGTCACTGCAGCTGCCTCCCTTTGCCTCACAGACGCTTACATTCTTCGATAAGCATCTCACTAAAATGTAATAACTAGGAACTTTTTAAGAATATTTTTATTGACAGCGGAGATTGACAGGTTGTTGATTAGCACGGTTTTTAGGGGTTAGGCATCGAAGACAGAACGGGGTTGAGAGGGAGAGTTAGATCAGCCGTGATTGAATGGCGGAGTGGACTTGATGGGCCAAATCAGGAAACAGGGAGCTAGGTTTAAGGTGAGAGGGGAAAGGTTTAATAGGAACCCGAGGGGCGACTGTTTCACACAGAGGGTGGTGCGTATATGGAACAGGCTGCTGCAGGAGGTAGTTGAGGCAGGTACTACAATAGTTAAAAGACATTTGCACAGCTTTAGAGGGATATGGGCCAGACGCGGGCAGGTGGGACTAGTGTAGATGGGGCATGTTGGTTGGTGTGGGCAGGTTGGGCCGAAGGGCCTGTTTCCACGCTGAATGACTCTATTCTTCACATTGCAAGGAATTCCTCTCTATCACTTGTGCTGCGAATGCAACTGGTATTGCATGCACTTTGCATAGTAAACTGTGCCTAGCGGCCTCAAAATATAAAAAAATATATATAATTTCTGATAACAGGGGTCATTTTATGATCTAGTGCTTCCTGCCACAGAACATTGTGCAATGGTTAATGGGAACAAAGAATTTCTGCAAATAAATTTTTTTTTTGCATTTCAGGCTCAGCACATTCAGTCGACATATAATTAATAGATCACCGCATGCAAAGATGCTTTTCCCCTGTTCTGCAATGTTCTGGGATACTAAACTGTAAAATGTACCCCATTTCCCAACATGATAAACTCAAACTAAAGTCCCAACCTACTGGGACGATAACAATATCGAACAGAAATGGAGAAACAATTGTCATTTCAAGAGCCGACAATGGCCCTCGTTTGGGTGACCCGTCGTCACTTGCCAGACTTGTTTATCTCAATACGGGTCCGCCACCGATCTTCCGGCACCCCTCGCTTCCGGAGACTTTCCCGACTGTCCGTTTTCGCCGGGCCGACCGAGGTCACGGCCAAAGATCCCATAGCGAGCAAGATAGACCAATCGGCAAAAAAGACGTGGTACGGTCATGGGCAGATTCGTGGGTAAATTTTGGCCCCATTTCAGTAACCGGCTTCTGTCTCTGCACCAAAGATCCCATAGGATAATAGTGCGGAGACGGAAGCCATCACGGAAACATCCTCGTAAAAATAAAAGTTATTTGGTAAAAATCTTCTCCTCATTTTCAGAATTTTAATGTATTAACACAAGCTGTTCCCCCGCAACGCTGATTACACCGCGAGTCGGGTCGGGTTACTGAAATGGATGAAAAAAAGGCCCTCATTCGCTCCGTTGCGTAATACACGTCAGCCCACCGCATTTCGCAGGAGTGGTCTATCTTGCTCCGCTATAGGATCTTTGGTCACGGCCTCCGCGAGGAGTCCGACGGTTCCGGAACGATCCGCCGAGGGGCCGAGATACCGGCCCGCAAAGTTGGCCTCAGGAGCGGATCTGCCGGCTCCGGCCGGGCCAGAGTTCTGGAGCCCCGGCTGCACGGGGAAAGGTTCGTCTCGCCGATCGGCCGCGGAAGTCCCGATGAGGCCGAGATCGGCCGCCTCACCCGGCCTGGGCGCCACTTTTCCGCGGGTCTCCTGTATAATTTTGTCCGGATTAAAGGAGGTGTCGGACTGCCGGTTGCCGGGAAATCGGTGGTGGGCGTCGGTTTAGTTTGGAGATACAGCGTGGAATCAGGCCCTCCGGTCCTCACTGACCCCTGTACACTAACACTGCCCTTCACACACCAGGGACAATTTACACGTACACCAAGCCAATTTACCTACAAACCTGCACGTCTTTGGAGTGTGGGATGAAACCGAAGATCTTGGAGAAAACCCACACAGGTCACGGGGAGAGCGTGCAAACTCCGTGCAGACAGCACCCACAGTCGGGATCGAACCCGGGTCTCTGGCGCTGTGAGGCAGCAACTCTACCGCTGCGCCACTCTGCTGCCCAGAATACTATTCTTCCCACGCACATCGATTTACATTTACTTGGCATGTCGCAAATAAATTTTGTAGCCATGCCAACGTTTATTAAGCCAGGGAAGCCCATACTATTCCAGGTTCAACATGCTACTCTTGCCCAGAGTTGGGGAATCGAGGACCAGAGGACATAGTTTCAAGGCGAGGGGGTAAATCTGAGAGGTAACGTTTTCACACAGAGGGTGGTGGGTGTATGGAACGAGTTGCCGGAGGAGGTAGTTGAAGCTGGGACTATCCCAACGTTTAAGATATGGTTAGACAGGTACATGGATAGGACAGGTTTGGAGGGATATGGACCAAGCGCAGGCAAGTGGGACTATAGTGTGGCTGGGGCATGTTGGCCGGTGTGGGAGAGTTGGGCCGAAGGGCCTGTTTCCATGTTGTGTCCATGTCCTGTTTCAATGAGTGGTGGGTCTCTGGAACTCTCTGCCACAGAGGGTAGTTGAGGCCAGTTCATTGGCTATATTTAAGAGGGCGTTAGATGTGGCCCTTGTGGCTAAGGGGATCAGAGGGTATGGAGAGAAGGCAGGTGCGGGATACTGAGTTGGATGATCAGCTATGATCATATTGAATGGCGGTGCAGGCTCGAAGGGCCGAATGGCCTACTCCTGCACCTAATTTCTATGTTTCTATGTTTCTATGTGTCACTCGATGACTCTACGCTCTTTGAAAGGCTCACTTTGCACCCTGGTTGCGGAGGTTATCAGTACAGTAGGGACATTCTACTTCGACGCATGGCCTCACTGATCAAGTAGGCCGGGCTGATCTCAGGCTCTTCCGTCATGACCACAATGTTCTGCCACTCGCCCGTCTCGTTGGACTTCTTGATGGTGTCCACCACCGAGAGGGCGTACAAGCAGTCCTCGAAGGTGGCCGCCATGGTCAGGGGCCTCCCGTCCCAGGTGCGCCGGTCCTCCTGGTCCTGGAAGGCCTGGCGGATGGCCCGCACCATCATCACGGTGCCCCGGAGGAAGGGGACGGGGCAGTCGCGGAAGGCCTTCTCCGGCAGGAGCCCGTCGCTCAGCGGGGCCGAGTCCTCCAGGATCAGCTCCCTCTGGCCCGAGCTGTTGCGCTGGCCGTACAGGTCGCTGCCGCTCACCGTCAGCCGGCCAGCCGAGCCCACCACCGTCACGTCCTGCTTGAAGTCCCCCGGCACGTTGAAGTTGAGCGTGACGGTGCAGCACGCTCCGGCCTCCAGCACCATCTGGAAGGTGCAGAAGTCGTCGCTGGTGATCTGGCGGATGCCCCGGATGTGCTCCGTCTGTTTGACGAAGGTCTTGAGGAAGCCGTGGACCTTGACCGCCCGCTGGCCGGTCAGGAAGGTCAGCAGGTCGATGATGTAGCTGCCCACCGAGTGGAGCCCCCCGCCCCCCATCAGGTCGTCGCAGCTCCAGTTGTACTTCTTGCCCAGCAGGCTCCCGCTGTGCACCTGCACCTCGCAGATCATGGGCTCCCCCACGTAGCCCTCCTGGATCATCTGCTTCATCTTGACGAAGGCCGGCAGGAAGCGCAGCGCGTTGCCCATGATGCTCATCAGCTTGGGGTAATAGTGGGCGGCCGACATCATCTGGAACGCATCCAGGGGCGTCGCTGCTCGGTCACAGATGACATTCTTCCCAATTCCTGGTGGAAAAAGGGGAGAAAAAACAACGTTAGCGTGTGCTCACGGCTTTACATGTTTAGTCAATAATGTTTTATTATTTGTGAGAAATAGAGTGATTAAACCCGCACTGTTGAAACATAGAAACATAGAAATTAGGTGCAGGAGTAGGCCATTCGGCCCTTCGAGCCTGCACCGCCATTCAATATGATCATGGCTGATCAACTCAGTATCCCGTACCTGCCTTCTCTCCATACCCTCTGATCCCCTTAGCCACAAGGGCCACATCTAACTCCCTCTTAAATATAGCCAATGAACTGGCCTCAACTACCCTCTGTGGCAGAGAGTTCCAGAGACCCACCACTCTCTGTGTGAAAAAAGTCCTTCTCATCTCAGTCCTAAAGGATTCCCCCTTATCCTTAAGCTGTGACCCCTTGTCCTGGACCTCCCCAACATCGGGAACAATCTTCCTGCATCTAGCCTGTCCAACCCCTTAAGAATTTTGTAAGTTTCTATAAGATCCCCTCTCAATCTCCTAAATTCTACAGAGTATAAACCGAGTCTATGCAGTCTTTGTTCATAAGACAGTCCTGACATCCCAGGTTCATAAGACAGTCCTAAACCCCCACTGTTGTGAAGGTCCGGGCAAGGATTCTAACATTGTTGTGAATGAGGTAACCAGCATCGTCCTTGAGCACCACTGATAGCATTGTATAGTGGCAGGCAGAGATGGGCGATGCGCCATAATCACCAGATACTAGCTTTTCAATTAAAATACAAGAAACTAGGCCAGGTGAATAGCAACTGAGCATGCTTAATGAAATAAATGAATGTTACTTACACGCCCCTGGTCAAGAAACTACTCATTACCATGCACATGTATGAACATGATATGTATGATGAGGGAGGTACTGGGGGACGTACCTATAGACTGTGCACCTCAGTGCTCTGATTGGGAAGAGCCAGAGGGGAGGTTAAGCCAGCAGAATTGTGTGTATAAAGGGGCTTTACTTTCCTGACTTTGCTGTGCCTCTAGGGGACAGCAAAGGAGAGGCACCTATTCTGCAGAATATTATCTTAATAAAAGCTTTTTTGCTGACTTTTTGTCTCAAACAGCGTTTGTGATTTTTTATATCTCACATTATTAATGTTTAATAATAAGGGCCTGAAACATCGGGCCCCTGTAGCGGCGACTGCGGAGGCCTCAATAGGCCCGACTATAGTTGATCTTCCTGCAGAAGTGGTGGAGACAGGATCGATTTTAACATTTAAAAGTAAAGTGGATAGGTATATGGACGGGAAGGGAATGGAGGGGTATGGTCTGAGTGCAGGTAGATGGGACTAGGGGAAAATAAATGGTCGGCACGGACTGGAAGGGCCGAGAGGGCCTGTTTCCGTGCTGTATGCTGTTATGTGGTTATATGGTTATAAGGACTTTGTGCCTTCCCTCACAGTGGGAACCATTGTGGGGGGATGTTTTTATGTTTTATGTTAAATTTCTTTACAATGCTGTGTTTGTATTCTAATGCCCCTGTCCCACTTAGGAAACCTGAATGGAAACCTCTGGAGACCTCGCGCCCCACCCAAGGTTTCCGTGCGGTTCCCGGAGGTTTTTGTCTCCCTAATGGTCGAAGCCGGTTGCGATGCTATTTGAAGGTGGTTGCCGGAGGACAAAAACCTCCGGGAACCGCACGGAAACCTTGGGTGGCGCGCAAAGTCTCCAGAGGTTTCCGTTCAGGTTTCCTAAGTGGGACAGAGGCATTATTAATATGCTGCAATGGCAACTTGAATTTCACTACACCAATTGGTGTTTGAGACAATAAATAAACCTTTGAACCTTAATGTTTTATGTATCATTCTTAACTGTCACTGTATGTCATGTTGTGACTTGTGGGTGGAGCACCAAGGCAAATTCCTTGTATTTGAATACTTGGCCAATAAACTTATTCATTCATTCATACATTTAGCACATAGAGCATAGAACAATAGACAATAGGTGCAGGAGTAAACCATTTGGCCCTTTGAGCCACCACCTCCTTTCAATGTGATCATGGCTGATCATCCACAATCAGTACCCCGTTCTCCCCCATATCCCCTGACTCCGCTATCTTTAAGAGCCCTATCTAGCTCTTGCTTTAAAGCATCCAGAGAACCTGCCTTCACCGCCCACTGTTGCAGAGAATTCCACACTCACCACTCTCTGTGTGAAGAAGTGTTTCCTCATCTCACTTCTAAATGTATTACCCCTTATTCTTAAACTGTGTGGTCCCTAATTCTGGACTTCCCCAACATCGGGAACATGTTTCCTACCTCTAGCGTGTCCAAACCCTGAATATGTTTCAGAAAGATCCCCTCTCATCCTTCTAAACTCCAGAGTGTACAAGCCCAGCCGCTCCATTCTCTCAGCATATGACAGTCCCGCCATCCCGGGAATTAACCTTGTAAACCTACGCTGCACTCCCTCAATCGCAAGAATGTCCTTCCTCAAATTAGGTGACCAGAAGTGCACACAATACTCCAGGTGTGGTCTCACTAGGGCCCTGTACAACTGCAGAAGGACCTCTTTGCTCCTATATTCGATTCCTCATGTTATAAAGGCCAACATGCCCTTTGCTTTCTTCGCTGCCTGCTGTACCTGCATGCTTACTTTCATAGACTGATGTACAAGGACCCCCAGATCCCGTTGTACTTCCCCTTTTCCCAACTTGACACCATTTAGATAATAATCTTTATGAATTCCATTATCATTGTTACATTTTTTTCATTCACTTGTTCTATCTCTCTATATCACCGTTTAAATCTCTTGTGTAGGAAGGAACTGCAGATGCTGGTTTAAATAGAAGGTAGACACAAAACGCTGGAGTAACTCAGCGGGACAGGCAGCATCTCTGGAGAGAAGGAATGGGTGACATTTTGGGACAGAGATAGAATGTAGCCGGAGACAGTAAGACTGGCGGGAGAACTGGGAAGGAGTTGAGGACTGAAGAGGGGTCTCTCATTCCTTCTCCCCAGAGATGCTGCCTGTCCTGCTGAGTTACTCCAGCTTTTTGTGTCTGTATCTCTCGTCTCCCTTTCCCCTGACTCAGTTGGAAGAACGGTCTCGACCTGAAATGTCACCTATTCCTTTTCTCTAGAGATGTTTCAGATTCAGTAGGATTTATTGTCCTAAGGTACCAAGGTAGAATGAAAAGCCTTTGTTGCGTGCTAACCAGTCGGCGGAAAGACTATACCTGATTACAACCGAGCCGCTTTCAGCGTTGCGATACATGATGAGGTAAATTACGTTTAGTGCAAGGTAAAGCCAGCAAAGTCCGATCGAGGATAGTCCGAGGGTCACCAACGAGATGCTGCCTGACCCGCTGAGTTACTCCAGTGAACTAAACACTGTTCAGGGTGATCATTCCTTGGAGCTGCCGTATTGATTTCAACTGCCTTGGGCGGAGTGACCCAGTGAATGTTGTTATTCACACTTTGCATCACGATAGTATCACCTGTACACCGAGTGCTTCCTGGATCTCTACGTTACCAAACAGGAGAGATTAACTCTCCTTCCCAATCCCACACTGACCTTTCTGTCCCAGGCCTCCTCCATTGAGAACCTTGTGTCCTGCCTGGTTTGGTCTAGTTTGGCTCAGAGATACAGCGCGGAAACAGGCCCCTTCGGCCCACCGGGTCCGCGCCGACCAGCGATCCCCGCGCACTCACACTACCCTACACACACCAGGGATAGTTTTTACATTTACACCAAGCCAATTAGCCTACAAACCTGCACGCCTTTGGAATGTGGGGGGGGGATACATAGAAACATAGAAAATAGGTGCAGGAGGAGGCCATCCGGCCCTTCACGCCAGCACCGCCATTCCATATAACAATTACAGCACGGAAACAGGCCATCTCGGCCCTTCCAGTCCGTGCCGAACAACTTTTTTCCCTTAGTCCCACCTGCCTGCACTCATACCATAACCCTCCGTACCCTTCTCATCCATATGCCTATCCAATTTATTTTTAAATGATACCAACGAACCTGCCGCCACCACTTCCACTGGAAGCTCATTCCACACCGCTACCACTCTCTGAGTAAAGAAGTTCCCCCTCATGTTACCCCTAAACCTCTGTCCCTTAATTCTAAAGTCATGTCCTCTTGTTTGAATCTTCCCTATTCTCAAAGGGAAAAGCTTGTCCACATTAACTCTGTCTATCCCTCTCATCATTTTAAAGACCTCTATCAAGTCCCCCCTTAACCTTCTGCGCTCCAGCCATTCATTGTGATCATGGCTGATCGTCCGCTATCAATAACCCGTGCCTGCCCTCTCCCCATATCCCTTGACTCCACTAGCCCCTAGAGCTCTATCCAACTCTCTTAAATCCATCCAATGATTTGGCCTCCACTGCCCTCTGTGGCAGTGAATTCCACAAATTCCACAAATTCACAACTCTCTGGGTAAAAATGTTTTTTCTCACCTCAGTCTTAAATGATCTCCCCTTTATTCTAAGACTGTGGCCCATGATTCTGGACTCACCCAACATTGGGAACATTTTTCCTGCATCTAGCTTGTCCAGTCCTTTTATAATTTTATATGTTTCTATAAGATCCCCCCCTCATCCTTCTAAACTCCAGTCAATACAAGCCTAGTCTTTTCAATCTTTCCTCATATGACAGTCCCACCATCCCAGGGATCAATCTCGTGAACCTACGCTGCACTGCCTCAATCACGAGGATGTCCTTCCTCGAATTAGGAGACCAAAACTGTACACAATACTCCAGATGTGGTCTCACCAGAGCCCTATACAACTGCAGAAGAACCTCTTTACTCCTGTACTGAAATCCTCTTGTTATGAAGGCCAACATTCCATTAGGTTTCTTCACTGCCTGCTGTACCTGCAAGCCAACTTTCAGTGACTGGTGTACAAGGACACCCAGGTCTCACTGTACCTCCCCCTAACCTAACCCCATTGAGATAATAATCTGCCCCCTTGTTTTTGCCACCAAAGTGGATAACCTCACATTTATCTATATTATACTGCTTCTGCCACGCATCTGCCCACTCACTCAACCTGTCCAGGTCCCCCTGCAACCTCCTAACATCCTCTTCAAAGTTCACACTGCCACCCAGCTTTGTGTCATTCGCAAACTTGCTAGTGTTGCTCCTAATTCCCTCTTCCAAATCATTAATATATATGGTAAACAGTTGCGGCCCCAACACCGAGCCTTGCGGCACTCCACTCGCCACTGCCTGCCATTCTGAAGAGGACCCGTTCACCCCTACTCTTTGCAAGAAACCGAAGATCTCGGAGAAAACCCACGGAGGTCACGAGGAGAACGTACAGACTCTGTACAGTAGGTATGTTACAAAACTTACCTTTAGTGGTGCTGCAGTTCTGCTGCTGGCCGTGTGTGCGACTTTGGCGCCTTTAAGGGGGGGGGGGGGGGGGGTTGAAATGCGGTTTTCCCCTTGCAATCCGGAGCTTTATTTTCTCGGAGTGCCATCTATTTCTGGAGATTCGTTCCGACTGCCGGTAAGTTCGTTTTTTAAAATAAATAGCCCGACTATTTAATTGCTGCAGTAAAATAAAAAATAGCTCCTAATGCCGTGAACGCCGACAACGGGGACCGATTTTACGTAGGGGACAGGTAAGTGAAAGCTGTTTATTTTTACATATAAACTTGCTTTTTTAGGGGACTTTAATCAATATTTCATGTTGCAAAACGGTGATTTAGTCCCCATATGAACCGGCAGAATTTTTCCTGACGATATGGGGTTTAAATTCACCGCAACCGCAACGTTCCAATACATCGCGTTCCAGAAAATCCCACTCGCAAGCTGTTTAAAATGCCCATTAATTTACAGGCATTAAACACTGAATTCCTTCAATTTGGCCTATAAATTAATGACAATTAGATTTAAAAATCATGTTATATTGTGAATTATTGTGTGACTGTTAATTGGACACTTAAATTTTTTTTTTAAATTTTCTTAAGAAATTGATAAATGTTTAGATCTAGTAATTGAATTTTGTAATTGGCTACAATTGGGTAACTAACTAATTATATGCTTTAATTTCAAGTCATCCAAGTAAGATTGTTTCATATTTATTTCAGAATACTTCAATCTATAATAACTGAAAATTTCTTTCAGTTCTCTTAAATTTTAAGGAAGTTATGGGCTTTTGACTGTCCTCGATCACAACTTTTGTGACAAGTCAATAGAAAAGCAAGTTGCTAATTTCCGAGTATGAAAATGGCCCTAACTTTTTTAATACTGAAGATATGAAAGTGAATTAGGTGTCAAATTAAACTTCTTTTTATGCTTTATCTGATGGGATAAATTGCAGACTTGATTTTTTAAATCTCAAAATTTTGTAACATTGCTCCGTACAGACAGCACCCGAGGTCGGGATCGAAGCTGGGTCTCCGTTGCTGCATTCGCTGTAAGGCAGCAGTTGTTCCTTTCAACGTCAGCAAGACAAAGGAGCTGGTGATCGACTTCATGAAGTGAAGCGGTTCACACACCACAGTTTGCATTGATGGCGGCGAAGTAGAGATAGTTGAATGCTTCAAAGTCCTAGGAGTCAATATCACCAACAACTTCTCCTGGACCACCCACATTGAAGCAACGACCAAGGAAGCTCACCAACGCCTCTACTTCCTTACAGGGCTTAGGAAGCTCGGCATGTCCACTACAACTCTCACCAACTTCCACAGATGCGCCGTGGAAAGCATTTTATCGGGATGCATCACAGCACGGTTTGGGAACAGCTCCGTCCGAGACCCGTAAGAAATCGCAGAGAATTGTGGACGCAGCCCAGACCATCACACAAACCAACCTCCCTTCCATTGACTCCATCTACACCTCACGCTGCCTCGGCAAGGCCAGCAGCATCATCAAGGACCAGTCGCACCCCGGCCACTCCCTCTTCTCCCTCCCCCCAGCACGATAGTGTCAATTTTACACCAAGGCCTGCTGAGCCTCCTGATTGTTAAGCATCTTAACCCCCCCCCCCCTTCCCACACTGACCTTTGTGTCCTGGGCCTCCTCCATTGCCAGAGTGAGGCCAGGCCACACAAACTGGAGGAGCACCTCCTCATACTCCACTTGCGTAGTTTGCAGCCCGGCTTTGACAGACACAAAGTGCTGGAGTAACACAGCAGGTCAGGCAGCGGCTCTGGGGAAACGGGACGGGTAATGTTTCAAGTTGGGATCTTTCTTCAGACTGAAAGTGGGGGAGGGGGGGGGGGAGAAGTGGATGTGAGAAAGGCATTTATAGAGTGGATGTGGAGAGGATGTTTCCACTGGTGGGAGAGTCTAGGAGCAGAGGGTCACAGCCTCAGAATTAAAGGGCGCTCTTTTAGAACGGAGGTGAGGAGGAACTTCTTTAGTCAGGGGGTGGTTAATCTGTGGATCACGTTGCCACAGACGGCTGTGGAGGCCAAGACAGTGGATATTTTTAAGGCAGAGATAGACAGATTCTTGATTAGAACGGGTGTCAGGGGTTATGGGGAGAAGGCAGGAGAATGGGATTAGGAGACAGAGATCAGCCATGATTGATTGAATGGCGGAGTGGACTCGGTAGTAGAGAAAGCAAACTCAATAACCATATAACATATAAACCATATAACAATTACAGCACGGAAACAGGCCCTCTCGGCCCTTCCAGTCCGTGCCGACCATTTATTTTCCCCTAGTCCCATCTACCTGCACTCAGACCATACCCCTCCATTCCCTTCCCATCCATATACCTATCCACTTTACTTTTAAATGTTAAAATCGATCCTGCCTCCACCACTTCTGCTGGAAGATCATTCCGCACAGCCACCACTCTCTGAGTAAAGAAGTTCCCCCTCATGTTACCCCTAAACTTCTGTCCCTTACGCTCGCAGTTATTTCATGAGGGCTTGTATACAGAAATAGGGATGGAACAAGCTACCGGAGGTGGTAGTTGAGGCTGGGACTATCGCAATATTTAAGAAGCAGTTAGACAGGTACACGGATAGAACAGGTTTGGAGGGATATGGACCAAACGCGGGCAGGTGGGATAAGTGTAGATGGGACATGTTGGGTGGGTGTGGGCGAGTTGGGCCAAAAGGCATGTTTCCACGCTGTATCATTCTATGAATCTATGACTCAGATTATTTTAAAATCTTTCCCCCCTCACCTTAAACCTAAGTCCTCGGGTTCTGAAGAAGGGTCTCGACCCGAAACGTCGCCTATTCCTTCTCTCCATAGATGGATGCTGCCTCACCTGCTGAGTTTCTCCAGCGTTTTTGTCTATCCTCGGGTACATGGTACATTCCTTCCGTTAAAAATTCAAGGAACTACTGTCACAATCATCCCTGGAGTATTTAATGTGTTTAGAACATAGACCAGAGAGCAGGACAGAACAGGAACAGGCCCTTCGGCCCACATTGTCTGTGCCGAACATAATGCCAAGATAAAAGAATCTCTGCCTGCACGTGATTCATATCCCTCCAATCCATGCATTGCCATGTGTCTGTGCAAAAGCCTCTTGCACTGCCCCACCAGATCAGAAAACCCACGCAGGCCACGGGGAGAGCTTACAAACTCCGTACAGGCAGCACCCGTAGTCAGGATCGAACCCGGGTCTCTGGCGCTGTGAGGCCGTAACTCTACCTTAAGTTGTGTTTAGCTTATTGTCACGTGTACCGAGGTACAGCAAAAAGCTCTTGTTGCGAGCTAACCAGTCAGCGGAAAGACAATACGTCATTACAATTGAGTCGTCCACAGTGTACAGATACATGACAAAGGGAATAACGTTTAGTGCAAGATAAACTCCATTGAGGTCCAATTAGAGATAGTCTGAGGGTCTTCAACGAGGTAGATAGTAGCTCAGGACTGAATTATAAAGTTATTTTTGTGAAAGGCCACAAGCAGCATAATCAAGGACGAGTCGAGCCCTGGCTAATGATAGACACAGAAAGCTGGAGTAACTCAGTGGGACAGGCAGCATCTCTGGAGAGAAGGAATGAGTGACGTTTCGAGTCATAGAAACATAGAAAATAAGTGCAGGAGGAGGCCATTCGGCCCTTCGAGCCAGCACCGCCATTCATTGTGATCATGGCTGATCGTCCCCAATCAATAACCCGTGCCTGCCTTCTCCCCATATCCCTTGATTCCACTTGCCCCTAGAGCTCTATCTAACTCTCTCTTAAATCCATCCAGTGACTTGGCCTCCACTGCCCTCTGCGGCAGGGAATTCCATAAATTCACAGGGTTACACAAAAAGCTGGAGAAACTCAGCGGGTGCAGCAGCATCTAAGGAGTGAAGGAGATAGGCGACGTTTCGGGTCGAGACCCTTCTTCAGACTGGTCAGGGATCAGGGAAACGAGAGATATAAACAGTGATATGGAGAGATAAAGCAAGAACAATGAGTGAAAGATATGCAAAAAAGTATTGGTGATAAGGGAAGCAGGCCATTGTAAGCTGTTTCTGGTGTGAAAATGAGAAGCTAGTGCGACTTGGGGGGGGGGGGGGGGGGGAGATGGAGAAGGAATGTCAGGGCCCGAGGGCTGAGGGAGAGGTGGGGGGGGGGGGGGGGGGGGAAAGGAGCAGTCTGGGTTAACAGAATTGAGAAAATTCAATGTTTAAGCCCAGAGGATGCAGACTCCCCAAGCGGAATATGAGATGTTGTTCCTCAAACTTGCGGTGTTGTTCACTCTGGCCATGGAGGAGGCCCAGGACCGAGAGGTCGGATACGGAGTGGGAGGGGGAGTTGAAGTGCTGAGCCACCGGGAGGTCGGGTTGGGTTATTGCGGAACCGAGCGGAGGTGTTCGGCGAAACGATCGCCTAGCCTCCGCTTGGTCTCACCGATGTAGATTAGCTGGCATCTGGAGCAACGGATGCAGTAGACGAGGTTGGAGGAGGTGCAGGTGAACCTCTGTCGGACTTGGAATGACTGCTTGGGTCCCTGAAAGGAGTGGATGGGGGAGGTGAAGGAACAAGTGTAGCATCTCTTGCGGTTGCAAGGGAAAGTGCCCGGGGAAGGAGTGGAGCAGGTTTTTCACTCTGGCCATGGAGGAGGCCCAGGACCGAGAGGTCGGATACGGAGTGGGAGGGGGAGTTGAAGTGGGGAGTCTGCATCCTCTGGGCTTAAACATTGAATTTTCTCAATTCTGTTAACCCAGACTGCTCCTTTCCCCCCCCCCCCCCCCCACCTCTCCCTCAGCCCTCGGGCCCTGACATTCCTTCTCCATCTCCCCCCCCCCCCCCCCCCAAGTCGCACTAGCTTCTCATTTTCACACCAGAAACAGCTTACAATGGCCTGCTTTCCTTATCACCAATACTTTTTTGCATATCTTTCACTCATTGTTCTTGCTTTATCTCTCCATATCACTGTTTATATCTCTCGTTTCCCTGATCCCTGACCAGTCTGAAGAAGGGTCTCGACCCGAAACGTCGCCTATCTCCTTCACTCCTTAGATGCTGCTGCACCCGCTGAGTTTCTCCAGCTTTTTGTGTAACCCTCGATTCTCCAGCATCTGCAGTTCCTTCTTTAACTCCATAAATTCACAACTCTCTGGGTGAAAAAGTTTTTTCTCACCTCAGTCTTAAATGAACTCCCCTTTATTCTAAGGCTGTGGCCCCTGGTTCTTGACTCGCCCAACATTGGGAACATTTTTCCTGCATCTAGCTTGTCCAGCCCTTTTATAATTTTATATAACCATATAACAATTACAGCACGGAAACAGTTGGCCAATAAATTAGTGGATTAGTGCGGGTAGCCTGGGATTCCCTCTCTGCTCACACACGTGAGGAGAAAGGATAGCATTTAACCATATAACCATATAAACATATAAACATATAACAATTACAGCACGGAAACAGGCCCTCTCGGCCCTTCCAGTCCGTGCCGACCATTTATTTTCCCCTAGTCCCATCTACCCGCACTCAGACCATACCCCTCCATACCCTTCCCGTCCATATATCTATGTTTCTATAAGATTCCCCCTCATCCTTCTAAACACTCAGTGAATACAAGGGTCGCGACCCTTCTTCAGACTACCAAACATATTCATACTAAAATCTATCCCAGGGTTGGGGAACCATTTCATGTTCGTAGGCCGCATTAAGTTCGCTGTAATCTAACAAGGCCGCATCCAAGAAACCTCAATTAGATATACTTCAAAATGTACATTATTTTGTTAAAATAGCCCTCATGACTTACTAATGTTCTAATTGTGGCCGTCAGTCGGAGAGGCTTATTTCGTTAAATCTTCGTTTACACTTTGGTATTTTAAGTACATTCATTTTAAGATTTAAATAAAATAACAAAGGACAAACAAAAACATATTCATAAAAATAAAAGGATTGTGGATGCATTCAAAAGGCCGCACTTAATGGCCTAGAAGGCCGCATGGGGCCTTAAGGCCGCAGGTTCCCCCACCCCTGATCTATCCGGGTACCTGTCCATTTGTTGTTTAGTTGCTTATTTTCATGGGGAAATAAGCCTGGTGGACGGCAGCATCGGAGGCCTGGATCTCCTCAGCGCAGAGGGAGAACAAGGAGGGAAGAAGACAGAGACTCTAAGACTTTTGCCTTCCACCACAGTGAGGAGGTGTTTGGTGAACTCACTGTGGTGGATGTCAAATTTGTGTTTATTGTGTAGTTTTGTTATTTTTTTAATTATATATGTATGACTGCAGGCACGAAATTTCGTTCAGACCGAAAGGCCTGAATGACAATAAAAGTAATTCAATTCAATTCAATTCAAAATGCAGTTTGTATTTTAGTGAAAAAAACATTTGACACTAAAATCCTTAAAACCCCCTGCAAACAGAGAAAGATAAAGATTAAAAAATACATTGCGTATGTAGGGGGGATGAAACTGGAGCACCCAGAGGATATAACTTGTGCAGTTGCAGAGGGGAATAGATCGGGTAAATGTCTTTTACACAGAGTGGGGGAATCGAATGCATGAGGAGATAGGTTTAGGGTGAGAGGGGCAAGATTTAATAACACCTGAGTCACAGGTGCAATAGTGGCGTAGAGTTATATGGTGTGGAAACAGGCCCTTTGGCCCAACTTGCCCACACCAATCAACATGTCTCATCTCCAGCTGCCTGCGTTCGGCCCATAAGAGGAGATTATGCGGGACTAGGGTAGCTGGGACATTGTTGGCTGGTGCGGGCGAGTTGGGCCGAAGGGCCTGTTTCCACACTGTATCACTCTATGACTTTCGGACTATTATGTGGTTGTGAGTAGAAGGCAGAAGAATGGGGTTAGGAGGAAGAGATAGATCAGCCACGATTGAATGGCGGAGAAGACTTGATGGGCCGAATGGCCTAATTAGACAATAGACGCAGGAGTAGGCCATTCGGCCCTTCAAGCCAGCACTGCCATTCAATGTGATCATGGCTGTTCAACCACAATCAGTACCCCGTTCCCGCCTTCTCCCCATATCCCCAGGCTCCGCTATCTTTAAGAGCCCTATCTAGCTCTCTCTTGAAAGCATCCAGAGAACCGGCCTCCACCGCTCTCTGAGGCAGAGAATTCTACAGACTCACCACTCTCTGTGAGAAAAAGTGTTTCATCTTCCCTCCCTCTCCCTCTCTCTCCTCCTCTCTCTCCCCCTCTCCCTCTCCGCCCCTCTCTACCTCTACCTCTCTCTCCCTCCCCCTTTAGGCTTGGAGGGACATGGGCCAAACGCAGGCAGGTGTGGCTAGTGCAGCTGAGACGTGTTGGCCGGTGCGGGCAAGTTGGACCTGTTGATAGACCAAAAGTGCACATTCTACTCCTATCACGTACCACCTTATGACGTACAGGTTTGTAGGTTAATTGGCTTCAGTCTGAAGAAGGGTCTCGGCCCAAAACGTCACCCATTCCTTCTCTCCAGAGATGCTGTCTGTCCTGCTGAGTTACTCCAGCATTTAGTGTCTACATTCGAGTTAAACCAACATCTGCAGTTCCTTCCTACACATGACTTCTGTAAATTATATATTGTCCCTAGTGTGCAGGATAGTGCCAGTGTGGGGGGTGATCGCTGGTCGGCACGGACTCGGTGGGCTGAAGGGCCTGTTTCTGCGCTGTGTGACTCGATGTAAGAATAAAGGGAATTCAATTCAATTCAAGAGCAGAAAAATAGGATGAAGCCAAACTGGCCTGTAGGGGGCAGGAGATGACTACTCACAACCCCTTGTGTAGCATAATGAAGATAAAATGTTGCTATCCCTGCACTCATTTTCCACTCTCACTCTCTCCCTCTCCCTCTCCCCCACGTCCCATCCCTCTTTACCTCTCTCCCCTCCCTCTCTACCTTTCACACTCCCTCTGCCTCTCCCCTTCCAGACTGATACCAGACTGATTCCTGGGATGTCAGGACTGTCTTATGAACAAAGACTGCATAGACTCGGTTTATACTCTCTAGAATTTAGGAGATTGAGGGGGGATCTTATAGAAACTTACAAAATTCTTAAGGGGTTGGACAGGCTAGATGCAGGAAGATTGTTCCCGATGTTGGGGAGGTCCAGGACAAGGGGTCACAGCTTAAGGATAAGGGGGAAATCCTTTAGGACCGAGATGAGAAGGACTTTTTTCACACAGAGAGTGGTGGGTCTCTGGAACTCTCTGCCACAGAGGGTAGTTGAGGCCAGTTCATTGGCTATATTTAAGAGGGAGTTAGATGTGGCCCTTGTGGCTAAGGGGATCAGAGGGTATGGAGAGAAGGCAGGTACGGGATACTGAGTTGGATGATCAGCCATGATCACATTGAATGGCGGTGCAGGCTCGAAGGGCCGAATGGCCTACTCCTGCACCTAATTTCTATGTTTCTATGTTCCCTTTCTCTTTTCCTCTCTCCCCCTCCTCTCTCCCTCTCTCTCCCCTCCCTCCATCTCCCTCTCCCTCCCTCCCTCTCTCTCCCCCTCCTCTCTCTCCCTCTTCCTCCATCTCCCTCTTCCTCCATCTCCCTCTCCCTCCTTCTCCCTCTCTCTCCCCCTCCTCTCTCCTCCTCTCCCTCCATCTCTCTCCCCCTCCCTCTCTCTCCCCCTCCCCTCTCTCCCTCCCCCTCCCTTTTTTTTCTTTTCAAAAACTTTATTCGACACAATGATATGATCCAACGCGTCAAAACATAATCAAAATAACACTATATCAAAAAAACCATTGTAGTACGACAGTACATTCATTGTTTACAATACTCTCAACCCCACGCGGTGACCAGCGTTGACGGAAGGCCTCCAGAGTCCCCGTGGACACCGCGTGTTCCCTCCTCCCCCTCCCCCTCCCTCTCCCACCTCTCTCTCTCCCCTCTCTCCCCCCTTCTCCCTACTGTGAGAAAAGGGGTTGACAGACATGGTTGATTTAAACTAGGAATAGACAAATGTAGCTTAGAGAGAAATAAGGTTTCAACAAAGCCAGACTGTTAGTGGAATGGAAAGTAACGATAGATGGAACAGAGAGAACTTTGAGATAAAAAGTAGCAAACAGATAGAAACTTCAGTGTAAGCCTTTGACGTCAGGGGATGTTCCGAGGCGTTCCTGGACTTTCTCGTGGGAATGTGGGCTTTGTGTTATAATTAAAAAGAGGCAAAATGGTGGGAAAAGAGGGTGTGGCTATAATGTAATGAAATGTATAAAGATAGATTACCTAGGGGGACAGCAAAGGAGAGGCACCTATTCTGCAGAATGTTATCTTAATAAAAGCTTCTGTGCTGACTTTGTCTCAAACAGCGTTTGTGATTTTTTTAATACCTCACACTACCCCTCCCCTCTCTCACCCCTCCCTCTCCCTCTCTCTCCTCCTCTCTCTCCCCCTCTCTCTGCCTCTACCTCTCTCTCCCTCCCCCTTTAGGTTTGGAGGGATATGGGCCAAACGCAGGCAGGTGTGGCTAGTGTAGCTGAGGCGTGTTGGCCGGTGTGGGCAAGTTGGACCTGTTTCCACACTGTTCCACTCCATGACCCAGGTAAGAGTTTGTCTTAGCATCATGTTCGGCATGGACATTGTGGGCCGAAGGGCCTGTTCCTGTGCCGTACTGTTCTATGTTTTGTAGTCTATGCTCTAAGCACATTATATTGCCTAATTCTGCTCCTATAACTGCAGTTACTAAGTGTGGCAATAGACAATAGACAATAGGAGCAGGAGTAGGCCATTCGGCCCTTATAAGATTGTGATCACGGCTGATCATCCCCAATCAGTACCCCGTTCCTGCCTTCTCCCCATATCCCTTGACTCTGCTATCTTTAAGAGCCCTATCTAGCTCTCTCTTGAAAGTATCCAGAGAACCGGCCTCCACTCCTCTTGAGGCAGAGAATTCCCCAGACTCACCACTCTCTGTGATTCCTCATCTCCGTTCTAAATGGCTTACCCCTTATTCTTAAACTGTGGCCCCTGGTTCTGGACTCCCCCAACATTGGGAACATGCTTCCTGCCTCTAGTGTGTCCAAACCCTTAACAATCTTATATGTTTCAATAAGATCCCCTCTCAGCCTTTGTGTGTGTTTCAGGTTAGTTCAGATTGCCAAAGTTGTCAGTTAATTGACTGAAAGGTACAACGTGAAAACAGGCCCTTCGGCCCACTGATTCCATGCCGACCACTGATCACCTGTTCGCAACTGTTCCCAGCTGTTATCAGGCAACTGAATCATCCTGCCACCACCAGAGAGCGGTGCTGAACTGCTATCTACCTCATTGGTGACCCTCGGACTATCCTTGATCGGACTTTGCTGGCTTTACCTTGCACTAAACGTTATTCCCTTATCATGTGCTTTATGATATCGGAATAAATTGTCATTCGCACTTCATTCACCCGTCTCGTTTCATTCACCCCCAAAGTAATTTCATTCACCCTTGGGTGAACCATTCACCAGTTTAAGAAGCACTGCTCTGGAACGCCGTAGGTTGAGAGGAAACCCAATAAAGGAGATAGTGTCCGACTTCAGGACGCACGCCACAGTTTGCATTGACGGCGCCAAAGTAGAGATAGTTGAAAACTTCAAAGTCCTAGGATTCAATATCACCAACAACTTCTCCTGGACCACCCACATTGAAGCAACGACCAAGAAAGCTCACCAACGCCTCTACTTCCTTAGAAGGCTTAAGAGGTTCGGCATGTCCCCGACAACTCTCACCGACCTCTACATATGCGCCGCAGAAAGCATTTTATTGGGATAGAAACAGAGAAACATAGAAAAGAGGTGCAGGAGGAGGCCATTCGGCCCTTCGAGCCAGCACCACCATTCATCGTGATCATGGCTGATCGTCCCCAATCAATAACCCGTGCCTGCCTTCTCCCCATATCCCTTGACTCCACTAGCCCCCAGAGCTCTATCTAACTCTCTCTTAAATCCATCCAGTGATTTGGCCTCCACTGCCCTCTGTGGCAGGGAATTCCACAAATTCACAACTCTCTGGGTGAAAAAGTTTTTTCTCACCTCAGTCTTAAATGACCTCCCCTTTATTCTAAGACTGTGGCCCCTGGTTCTGGACTCGCCCAACATTGGGAACATTTTTCCTGCATCTAGCTTGTCCAGTCCTTTTATAATTTTATATGTTTCTATAAGATCACCCCTCATCCTTCTAAACTCCAGTGAATACAAGCCTAGTCTTTTCAATCTTTCCTCATATGACAGTCTCGTGAACCTGCGCTGCACTGCCTCAATCACAAGGATGTCCTTCCTCAAATTATGAGACCAAAACTGTACACAATACTGCAGATGTGGTCTCACCAGAGCCCGACACAACTGCAGAAGAACCTCTTTACTCCTGTACTGAAATCCTCTTGTTATGAAGTCTTGGGATGCGTCACAGCTTTAGTTTTGGGAACATCTCCATCCAAGACCGCAAGAAAATGTAGCGAATTGTGGACGTGGCCCAGACCATCTCACAATCTCTCCCTTCCGCCGACTCCATCTACACCTCACGCTGCCTCGGCAAGGCCAGCAGCATCATCAAGGACCAGTCTCACCCTGGCCACTCTCCTCCCCTTTCCCAACTGTTGCCAAGCAACTGAACTACAGACAAAGAGCGGTCCTGAACTACTATCTACCTCGTTGGTGACCCTCTGACTATCCTTGATTGGACTTTGCTGGCTTCGACCTTGCACTGACCGTTATTCCCTTATCATGTATCTACACACTGTAAATGGCTCGATTGTAATCATGTATTGTCTTTCTGCTGACAGGTTAGCACACAACAAAAGCTTTTCACTGTACCACGGTACTCGTGACAATAAACTAAACTGAAATTAAAACACTGGTTCTGTGTTATCCCACACCCTCCACCCCAGGGGCAATTTACAGAGGACAATTAACCTACAAAGCCCACACGTCTGTGGAGTAAAGGGAGGAAACGGGAGCACCTGGAGAAAATCCACACTGGTGGTAAATTGTGCTGGAAAGGGTGCAGCGTGGATAGACATTAGACAATAGGTGCAGGAGTAGGCCATTCGGCCATTCGGGCCAGCACTGCCATTCAATGTGATCATGGCTGATCATCCCCAATCAGTACCCCGTTCCTGCCTTCTCCCCATATCCCCTGACTCCGCTATTTTTAAGAGCCCTATCTAGCTCTTTCTTGAAAGCATCCAGAGAACCTGCCTCCATCGCCCTCTGAGGCAGAGAATTCCACAGACTCACAAGTCTCTGTGAGAAAAAGTGTTTCCTCGTCTCCGTTCTAAATGGCTTATTCCTTATTCTTAAACTGTGGCCCCTGGTTCTGGACTCCCCCAACATCGGGAACTTGTTTCCTGCCTCTAGCGTTTCCAAACCCTTTTGGACACGCTAGAAGCACAACGATGTCGCCAGGACTCGAGGGCCTGAGCTATAGGGAGAGATTGAGCAGGCTGGGCCTCTATTCCTTGGAGCACAGGAAGTTAAGGGGTGAATTTACAGAGGCGTACAAAATCATGGGATGAATAGATCGGGTAGATGCACAGAGAAGGAATCTGGAACCAGAGGACATAGGTTTAAGCTGAGGGGGGAAAGATTGGATAGGAACCTGAGCAATAACTTTTTTGCTCAAAGGGTGGTGGGTGTCTGGAACGAGCTACCGGAGAAGGTAGTTGAGGCAGGGACGATCGCAGCTTTTAAGCAACATTTAGACAGGTACATGGACGAGACACAGGCAGGTGGGACTAGTGTAGCTGGGACATGTTGGTCGGTGTGGGCAAGTTGGGCTGAAGGGCCTGTTTCCACTCTGTGGGCCGAAAGTCCTCTTCCCATGCTGCACTCTGCTATGTTCCAACTGGGTGGATTATTCATTCCGTTTCACAGGTAACGTTTCATATACTGTCTAGTTTATTGTCACGTGTACCGAGGAACAGGGAAAGCTTTTGTGCTGTCCAGTCAGCGGAAAGACAATACATGATTACAATCGGTGTCTGGATACATGATGAAGGGAATAGTCTGATTAAAGATAGCCCGAGGGTCTTCAATGAGGTCGATGGTAGCTCAGGACCGCTCTCCAGCTGAGATGAGGAAAAATAAAATTCACCCTGAGAGTTGTGAATCTGTGGAATTCTCTGCCACAGAAGGCACTGGACGTTTTCAAGGGAGAGTTAGATGTAACTCAAGAAATCGAGAAGGGTCTCGCCCCGAACCGTCACCTATTCCTTCGCTCCATAGATGCTGCCTCACCCGCTGAGTTTCTCCAGCGTTTTTGTCTACCTTCGGTTTTTCCAGCATCTTCAGTTCGTTCGTAAACATGCTGTTTCCGGATGATCAGCCATGATAACATTGAATGAGAGTCAACAAAATAGAGAGAGTACAGAGGAGATTTACTAGAATGTTGCCTGGGTTCCAGCAACTAAGTTACAGAGAAAGGTTGAACAGGTTAGGTCTTTATTCTTTCGAGCGCAGAAGGTTAAGGGGGGACTTGATTGAGGTCTTTAAAATGATGAAAGGGATAGACAGAGTTGACGTGGATAAGCTTTTCCCATTGAGGGTGGGAAAGATTCAAACAAGAGGGCATGACATGAGAATTCAGGGACAGAAGTTTAGGGGTAACATGAAGGGGAACGTCTTTACTCAGAGGGTGGTGGCTGTGTGGAATGATCTTCCAGCAGAAGTGGTGGAGGCAGGATCGATTTTAACATTTAAAAGTAAAGTGGATAGGTATATGGACGGGAAGGGAATGGAGGGGTATGGTCTGAGTGCAGGTAGATGGGACTAGGGGAAATTAAATGGTCGGCACGGACTGGAAGGGCCGAGAAGGCCTGTTTCCGTGCTGTAATTGTTATATGGTTATATGAATGGCGGTGCAGGCTCGAAGTGCTGGCCTAGTCCTACTCTATTTTCTCTGTTGATAGGAGGGTTCACTAATGGCATCGTCATAGTCGTACAACACGGAAAAAGGCCCTTCGGCCCACTTTGCCCACGCCGACCAACATGTCCCGTCTGCACTAGTCCCACGTTTGGCCCATATCCCCCTAAACCTGTCCTATCCATGTACATGTCCATGTACCTGTCTTTTCAATGTTGTTATAGTCACTGCCTCAACTACCACATCTGGCAGCTCGGTGTATTTGCCAGTTGTTGCCAGGGTAAATAGGCCGTAATAATAGCAATTATGGGGAACTGGAAACCAGTTTGTTAAAGTATATAATTTTACAGTTCCTGTCAGAATATGGCCTCTGCAAACGATGCACGGAGGCAGGATTCATCCCACGAACAAAAACACTTTGTATTTGATCATTGTTTCTTGGTCCTCAAAAATATTCCAAATGGAATTTAAACTGGAGGCGGTGGAGGGAGGACTTAAGCCAGAAAGGGTTTTTGGGAAGAAAGGTCTACCTTAAATTTAGTTGCATCTGGTTGGGTAACTATGGCAGGGTGAAGATTATTCCATGTTTTAATTGTGCGGGGGAAGAACGAATTGCTGTACACATCTGTCTTGGTAGCTGGAATCACAAATTGGATCGAATTGGATTGCGTAGGAATGATTCGTAGTCGGGATCGAACCTGGGTTTCTGGTGCTGTAAACGTTGTAAGGCAGTGACTCTACTGCTGTGCCACCGCGCCGCCCCCCCAAAGACGTCCAGAACCAGGGGGCCACAGTTTAAGAATAAGGAGTAAGCCATTTAGAACGGAGACGAGGAAACACTTTTTCTCACAGAGAGTAGTGAGTCTGTGGAATTCTCTGCCTCAGAGGGCGGTGGAGGCCGGTTCTCTGGATGCTTTCAAGAGAGAGCTAGATAGGGCTCTTAAAGATAGCGGAGTCAGGGAGTTAGATGTGGCCCTTGTGGCTAAGGGGATCAGAGGGTATGGAGAGAAGGTAGGTACGGGATACTGAGTTGGATGATCAGCCGTGATCACATTGAATGGCGGTGCTGGCTCGAAGGGCCGAATGGCCTACTCCTGCACCTATTGTCTATTGTCTATTGCCTAAGACGTTGGTGAGGCAGCATTTGGAGTCCAGTGGTCACTTTTGGTCACCCTGCCAAAGGAAGCTGGAAAGGGTGCCGAGAAGATTGACTGTTACGAGGATGTTGCCAGGACTTTAGGGTGTGAGCTACAGGGAGAGGTTCAGCGGGCTGGGACGTTATTCCTTGGAGCGCAGGAGGACGAGGGGTGATCTGATAGAGATGTATAAAATGATGAGGGGAATAGATCGGGTGGACGCACAGGCTTTTACCCAGGGTTGGGGAATCGAGAATCAGAGGACATAGGTTTAAGGTGACGGGGAGAAACGATTTGGTTTAGTTTAGATATCGTGCCAAAATAGAAACATAGAAACATAGAAAAATAGGTGCAGGAGTAGGCCATTCGGCCCTTCGAGCCTGCACCGCCATTCAATATGATCATGGCTGATCATCCAACTCAGTATCCCATACCTGCCTTCTCTCCATACCCTCTGATCCCCTTAGCCACAAGTGCCACATCTAACGCCCTCTTAAATATAGCCAATGAACTGGCCTCAACTACCTTCTGTGGCAGAGAGTTCCAGAGACTCACCACTCTCTGTGTGAAAAATGTTTTCCTCATCTCGGTCCTAAAGGAATTCCCCCTTATCCTTAGACTGTGACCCCTTGTTCTGGACTCCCCCAACATCGGGAACAATCTTCCAGCATCTAGCTTGTCCAACCCCTTAAGAATTTTGTAAGTTTCTATAAGATCCCCCCTCAATCTTCTAAATTCCAGCGAGTACAAGCCGAGTCTATCCAATCTTTCCTCATATGAAAGTCCTGACATCCCAGGAATCAGTCTGGTGAATCTTCTCTGTACCCCCTCTGTGGAAAGGATGTCTTTCCTCAGATTTGGAGACCAACACTGTACGCAATACTCCAGGTGTGGCCTCACCAAAACCCTGTACAACTGCAGTAGAACCTCCCTGCTCCTATACTCAAATCCTTTCGCTATGAATGCTAACATACCATTTGCTTTCTTCACTGCCTGCTGCACCTGCGTGCCTACTTTCAATGACTGGTGTACCATGACAACCAGGTCTCGTTGCATCTCCCCTTTTCCTAATCTGCCACCATTCAGATAATAGTCTACCCTCATGTTTTTGCCACCAAAGTGGATAACCTCACATTTATCCACATTATACTGCATCTGCCATGCATCTGCCCATTCACTCAGCCTATCCAAATCACCCTGCAGCCTCCAAGCATCCTCCTCACACCTAACTATACCCCCCAGCTTGGTGTCATCTGCAAAACAGACCCTTTGACCCACCGAGTCCACGCCAACCAATAATCACCCCATACAATAACACTATCCTACACACTATCTCCTTCGCTCCATAGATGCTGCTGCACCCGCTGAGTTTCTCCAGCACTTTTGTCTACCTCGGGGCAATTTACAATTTTACCAAAGCCAATTAACCTACAAGCCTGCATGTCTTTGGAGTGTGGGAGGAAACCGGAGCACCCGGAGAAAACCCACGCAGTCACGGGGAGAACGCACAGACTCTGTGCAGACGGCACCCGTAGTCAGGATGGAACCCGGGTCTCTGGCGCTGTGAGGCAGCAACTCTACCGCTGCGCCACCGTGCCCCACGACCTTAATAGAAACATGAGGGGCACTGTTTTCACTCGGAGAATGGTGGGTGTATGGAACGAGCTGCCGGGAGAGGTGGTTGAGGCTGGGACTCGCATCAGCCATGATCACATTGAATGGCGGTGCTGGCTCGAAGGGCCGAATGGCCTCCTCCTGCACCTAGTGTCTATTGTCTATTGTCTATAACAACAAAGAGAACACTTAGAAGAAAACTGTAACAGAAAGCTGTAAAATAACAAGTGCATGCATCAGACAGGTTTGGAGGGATACGGGCCAAACGCGGGCAGGTGGGACTAGTATAGACGTGTTGGTCGGCTTGCGCAAGTTTATGTTCATAAGTAATACGAGCAGAATTAGGCTATTAGAGTCTACCCCGCCATTCAATCACGGCTGATCTATCTCTCCCTCCTAACCCCATTCTCCTGCCTTCTCCCCATAACCTCTGACACCCCGTACTAATCAAGAATCTATCTATCTCTGCCTTAAAGTATTCCACAGATTCACCACCCTCTGACTGAAGAAGGTGTCAGAGCACGTCGGGCCATGAGCCCACGCCACGTGATTCTGTGAGGAATACGAGGATAACTATTTTGCATGTTGCAACGTCCTGACGTGTTAGACAATGGAATTTGCTTAGATGGCTGGCACCGCATTTCTTGACTACGTGCATGATGCAAATGTACAAACAGGCATTTTTTTTTTAGATTAGATCCTTTATTTGTCATATTGGTACAAGGCATTGGTGAGACCAAATCTGGAGTATGGTGTACAATTTTGGTCGCCCAATTATAGGAAGGATGTCAACAAAATAGAGAGAGTACAGAGGAGATTTACTAGAATGTTGCCTGGGTTTCAACAGCTAAGTTACAGAGATAGGTTGAATAAGTTAGGTCTTTATTCTCTGGAGCGCAGAAGGTTAAGGGGGGACTTGATAGAGGTCTTTAAAATGATGAAAGGGATAGACAGAGTTGATGTGGACAAACTTTTCCCTTTGAGAATAGGGAAGATTCAAACAAGAGGACATGACTTTAGAATTAAGGGACAGAAGCTTAGGGGTAACATGAGGGGGAACTTCTTTACTCAGAGAGTGGTAGCGGTGAGGAATGAGCTTCCAGTGGAAGTGGTGGCGGCAGGTTCGTTGGCATAATTTAAAAATAAATTGGATAGGCATATGGATGAGAAGGGTATGGAGGGTTATGGTATGAGTGCAGGCAGGTGGGACTAAGGGAAAAAAGTTGTTCGGCACGGACTTGAAGGGCCGAGAAGGCCTGTTTCCGTGCTGTAATTGTTATATGGTTATATGAATGGCGGTGCAGGCTCGAAGTGCTGGCCTAGTCCTACTCTATTTTCTCTGTTGATAGGAGGGTTCACTAAAGGCATTGTCATAGTCGTACAACACGGAAAAAGGCCCTTCGGCCGACCAAAATGTCCCGTCTGCACTAGTCCCACCTGCCCATGTTTGGCCCATATCCCTCTAAACCTGTCCTATCCATGTACCTGTCTTTTCAATGTTATAGTCACTGCCTCAACCACCTCCTCTGGCAGCTCGGTGTATTTGCCAGTTGTTGCCAGGGTAAATAGGCCGTAATAATAGCAATTACGGTGAACTGGAAACCAGTTTGTTAAAGCATATAATTTTACAGTTCCTGTCAGAATATGGCCTCTGCAAACGATGCACGGAGGCAGGATTCATCCCACGAACAAAAACACTTTGTATTTGATCGTTGTTTCTTGGTCCTCAAAAATATTCCAAATGGAATTTAAACTGGAGGTGGTGGAGGGAGGACTTAAGCCAGAAAGGGTTTTTGGGAAGAAAGGTCTACCTTAAATTTAGTTGCATCTGGTTGGGTAACTATGGCAGGGTGAAGATTATTCCATGTTTTAATTGTGCGGGGGAAGAACGAATTGCAGTACACATCTGTCTTGGGAGCTGGAATCACAAATTGGATTGAATTGGATTGCGTAGGAATGATTCGTAGTCGGGATCGAACCTGGGTTTCTGGTGCTGTAAACGTTGTAAGGCAGTGACTCTACCGCTGTGCCACCGCGCCGCCCCCCCAAAGACGTCCAGAACCAGGGGGCCACAGTTTAAGAATAAGGAGTAAGCCATTTAGAACGGAGACGAGGAAACACTTTTTCTCACAGAGAGTGGTGAGTCTGTGGAATTCTCTGCCTCAGAGGGCGGTGGAGGCCGGTTCTCTGGATGCTTTCAAGAGAGAGCTAGATAGGGCTCTTAAAGATAGCGGAGTCAGGGAGTTAGATGTGGCCCTTGTGGCTAAGGGGATCAGAGGGTATGGAGAGAAGGTAGGTACGGGATACTGAGTTGGATGATCAGCCATGATCATATTGAATGGCGGTGCAGGCTCGAAGGGCCAAATGGCCTACTCCTGCACCTCATTTCTATGTTTCTATATGGGGAGAAGGCAGGAACGGGGGTACTGATTGTGGATGATCAGCCGTGATCACATTGAATGGCGGTGCTGGCTCACATTGAAGGGCCGAATGGCCTACTCCTGCACCTATTGTCTATTGTCTATTGCCTAAGACGTTGGTGAGGCAGCATTTGGAGTCCAGTGGTCACTTTTGGTCACCCTGCCAAAGGAAGCTGGAAAGGGTGCCGAGAAGATTGACTGTTACGAGGATGTTGCCAGGACTTTAGGGTGTGAGCTACAGGGAGAGGTTCAGCGGGCTGGGACGTTATTCCTTGGAGCGCAGGAGGACGAGGGGTGATCTGATAGAGATGTATAAAATGATGAGGGGAATAGATCGGGTGGACGCACAGGCTTTTACCCAGGGTTGGGGAATCGAGAATCAGAGGACATAGGTTTAAGGTGACGGGGAGAAACGATTTGGTTTAGTTTAGATACCGTGCCAAAATAGAAACATAGAAACATAGAAAATAGGTGCAGGAGTAGGCCATTCGGCCCTTCGAGCCTGCACCGCCATTCAATGTGATCATGGCTGATCATCCAACTCAGTATCCCGTACCTGCCTTCTCTCCATACCCCCTGATCCCTTTAGCCACAAGTGCCACATCTAACTCCCTCGTAAATATAGCCAATGAACTGGCCTCAACTACCTTCTGTGGCAGAGAATTCCAGAGACTCACCACTCTCTGTGTAAAGAATGTTTTCCTCATCTCGGTCCTAAAGGAATTCCCCCTTATCCTTAAACTGTGACCCCTTGTTCTGGACTCCCCCAACATCAGGAACAATCTTCCAGCATCTAGCTTGTCCAACCCCTTAAGAATTTTGTAAGTTTCTATAAGATCCCCCCTCAATCTTCTAAATTCCAGCGAGTACAAGCCGAGTCTATCCAATCTTTCCTCATATGAAAGTCCTGACATCCCAGGAATCAGTCTGGTGAATCTTCTCTGTACCCCCCCTGTGGAAAGGATGTCTTTCCTCAGATTTGGAGACCAACACTGTACGCAATACTCCAGGTGTGGCCTCACCAAAACCCTGTACAACTGCAGTAGAACCTCCCTGCTCCTATACTCAAATCCTTTCGCTATGAATGCTAACATACCATTTGCTTTCTTCACTGCCTGCTGCACCTGCATGCCTACTTTCAATGACTGGTGTACCATGACACCCAGGTCTCGTTACATCTCCCCTTTTCCTAATCTGCCACCATTCAGATAATAGTCTACCCTCATGTTTTTGCCACCAAAGTGGATAACCTCACATTTATCCACATTCTACGGCATCTGCCATGCATCTGCCCATTCACTCAGCCTATCCAAATCACCCTGCAGCCTCCAAGCATCCTCCTCACACCTAACTATACCCCCCAGCTTTGTGTCATCTGCAAAACAGACCCTATGACCCACCGAGTCCACGCCAACCAATAATCACCCCATACAATAACACTATCCTACACACTATCTCCTTCACTCCATAGATGCTGCTGCACCCGCTGAGTTTCTCCAGCACTTTTGTCTACCTCGGGGCAATTTACAATTTTACCAAAGCCAATTAACCTACAAGCCTACACGTCTTTGGAGTGTGGGAGGAATCCGGAGCACCCGGAGAAAACCCACGCAGTCACGGGGAGAACGCACAGACTCTGTGCAGACGGCACCCGTAGTCAGGATGGAACCCGGGTCTCTGGCGCTGTGAGGCAGCAACTCTACCGCTGCGCCACCGTGCCCTACGACCTTAATAGAAACATGAGGGGCACTGTTTTCACTCAGAGAATGGTGGGTGTATGGAACGAGCTGCCGGGAGAGGTGGTTGAGGCTGGGACTCGCATCAGCCATGATCACATTGAATGGCGGTGCTGGCTCGAAGGGCCGAATGGCCTCCTCCTGCACCTAGTGTCTATTGTCTATTGTCTATAACAACAAAGAGAACACTTAGAAGAAAACTGTAACAGAAAGCTGTAAAATAACAAGTGCATGCATCAGACAGGTTTGGAGGGATACGGGCCAAACGCGGGCAGGTGGGACTAGTATAGACGTGTTGGTCGGCTTGCGCAAGTTTATGTTCATAAGTAATACGAGCAGAATTAGGCTATTAGAGTCTACCCCGCCATTCAATCACGGCTGATCTATCTCTCCCTCCTAACCCCATTCTCCTGCCTTCTCCCCATAACCTCTGACACCCCGTACTAATCAAGAATCTATCTATCTCTGCCTTAAAGTATTCCACAGATTCACCACCCTCTGACTGAAGAAGGTGTCAGAGCAAGTCGGGCCGTGAGCCCACGCCACGTGATTCTGTGAGGAATACGAGGATAACTATTTTGCATGTTGCAACGTCCTGACGTGTTAGACAATGGAATTTGGTTAGATGGCTGGCACCGCATTTCTTGACTACGTGCATGATGCAAATGTACAAACAGGCATTTTGTTTTTAGATTAGATCCTTTATTTGTCATATTGGTACAAGGCATTGGTGAGACCAAATCTGGAGTATGGTGTACAATTTTGGTCGCCCAATTATAGGAAGGATGTCAACAAAATAGAGAGGGTACAGAGGAGATTTACTGTAAAATGTTGCCTGGGTTTCAACAGCTAAGTTACAGAGATAGGTTGAATAAGTTAGGTCTTTATTCTCTGGAGCACAGAAGGTTAAGGGGGGACTTGATAGAGGTCTTTAAAATGATGAGAGGGAAAGACAGAGTTGATGTGGACAAACTTTTCCCTTTGAGAATAGGGAAGATTCAAACAAGAGGACATGACTTTAGAATTAAGGGACAGAAGCTTAGGGGTAACATGAGGGGGAACTTCTTTACTCAGAGAGTGGTAGCGGTGTGGAATGAGCTTCCAGTGGAAGTGGTGGCGGCAGGTTCGTTGGCATCATTTAAAAATAAATTGGATAGGCATATGGATGAGAAGGGTATGGAGGGTTATGGTATGAGTGCAGGCAGGTGGGACTAAGGGAAAAAAGTTGTTCGGCACGGACTTGAAGGGCCGAGATGGCCTGTTTCCGTGCTGTAATTGTTATATGGTTATACGGTTATATTTGAGGCATACTTGAGGTTCCTCGCCCGAAGACTCGTGGCTTGGCTTAACCAGGGAAGTAGCCGCTGGAGACGAGCGACGCGAGGGGCAAGGGCCGGTGGGAGGGTAAACCGGGACGATGCCTCCAGCGCCATCAAGGTCAGCTGCAGGAGGATGCCCCCGGGGACACAGCGATGGCCGGGCGAGGAGAGGAGAGGAGACGGGCCGTGGCTTCGCGGGAACTGCTCCAGTACATCAAGCCCGCGAGCCGACTGGTCTTTGAATAGACAACAGGTGCAGGAGTAGGCCATTCGGCCCTTCGAGCCAGGACCACCATTCAATGTGATCATGGCTGATCATCCACAATCAGTACCCCGTTCCTGCCTTCTCCCCATATCCCCTGACTCCGCTATCTTTAAGAGCCCTATCGAGCTCTCTTTTGAAAGTTTCCAGAGAACCGGCCTCCACCGCCCTCTGAGGCAGAGAATTCCACAGACTCATAACTCTCTGTGAAAAAAAGTGTTTCCTCGTCTCCGTTCTAAATGGCTTACTCCTTATTCTTCAACTGTGGCCCCTGGTTCTGGACTCCCCCAACATCGGGAACATGTTTCCTGCCTCTAGCGTGTCCAAGCCCTTAACAATCTTATATGTTTCAATGAGATCCCCTCTCATCCTTCTAAACTCCAGAGTGTACAAGCCCAGCCCCTCCATTCTCTCAGCATGTGACAGTCCCGCCATCCCGGGAATTAACCTTGTAAACCTACGCTGCACTCCCTCAATAGCAAGAATGTCCTTCCTCAAATTAGAGGATCAAAACTGCACACAATACTCGAGGTGTGGTCTCACTGGGGCTCTGTACAACTGCATGGCACCAAACATGGCGGCCGCCGCAGGTGTAATACGTGCAAAATGAATTTCACTCGGCAGTTACATCTGTGACTAATAAAGCACTATTGACTAAACACAATGCACATTAAGACAACATTTGCAAAATTAATCTTTACAGGGGGTTCTCCTTTAAACATTTTTCTTTCTGAGGATGTTGCCAGGACTCGATGGCCTGAGCTATAGGGAGAGGTTGAGTAGGCTGGGACTCTATTCCTAGGAGCTTAAACAGGTCTTTACCCCAGATAAGAGGAATCAAGAACCAGGGGACACATGTTTACGGTGAGGGGGGGGGGGTTTGATTTAATAGGAATCTGAGCAGTAACTATTTCACTCAAAGGGCGGTGGGTGTATGGAACAAGCTGCCGATGAGGTAGTTGAGGCAGGGCTAGGACAACATTTAAAGGACATTTGGACAGCTACATGGATAGGGCAGGTTTAGAGGGATGTGGGCCATACACAGGCAGGTGGGACTAGTGCAGATTTAGTTTAGAATTATAGCACGGAAACAGGCCCCCCCGGCCCACACCGACCAGCGATCCCCACTGTCATGGATCTACATTATCCTGCACCCGTTAGGGACAATTTACTTTTAGACCAAGTCAATTGCCCTGCAAACCTGCAGGGCAATTGACTTGGTCTAAATTGGAGTGTGGGAGGAAACCGAAGATCTCGGATAAAACCCACGCAGGTCACGGGGAGAACGTACAGGCGGCACCCGTAGTCGGGATCGAACCCGGGTCTCCGGCGCTGCATTCGCTGTAAAGCAGCAACTCCACCGCTGCGCCACTGTGTCCGCCCCCTAGATGGGGCTGTAATGCGCCCCCACTGCTGCTCCACCGTGCCACCCTAATGCCCCTGTCCCACTTAGGAAACCTGAACGGAAACCTCTGGAGACTTTGCGCCCCACCCAAGGTTTCCGTGCGGTTCCCGGAGGTTTTTGTCCTCCGGCAACCACCTTTCAACTAGCACCGCAACCGGCTTCGACTAAAAAATTACCGATTTTTAAAACGGAAACCACTTTCGACTCGGTTTATACTCTCTAGAGTTTAGGAGATTGAGGGGGGATCTTATAGAAACTTACAAAATTCTTAAGGGGTTGGACAGGCTAGATGCAGGAAGATTGTTCCCGATGTTGGGGAGGTCCAGGACAAGGGGTCACAGCTTACGGATAAGGGGGAAATCCTTTAGGACCGAGATGAGAAGAACTTTTTTCATACAGAGAGTGGTGGGTCTCTGGAACTCTCTGCCACAGAGGGTAGTTGAGGCCAGTTCATTGGCTATATTTAAGAGGGAGTTAAATGTGGCCCTTGTGGCTACGGGGATCAGAGGGTATGGAGAGAAGGCAGGTACGGGATACTGAGTTGGATGATCAGCCATGATCATATTGAATGGCGGTGCAGGCTCGAAGGGCCGAATGGCCTACTCCTGCACCTAATTTCTATGTTTCTATGAGACCCTTCTCCATATCCCCGCAACGGGCCAAACACAGGCAGGTGTGACTGGCGGTGTGGGCAGTTGTTCGGCGTGGGCAAGTTGGACCGAAAGGCCATGCTGTATGACTCTGTGAATCTACCCCCTACATAGCACCCATTTCATGAAAGAACCACCAACTAGTTTCACCGACTAATAATCTCCTAGTCCCACTGTCCCCCTGCTTAAATATTACTGATTGTGAGCCTCGTTGTCACCTTCCCCTCAGCTAACAATGATCCATCCTTCATTTCCTTTGATCATCGTCCCCTTTTGCATTTGATCTGTTGTTTTCACGCCTTACCCTTCAATGTCTCTGAAGAAGGGTCTCGACCCGAGTCAGCAGCCATTCCTTCTCTGCAGAGGTGCTGCCTGTTCCGCTGAGTTGCTCCAGCATTTTGTGACTGACGGCACTGGGCCTGTACTCGCTGGAGTTTAGATGAATGAGATGAGGGGGGGACCGCAATGAAACGTACCGAATAGTGAAAGGCCTGGATAGGGTGGATGTGGAGAGGATGTTTCCACCAGTGGGAGAGTGTAGAACCAGAGGTTGTAGCCTCAGAATTAAAGGACATTCTTTTTGGAAGGAGATGAGATTTCTTCAGTCAATGGGTGGTGAATCTGTGGCAATTCATTGCCACAGAAGGCTGTGGAAGCCAAGTCAGTGGATATTTTTAATGCAGAGATTAACATATTCTTGATTAGTACGGGTGTCAGGGGTCACGGGGAGAAGGCAGGTGAATGGGGTTCGGAGGGAGAGATAGATCAGCCATGATTGAATGGCGGAGTAGACTTGATAGGCCGAATGGCCTAATTCTGCTCCTATCCCGTACGACCTTATGACTACATACGGAACAAGATGGCCGCTAAGTGGCCTTAAAAGATCCTATGGCTCCATTAGGAGAAGTCATCTCCCCAAGGTCTTGCCAATATTTATTCCTCAACCATCTTCACCACAAACAGCCTGTGCATTTATTACTGATTTGCTACTCCAGGGACTGTAGTGTGCACAAATTAATTGCCCTAATATTTACATAGCAACTGTAACTACATCTCACATTGAAAGACACAAAGTACCTCACGCTGCCTCGGCAAGGCCAGCAGCATAATCAAGGACCAGTCGCACCCTGACCGCTCCCTCTTCGCCCCTCTCCCATCGGGCAAGAGGTACAGAAGTGTGAAAACGCACGCACACCTCCAGATTCAGGGACAGTTTCTTCCCAGCTGTTATCAGGCAACTGAACCATCCTACCACAACCAGAGAGCAGTCCTGAACTACTATCTACCTCATTGGAGACCCTCGGACTATCTTTGATCATTTTATCTTGCACTAACCGTTATTCACGTTATTCCCCTTATCATGGGGCCGCATTTAGAGTATTGTGTTCAGTTTTGGGCACCGTGTTATGGGAAAGATGTTGTCAAGCTGGAAAGGGTGCGGAGAGATTTATAGGGTTTGTGTCAGGATGCAGGCCTCAGCTATAACGAGAGGATGCGCAGGCTGGGACTCTATTCCTTGGAGCGCAGGAGGATGAGGGGCGATCTTATCCAGGTGTACAAAATCATGAGGGGAATAGCTGCCGGAGGAGGTCATTTTTTTAAATTTAAATTTAAAGATACAGCGCGGAAACAGGCCCTTCGGCCCACCGGGTCCGTGCCGACCAGCGATCCCCGCACACTAACACTATCCTACACCCACTAAGGACAATTTTTATATTTACCGAGCCAATTAACCTAAAAAACTGCACGTCTTTGGAGTGTGGGAGGAAACCGAACATCTCGGAGAAAACGCACGCAGGTCACGGGGAGAACGTGCAAACTCCGTGCAGACAGCGCCCGCAGTCGGGATCGAACCCAGGTTTCCACAGCTAGCATTCGCTGTAAGGCAGCAACTCTACCGCTCCGCCACCGTTGAGGCAACGTTTAGGAAACATTTAGACAGGTACATGGATAGGACCGGCTGAGAGGGATACGGGCCAAATGCGGGCAGGTGGGACTAGTGTAGCTGGGACATGTTGGTCGGTGTGGGCAGGTTGGGCCGAAAGAATGTGGAGGAAGGAACTGCAGATGCTGGTTAAAACCGAGGATAGACACAAAAAGCTGGAGTAACCTCTGAGGAAGGGTCTCGACCCGAAACATCACCTATTCCTTTTCTCCAGAGATGCTGCCTGACCCCGCTGAGTTACTCCAGCATTTAGTGTCTCTCTTGGGCCCAAAGGGACTGACTCCATACTGAAAGACTGTCGGCCCTATCTACTGCCTCTGACAACTGACAGACAGACAGACAGACAGACAGAATGTTCGTATTTCCTCAGTCACTTTCTGTGAAGCAGTCCTATTATGGGTAGCATGAGCTGGCTCTGGAGAGGGTCCAGAGGAGGTTTACAAGAACGATCCCAGGAATGAGTGGGTTAACCTATGACGAGCGTTTGTCGGAACTGGGCCTGTACTCGCTGGAGTTTGGAAATGAGGGGAGGGGGACCTCATTGAAACGTACAGAATAGTGAAAGGCCTGGATAGAGAGGATGTGGAGAGGACGTTTCCACTAGTGGGAGAGTCTAGGAGCGGAGGTTATAGCCTCAAAATTAAAGGGCATTCTTTTAGGAAGATGAAGAGAAATATCTTTAGTCTGAGGGGGGTGAATCTGTGGAATTCTTAGAATGACGGAGGTGACTTACAAACATAGAAACATAGAAATTAGGTGCAGGAGTAGGCCATTCGGCCCTTCGAGCCTGCACCGCCATTCAATATGATCATGGCTAATCAACCAACTCAGTATCCCGTACCTGCCTTCCCTCCATACCCTCTGATCCCCTTAGCCACAAGGGCCACATCTAACTCCCTCTTAAATATAGCCAATGAACTGGCCTCAACTACCCTCTGTTGCAGAGAGTTCCAGAGACCCACCACTCTCTGTGTGAAAAATGTCCTTCTCATCTCGGTCCTAAAGGATTTCCCCCTTATCCTTAAGCTGTGAACCTTGTCCTGGACCTCCCCAACATCGGGAACAATCTTCCTGCATCTAGCCTGTCCAACCCCTTAAGAGGTTTACAAGAATGATCCCAGGAATGAGTGGGTTAACCTATGACGAGCATTTGTCGGGACTGGGCCTGTACTCGCTGGAGTTTGGAAATGAAGGGGGGGGATCTCATTGAAACGTACAGAATAGTGAAAGGCCTGGATAGAGAGGATGTGGAGAGGATGTTTCCACTAGTGGGAGCGTCTAGGAGCAGAGGTTATAGCCTCAAAATTAAAGGACATTCTTTTAGGAAGATGAAGAGAAATATCTTTAGTCTGAGGGTGGTGAATCTGTGGAATTCTTTGAATGGCGGAGTAGACTTGACTTGCACATAAGACTTATGAACGTATGATAGTGTCATACAACATGGATCAGGCCCTTCGGCCCTACTAGCCCGTGCCGACCAAGATGCCCCATCTGCACTAGTCCCACCTGCTTAGGGTCGCCAACTTTCTCACTCCCAAATAAGGGACAAAAGGTCAAAATAAGGGACAAATTCCCGATGGCAATTCGTTGACCGACTCGGCCGTGGCTAGGTGAATGATGAGTTGGGCCCGGGTGCTGGACTGCACACAAAGCCCAGCCGGCGGGCCCAGATGAGGAGTTTTGGCCCGGGCGCCAGACTTTACGCGTGACGTCGCGCAGCCCGGGCCAACACTCTTCAGCTGGCCCACCGTTTGGGCTTTGTGTTCTGCCGCACGCAAAGTCCAGCGCCCCATCCAACTCATGAACCGATGATCGGCCGTGAGAAGGACGGGTGGTGGTGGTGTTGGCGGTAAGCGAAGGTGCGAAGGTCGGACAGCTGGCCGGGCTGCCGACCGACCGACGGGGCCACGGGCGAGGCGCTGCTGCTGCTGCTGCTGCTGCTGCACTCCATGGGCTGCACTACGTCGGGACGGGTGAGGCGGGGCCGGACGTGGCGCTCCGACCCGACAGTCCCCTCGACCCGAGTAGTAGCGGTCAAATACGGGGCAAGCGCGGTCCCATACGGGACAAACCAATTTAGTTAATACGGGACAGTTGGCGACCCTACACCTGCTGCATTAGGCCGATAGCCCTCGAAACCCGTCCTATCCACGTATTTGTCTAAATGATTTTTAAATGTGATAATCCCTGCCTCAACTACCTCCTCCGGCAGCTCGTTCCGTACACCCACCACCCCTTTATGCGCTGAATCTTTAAACTCAACCAATAAACTAAAGGGCGGAGGAAGGAACTGCAGATGCTGGTTCAAACCAAGGCGAGACACAACATGCTGGATTGTTTCAGTGGGACAGGCAGCATCTCTGGAGAGAAGGAACGAGTCACATTTCGGGGCGAGACCCTTCTTCAGACAAGTCAGGGGAAATTAAAGAATTAAACTAAAGAATTGTGAGTCAGGCACAATTGGGTCAACTGGACTAGGCAGGATTTCCTGTAGAATAAAAGGCTGGTTACTGGATTAGCTGCTGGTCATCTAGCTGTTGTGGGCTATATTATCTCACTTGATGCTTCTCATTGTTGCAGCCGGTGACACATTGTGTTTTAACAAGAGCTCAGCTTGTGGCTTGTTGAATGTGCAGTGACAAGTCGTGGAGCCCTGAGGGGTTACGCCTTCACAGCACGAACAATGTGGTCAGAAGGTCGCAAGTGATGGGAGTAGAATTCGGCCATTCGGCCCATCAGGGCTTCTCCTCCAATGAATCATGGCTGATCCATTTTATACCTGGGTAATATAAATACAGTGGCGCTGAAGGAAGACCATTACTTGGTTAAAATCCTACTCACAGCTGGCAGAAAGGCCATTACAAGAAACAGGCTTGGAGCGGACACACCCAGACTTAGACAATGGTTAGACAGAGTACAGGAAATATTTGTCAGGGAGAAAATGACATATTCTCCAAGAGTGAAAGAAGACGAGTTTAATAGAAAATGGGAAAAATGGATTAGGTATAGAAATAAAGACATCAACACTGTATAATTATATTGACAATAATGTAAGTTATTGGATCACGGCTGATCTATCTCTCCCTCCTAACCCCATTCTCCTGCCTTCTCCCCATAACCCCTGACACCGGTACTAGTCTGTACAAGTCATACTGATTGTGGATGATCAGCCATGATCACATTGAAAGACGGTGCTGGCTCCGTCTTTCAATGTGATCATGGCCGATCATCCACAATCCGAATGGCCTACTCCTGCACCTATTGTCTATTGGGATCTGGGGGTCCTAGTACATCAGTCTATGAAAGTAAGCATGCAGGTACAGCAGGCAGTGAAGAAAGCGAATGGCATGTTGGCCTTTATAACAAGAGTTACTCCAGCTTTTTGCATGCAATCTCCAGAAATCTGCAGTTCCTTCCTCCACGAATGGCATGTTGGCCTTCATAACAAGAGGAGTTGAGTATAGGAGCAAAGAGGTCCTTCTGAAGTTGTACAGAGCCCTAGTGAGACCACACCTGGAGTATTGTGTGCAGTTTTGGTCCCCTAATTTGAGGAAGGACATTCTTGCTATTGAGGGAGTGCAGAGTAGGTTTACAAGGTTAATTCCCGGGATGGCGGGACTGTCATATGCTGAGAGAATGGAGCGGCTGGGCTTGTACACTATGGAATTTAGAAGGATGAGAGGCAATTTCATTGAAACATATAAGATTGTTAAGGGCTTAGACACGCTAGAGGCAGGAAACATGTTCCCGATGTTGGGGGAGTCCAGAACCAGGGGCCACAGTTTAAGAATAAAGGGAAAGCCATTTAGAACAGAGACGAGGAAACACTTTTTCTCACAGAGAGTGGTGAGTCTGTGGAATTCTCTGCCTCAGAGGGCGGTGGAGGCAGGTTCTCTGGATGCTTTCACGAGAGAGCTAGATAGGGCTCTGGGGAGAGTCCGGGGATATGGGGAGAAGGCAGGAACGGGGTACTGGTTGGGGATGATCAGCCATGATCACGTTGAATGGTGGTGATAGCTCGAAGGGCCGAATGGCCTACTCCTGCACCTATTGTCTATTGTCTAATCAAGAATCAGTCAATCACCGCCTTAGAAATACCCACTGACGTGGCCTCCACAGCCGCCCATGGCAAAGAATTCCACAGATTCACCACCGTCTAACTAAACAAATTCCTCCTCAAATTCCTCCTAATGGAATGTCATAGAGTCAGTTTGAGTTTAGCTTATTGTCACGTGTACCGAGATTCAGTGAGAATCTTTTTGTTGTGTGGTAACCAGTCAGCGGAAAGACATGATTACAATGAAGCGATTCGCAGTGCACAGATACATGATAAGGGAATAACGTTTAGTGCAAGATGAAGCCAGTAAAGTCCGATCAAGGATAGTCTGAGGATCGCCAATGAGGTAGATTAGTCCAGCACTGCTCTCTGGGTGAGGTAGGATGGTTCAAGAGTCATAGAATGTTAAAAAAGGCCCTTCGGCCCAACTTGCCCACACCGGCAAACATGTCCCATCTACATTAGTCCCACCTGCCTGGGTTTGGCCCATATCCCTCTAAACCTGTCCTATCCATGTACCTGTCCAAATGTTTTATAAATGTTAGGATCGTCCCTGCCTCAACTACCTCCTCGGCCAGCTCGTTCCATATACCCACCACCCACGCGATGAAAAAGGCTCCTATTAAATCTTTCCCCCCTAACCTGAAACCTATGTCCTCGATTCCCTAGATCTCGATTCCCCTCCTGGGCAAGGGATTCTGGGTACCTACCTGATCTCGGTACAGGCTCAGTGGGCCGAAGGGCCTGTTTCCACGCTGTATCTTTAACAACTAAACTAAACTACACTAATGACTTTTGATTACGGTCCTTTCATTCTGAGGCTGTGGCCTCTGGGGCTAGCCTCTCCCACTAGTGGAAACATCCTCTCCGTATAACTTACTCGGGCATGGTGGCGCAGCGGTAGAGTTGCTGCCTTACAGCGAATGCAGCGCCGGAGACTCGTGTTCGAATCCGACTACGGGCACTGTCTGTACGGAGTTTGTACGTTCTCCCCGTGACCTGCGTGGGTTTTCTCCGAGATCTCCAGTTTCCTCCCACACTCCAAAGACGTAATTTAATTTAATTGGCTTGCTAAATTAAAAAATTGTCCCTAGCGGGTGTAGGATGGTGTTAATAAACAATAGACAATAGGTGCAGGAGGAGGCCATTCGGCCCTTTGAGCCAGCACCGCCCTTCAATGTGATCATGGCTGATCATCACCGTTCCTGCCTTCTCCCCATATCCCCTGACTCCGCTATCTTTAAGAGCCCTATCTAGCTCTCTCTTGAAAGTATCCAGAGAACCGGCCTCCACCGCCCTCTGAGGCAGAGAATTCCACAGACTCACAACTCTCTGTGAGAAAAAGTGTTCCCTCGTCTCCGTTCTAAATGGCTTACTCCCTTATTCTTCAAACTGTGGCCCCTGGTTCTGGACTCCCCCTACATCGGGAACATGTACAAACAAATGGGGGGTACACAAAAGGCTGGAGAAACTCAGCGGGCGCAGCAGCATCTAAGGAGCGAAGGAGATACTCGACGTACAAACAAATACTAGCTTAGCCTTGTTACGGCCCAACAAAATAAATCCCTCATCTTTAGAATTTAGACTTTGGAGATCCAGCGCAGAAACAGGCCCTTCAGCCCACTGAGTCTGCGCCAGCCAGCAATCGCCCCGTGCATGTGCGGGGATCGTTGGTCGCCGCAGACCCGGTGGGCCGAAGGGCCAGTTTCCGCGCTGTATCTCTCAACTAAACTAAACTTACAAAATTCTTAAGGGGTTGGACAGGCTAGATGCAGGAAGATTGTTCCCGATGTTGGGGAGGTCCAGGACAAGGGGTCACAGCTTAAGGATAAGGGGGACATCCTTTAGGACCGAGATGAGAAGGACTTTTTTCACACAGAGAGTGGTGGGTCTCTGGAACTCTCTGCCACAGAGGGTAGTTGAGGCCAGTTCATTGGCTATATTTAAGAGGGAGTTAGATGTGGCCCTTGTGGCTAAGGGGATTCGAGGGTATGGAGAGAAGGCAGGTACGGGATACTGAGTTGGATGATCAGCCATGATCATATTGAATGGCGGTGCAGGCTCGAAGGGCCGAATGGCCTACTCCTGCACCTAATTTCTATGTTTCTATGTTTGAACTCTACTTGACACCCATTCGTTGGGAACCCTGTCAGAAATGATTGCTAGCAACATTATCCCTTGCGTAAGTTAATAACACCCTTGCTATCACTAGAGGTATGGACTTACAAATATTCTGATGAAACCGGTTTTAAGAGCACAGGCGGCAGATGGTGAATGTCTTTGGTGACCAAGATCCGGTGCATCCTGTGGTTAAAAGTTGACAAAAGCGAAATAGAGCGAGAGGGAGAATGGAGATGTGTGGTCAGGTAAGGTGTGAAAATGACAGATCAAAGTAGACGACGGTCAAGGAAGTGTAGAAAGGATCATTGTTAGCTGAGGGGAAGGTGACAACGAGGTGTACAATAGACAACAGGTGCAGGAGTAGGCCATTCGGCCCTTCGAGCCAGCACCGCCATTCAATGTGATCATGGCTGATCATCCCCAATCAGTACCCCGTTCCTGCCTTCTCCCCATATCCCCTGACTCCGCTATCTTTAAGAGCCCTATCGAGCTCTCTCTTGAAAGCATCCAAAGAACCGGCCTCCACCGCCCTCTGAGGCAGAGAATTCCACAGACTCACCACTCTCTGTGAGAAAAAGTGTTTCCTCGTCTCCGTTCTAAATGGCCTACTCCTTATTCTTAAACTGTGGCCCCTGGTTCTGGACTCCCCCAACATCAGGAACATGTTTCCTGCCTCTAGCGTGTCCAAAACCTTAATAATCCTATATGTTTCAATGAGATCCCCCCTCATTGGCATCAGGTGCCGTGCCTGGTCCACCCTTTACACTTCACTTTAGCCTTTAGAGAAACAGTGCGGAAACAGGCCCTTCGGCCCACTGAGTCTGCACCGACCAGCGATCACCCCATACTCAAGCACTATCCTACACACCTACTCTTAAACCACAAACCTGTACATCTTTGGAGCATGGGCGGAAACCGGAGCACCCGGAGAAAACCCACGCTGGCCATGGGGAGAACGTACAAACCCCGTACAGTCAGCACCCGTAGTCAGGATGGAACCCAGGTCTCTGGCGCTGTGAGGCAGCAACTCTACCGCTGCGCCACCGGGCCGCCCAGATAACAGTCTAGGTAACTGTGGTAGTCAATGGATTTATAGTAGATGTCAAACGATGGCTAGATGTGATGGAGACAGAGAGATCAGCATCATCAGTGAGAGGAGTGGTTTAGGCCATTCGGCCCATCGAGTCTACTCCGCCATTCAATCATGGCTGATCTATCTCTCCCTCCTAACCCCATTCTCCTGCCTTCTCCCCATGACCCCTGACACCCCTACTGATCAAGAATCTATCCATCACTGCCTTAAATATACCCACTGACTTGGCTTCCACAGCCCGTCTGTGGCAAAGAATTCCAGAGATTCACCACCATCTAACTAAAGAAATTCCTCCTCATCTCCTTCTGAAAACATCCTTTAATTCTGAGGCTGTGACCTCTAGTCCTAGACTCTCCCACTAGTGGAAACATCCTCTCCACATCCACTCTATCCAAGCCTTTCATTATTCTGTATATTTCAAAGAGATTCCCCCTTATTCTACTAAACTCCAGCGAGTACAGGCCCGGTGGCGTCAAACGCTCATCATAGGTTAACCTATTCATTTCTAAATGGCTTACCCCTTATTCTTAAACTGAGGGCCCTGGTTCTGGACTCCCCCAAACATCTTCTTGTAGACCTCCTCTGGACCCTCTCAGGAGATAGCACATCCTTCCTCAGATACGGTGCTCACAATATTCCAAATGCGGCCTGACCAGCACCTTATAGAAAGGGGCGAGAGGCGTCAGAGATGATCCAAGTGAATTTGAGGGCAGGGTGGAAGTCAATGGAAGTCAATGAGTTAACGGATGCCGGATGCGACCCCGATGCAGTTGTGGATGTCGCTTCAGTTTAGTTTTGTTTATTGTCGCGTGTACCGAGGTACAGTGTTGCGCGCTAACCAGTCAGCGGAAAGACAACACATGATTACAATCAAGCCGTCCACTGTGTACAGATACAAGACAAATAGAATAACGGGAATAGCATTTAGTGCAAGATGAAGTCTGATCAAAGATAGTCCGAGGGTCACCAATGAGGTAAATGGTAGTTCAGCCATGAATAGTTCATCGAATGCCTTTTATTGTCCTTCACACAGCTTGGTTTGAACAAAATTTAATTCCTACAGTCTTAACAATTACAAAAAAAAACAAGACCCACACTTAACATAATTTACGCAAACATCCATCACAATGAATCTCCAGCACCTCCTCATGATCACAGTAAATGGCGGTGCTGGCTCGAAGGGCCGAATGGCCTACTCCTGCACCTATTGCCTATTGTCTATTCAGGACCGCTCTCTGGTTGGTGGTAGGATGGTTCAGTTGCCTGATAACAGCTGGGAAGAAACTGTCCCTGAATCTGGAGGTGCGTGCGTTTTCACACTTCTGTACCTCTTGCCCGATGGGAGAGGGGGAGAAGAGGGAGTGACCGGGGGTGCGACTGGTCCTTGATTATTCTGCTGGTCTTGCCGGGGCAGCGTGAGGTGTAGATGGAGTACTGAGGTGCTGTTCCTCCAAATTGCGCTGGGCCTCACTCTGACAGTGGAGGAGGCCCAGGACAGAAAGGTCAGTGTGGGAATGGGAAGGGGGGGGGGGGGGGGGGGTTTAAAAGTGTTTGGCAACCAGGAGATCGCGTAGGCCCAAGGAGGACTGAGCGGAGGTGTTCAGCGAATCGATCGGCCAGCCTGCGCTTGGTCTCGCCATTAGATAGGAGCCCACACTGACAACAATGGACACAGTGGATAAGGTTGGAGGAGGTGCAAGAGAAAAGGTGGATACAGGGTCTGAAGGAGGGTACCTAACCTTAATGTTCATGTTCATGTCACAGAAGCAGAATTAAGCCATTCGGCCCCACCAATAAATACTAACAAGAGCTTGGGGAGATGACTTCTTCTAATGGAGCCAAAGGATCTTTTAAGGCCACTCAGCGGCCATCTTGTTCTGAATATAGTCATAAGGTCATAAGGGATAGGAGCAGAATAAGGCCATTCGACCCCATCAAGTCTACGCCGCCATTCAATCACGGCTGATCTATCTCTCCCTCTCAACCCCATTCTCCTGCCTTCTCCCTGCAGCCCCTGACACCTGTACTGATCAAGAATCTATCTATCTCAGCCGTAGAAATATCCAATGATTTGGCCTCCGCAGCCGTCTTTGTCATTCTGCAGACAATAAGGGGAGTGGGAAAGAAATATTATAGACAATAGACAATAGGTGCAGGAGTAGGCCACTCGACCCTTCGAGCCAGCACCGCCATTCAATGTGATCACAGCTGATCATCCCCAATCAGTACCCCATTCCTGCCTTCTCCCCATATCCCCTGACTCCGCTATTTTTAAGAGCCCTATCTAGCTCTCTCTTGAAAGTATCCAGAGAAACGGCCTCCACTGCCCTCTGAGGCAGAGAATTCCACGGACTCACCACTCTCTGTGGAGTTAGATGTGGCCCTTGTGGCTAAGGGGATCAGAGGGTATGGAGAGAAGGCAGGTACGGGATACTGAGTTGGATGATCAGCCATGATCATATTGAATGGCGGTGCAGGCTCGAAGGGCCGAATGGCCAACTCCTGCACCTAATTTCTATGTTTCTATGTTTCTAGAAGAAGTGTTTCCTCATCTACCTTCTAAATGGCTTACTCCTTATTCTTAAACTGTGGCCCCTGGTTCTGGTCTCCCCCAACATCGGGAACATGTTTCATGCCTCGAGCCCTTAACAATCTTATATGTTTCAATGATATATCCTCTCATCCTTCTAAACTCCAGAGTGTACAAGCCCAGCCGCTCCATTCTCTCAGCATATGACAGTCCCGCCATCCCGGGAATTAACCTTGTAAATCTACGCTGCACTCCCTCAATAGCAAGAATGTCCTTCCCCAAATTAGGGGACCAAAACTGCACACAAATATTGACAATGTTCTGGTCCATGTTACCGATGTGTCAACATGCCAGATTATCTATTAGCGTTTTACTGCAGTATTAACAATTTGATGGATAAAGCCAGCGAGGGATGTTGCGGTTTCAGTTGCGAATATTGACTTCCTCATCCTGAGTCGATGGCTTTCACAATCTAACTGACAAACGGTAACTCTGAACGATATTGAAAAAACATTTCCTGTTGAAAAGAGAACCGGCTACCTTCCCTTGATCACCATAACTTTAGCTTCGTTTAGCGAGACAGCACGGATACAGGCCCTTCAGCCCAGGAGTCTGCACCGACCAGAAGGATGAGAAGGTTTGGAAGGATGAGGGGTTATCTTATAGAAAAATATAAAATTATAAAAGGACTGGACAAGCTAGATGCTGGAAAAATGTTCCCAATGTTGGGCGAGTCCAGAACCAGGGGCCACACAGTCTTAGAATAAAGGGGAGGCCATTTAAGACTGAGGTGAGAAAAAACTTTTTCACCCAGAGAGTTGTGAATTTGTGGAATTCCCTGCCACAGAGGAGAGTGGAGGCCAAATCACTGGATGGATTTAAGAGAGAGTTAGATAGAGCTCTAGGGACTAGTGGAGTCAAGGGATGTGGGGAGAAGGCAGGCACGGGTTATTGATTGGGGACGATCATAGAAACATAGAAACATAGAAATTAGGTGCAGGAGTAGGCCATTCGGCCCTTCGAGCCTGCACCGCCATTCAATATGATCATGGCTGATCATCCAACTCAGTATCCCGTACCTGCCTTCTCTCCATATCCTCTGATCCCCTTAGCTACAAGGGCCACATCTAACTCCCTCTTAAATATAGCCAATGTACTGGCCTCAACTACCCTCTGTAGCAGAGAGTTCCAGAGACCCACCACTCTCTGTGTGAAAAAAGTCCTTCTCATCTCGGTCCTAAAGGATTTCCCCCTTATCCTTAAGCTGTGACCCCTTGTCCTGGACCTCCCCAACATCGGGAACAATCTTCCTGCATCTAGCCTGTCCAACCCCTTAAGAATTTTGTAAGTTTCTATAAGATCCCCTCTCAATCTCCTAAATTCTAGAGAGTATAAACCAAATCTATCCAGTCTTTCTTCGTAAGACAGTCCTGACATCCCAGGAATCAGTCTGGTGAACCTTCTCTGCACTCCCTCTATGGCAATAATGTCCTTCCTCAGATTTGGAGACCAGAACTGTACGCAATACTCCAGGTGTGGTCTCACGAATACCCTATGCATCTGAAGTAGAACCTCCCTGCTCCGATACTCAAATCCTTTTGCTATGAACAGCCATGATCGCAATGAATGGCGGTGCTGGCTCGAAGGGCCGAATGGCCTCCTCCTGCACCTATTTTCTATGTTTCTATGACCAGCGATCCCCGCACACTAGCACGCGCTAGAGACAATTTTACATTTACACCAAGCCCATTAACCTACGTCTTTGGAGTGTGGGAGGAAACCGAAGATCTCGGAGGAAACCCACGCAGGTCACTCCAGAGTTGGCTTGGTATAAGTGTAAATTGTCCCTGCTGTGTGTAGGATAGTATTAATGTGCGGGGATCGCAGGTCAGCGCGGACTCGGTGGGCCGAAGGGCCTGTTTCAACGCTGTATCTCTAGACTAAAGAGATTAAATCTAGACTAAAGTCAATTAAAAGTAGGGTGTGGAGGCCAAGTCAATGGATATTTCTAGAGGCAGAGATAGATAGATTCTTGAATAGTACGGGTGTCAGGGGTTATGGGGAGAAGGCAGGAGAATGTGGTTAGGAGGAAGAGATAGACCAGCCATGATTGAATGGCGGAGTAGACTTGATGGGCCGAATGGCCTAATTCTGCATCTCTAAACTAAACTAGACTAAAGAAAAGAAATGTAGATCAAAGTCAGTAAATCTTGGCCTCTGTTTACCAGGGACACTATATTCTTCAGTTCCATACAGTTTAATCTAAATCCTCTACATTATTTAGTCTCTAAATGCAGTGGATCATCGACGATGCTTTCAAATGTTGAGTGCCTATTGATTGCCAGAGTAAAGTCATGTCTTATTCATGACAGGACAAAGTAGAGAATGGTCTCGACCCAAAACGTCGCCTATTTCCTTCGCTCCATAAATGCAGCCTCACCCGCTGAGTTTCCCCAGCATTTTTGTCTGCCTTCCTATTCATGACAACATCCTTGAGTTTGCTGTTTCCCGTGAACTGCCTTGTCTCAATGAGGCTCCAACCATGCCCATTAACATCTATTAACCCACATGCTACAATAACGGCGAAACATGGGCAGGAGGGACCAGCGTAGATGGGGCATGGAGGTCGGCACGGACAAGTTGGGCCGAATGGCCAGTTTCCCTGCCGCGTGTAGGAAGGAACTGCAGTTGCTGGCTTAAACCGAAGAGAGACACACAATGCTGGAGTAACTCAGCAGGACAGGCAGCATCTCTGGGGAGAAGGAAAGGGTGGACGTTTTCGGGTCTCGGCTCGTTCCTTCTCTCCAGAGATGCTGCCTGTCCCGCTGACTTAGTCCAGCTTTTTGTGTCTACCTTGGGCAAATGTGCTTTATATGCAGGCGAGTGGAAATTGGTGGTCACTGGAGTTTAGAAGCATGAGAGGGGATCTTATTGAAACGTATAAAATTCTTAAGGAATTGGACAGGGTAGATGCAGGAGAAATGTTCCCGATGTTGGGGGAGTCCAGAACCAGGGGTCCCAGTTTAAGAATATGGGGTAGGCCATTTGGGACTGAGATGAGGAAAAGCCGTTTCACCCAGAGATAGACAAAAGTGCTGGAGAAACTCAGCGGGTGGCCGATTAGGAAAAGGGGAGATGCAGCGCGACCTAGGTGTCATGGTACACCAGTCATTGAAAGTAGGCATGCAGGTGCAGCAGGCTGTGAAGAAAGCGAATGGTATGTTAGCTTTCATAGCGAAAGGATTTTAGTATAGGTTCAGGGAGGTTCTACTTCAGTTGTATAGGGTCTTGGTACCTGGAGTATTGTGTACAGTTCTGGTCTCCAAATCTGAGGAAGGACATTATTGCCATAGAGGGAGTGCAGAGAAGGTTCACCAGACTGATTCCTGGGATGTCAGGACTGTCTTATGAACAAAGACTGGATAGACTCGGTTTATACTCTCTAGAATTTAGGAGATTGAGAGGGGATCTTATAGAAACGTACAAAATTCTTAAGGGGTTGGACAGGCTAGATGCAGGAAGATTGTTCCCGATGTTGGGGAGGTCCTGGACAAGGGGTCACAGCTTAAGGATAAGGGGGAAATCCTTTAGGACCGAGGTGAGAAGGACTTTTTTCGCACAGAGAGTGGTGGGTCCCTGGAACTCTCTGCCACAGAGGGTCGTTGAGGCCAGTTCATTGGCTATATTTAAGAGGGAGTTAGATGTGGCCCTTGTGGCTAAGGGGATCAGGGGGTATGGAGAGAAGGCAGGTACGGGATACTGAGTTGGATGATCAGCCATGATCATATTGAATGGTGGTGCAGGCTCGAAGGGCCGAATGGCCTACTCCTGCACCTAATTTCTATGTTTCTATGTTTATCTATGGAGCGAAGGAAATAGGCAACGTTTCGGGCCGAAACCCTTGTTCACCCAGAGAGTTGTGAATCTGTGGAATTCTCTGCCACAGAAGGCAGTGGAGGCCGATTCACTGGATGTTTTCAAGAGGGTTAGATTTAGCTCTTAGGGCGGACAGAATCAAGAGATGTGGGGAGAAGGCAGGAACGGGGGGGTACTGATTGTGGATGATCAGCCATGATCATATTGAACGTCCCCACAGCATAGGTGTCCACGTCGCGGCGCTGGAAACTGGAAGTATCCCGAGCTACTTCTGCCGCCACCGCCATCTATTGCAACAAGTGACGGTTCCCGCTGATTGTCGCCGGAAGCTTGCGTCCTTTTCAGGAAGCACGACGACAGTGAGGTCAACATTTGTAACATGGACAATGGACACGAAAGAAGACGACCGTATTGAATGGCGGTGCTGGCTCGAAGGGCCCGAATGGCCCACTCCTGCACCTATTTTTCTGTGTTTCTATGTTAGAAGCCGGAAGAGACCCCTGCAGCCAGTCACAGAGAGTGCACTCAGGTAGCTTTGAAGTTCGGGATTGAGTCAGGGTCCCTGGAACTGAGAAGCTGACACACTGTTTACACCACCATTTTAAAATCGCCTCCGATCAGTCCCACGCTCATGATTGCAGTTTGCGCAACTCGCTGTGCTAACGTTTTCTTGGCCATTTCAAAGCACTAATTTGGCTGGAGGGCGTATTTAGGATATCCTTAGATCATGAAAAGCACGATCTAATCACAATTTATGTTATGTTGCCTTCTTCAGTCATGTTACAACTTTCAGCCAGCGTTAAAGTCGGCCATTTTCCCACCCATTTCTGTCGCTGATCTATATCCTGCTGTATTTTTTGGACAGTCTTGTAGAAACAAGGAACTGCTGGCGCTGGTTCTTACTATTCACTATCATGCTTAAATTTACATGTCATTTTGATTTTTTTTTTCCACAAGTGACTAGAGCAGACCTAGGCCATTCGGCCCATCGTCTACTCCGCCATTCAATCACGGCTGATCTATCACGCCCTCCTAACCATATTCCCCTGCCTTCTCCCCATAACAATAGGACAATAGACAATAGGTGCAGGAGTAGGCCCTTCGAGCCAGCACCGCCATTCAATGTGATCACGGCTGATCATCCCCAATCAGTACCCCGTTCTTGTCTTCTCCCCATATCCCCTGACTCCGCTATCTTTAAGAACCCTATCTAGATCTCTCTTGAAGCATCCAGAGAACCGGCCTCCACCGCCCTCCGAGGCAGAGACTTCCACAAGCTCACAACTCACCGTGTGAAAAAGTGTTTCCTCGTCATATAACCATATAAGCATATAACAATTACAGCACGGAAACAGGCCCTCTCGGCCTTCCAGTCCATGCTGACCATTTATTTTCCCCTAGTCCCACCTACCTGCACTCAGACCATACCCCTCCATTCCCTTCCCGTCCATATACCTATCCACTTTACTTTTAAATGTTAAAATCGATCCTGCCTCCACCACTTCTGCTGGAAGATCATTCCACACAGCCACCACTCTCTGAGTAAAGAAGTTCCCCCTCATGTTACCCCTAAACTTCTGTCCCTTAATTCTCATGTCATGCCCTCGTCTCCGTTCTAAATGGCTTCCCCGTTATTGTACTAAGCCCTGACCCCTGATACCTGTACAAACCCCTGACACCCGTACTAATCAAGAATCTATCTGTCTCTGCCTTAGAAATATCCATTGACTTGGCCTCCACAGCCTTCTCTAGTTTAGAGCTGCAGCACGGAAATAGGCCATTAGGCAGGTTCGGGCTGACCAGCAACTCCCGCACATTAACGCTATCCCACACACACACACACACAACAGGGTCAATTTACAATCATACCGAAGCCAACTATCCTACAAACCCGCACGTCTTTGGAGTGTGGGAGGAAACCGGAGCACCCGGGGAAAACCCACGCAGGTCACGGGGAGAGCGTACAAACTCCGCACAGACAGCACCCGTACTCAGGATCAAACCCGGGTCTCTGGGGCTGTGAGGCAGCGACTCTACCGCTGTGCCACCATGCAAACTTTCTATGCTTGCTGATGTAAGGTGCCTAGGAACAAAATAACTTTTTTGTTAAATATAGCATATGCCCTACATAAAGAATGCACAAAGGAGGTCAGGGTATTTTTATCAAATTGTAAAATAGTCGATCGAATCTGGGACTGTTGAAGGTTATGAGCAGCGACGTTTGTCCTCAAGTGTTTATTCTGTAATACTGTTATTGTATTTTAAGTAAGCTTCTAATAATTAATTGCAAACTGTAAATGTTTTTATTCCACTATTATCAGTCTTTGATTGTGTGTCGCTCCAGATGACGGGATTCAACCTGGGTCTGTGGGCACAATGGCTGCCTGACAGCCTTACGGTTGCTGCCTCGCAGCGTCAGAGACCCGGGTTCCATCCTGATTAGTTTGGAAGCCGGTGACCAGTGGGGAGCCTCAGGGATCGGTGTTGGGTCCACTGTTGTTTGTCATGTACATCAATGATCTAGATGATGGGGTGGAAAATTGGATAAGTAAGTATGCAGATGATACTAAGATAGGGGGTGTTGTGGATAATGAAGTAGATTTTCAAAGTCTACAGAGAGATTTGGGCCATTTGGAAGAGTGGGCTGAAAGATGGCAGATGGAGTTTAATGCTGATAAGTGTGAGGTGCTACATCTTGGCAGGACAAATCAAAATAGGACGTACATGGTAAATGGTAGGGAATTGAGGAATGCTGTGGAACAGAGGGATCTAGGAATAACTGTGCATAGTTCCCTGAAGGTGGAATCGCATGTAGATAGGGTGGTAAAGAAAGCTTTTGGTGTGCTGGCCTTTATAAATCAGAGCATTGAATATAGTAGGGAAGTAATGTTAAAATTGTACAAGGCATTGGTGAGACCAATTCTGGAGTATGGTGTACAATTTTGGTCGCCTAATCATAGGAAGGATGTCAACAAAATAGAGAGAGTACAGTGGAGATCTACTAGAATGTTGCCTGGGTTCCAGCAACTAAGTTACAGAGTAAGGTTGAACAAGTTAGGTCTTTATTCTTTGGAGCGCAGAAGGTTAAGGGGGGACTTGATTGAGGTCTTTAAAATGATGAAAGGGATAGACAGAGTTGACGTGGATAAGCTTTTCCCATTGAGGGTAGGGAAGATTCAAACAAGAGGGCATTACATGAGAATTAAGGGACAGAAGTTTGGGGGTAACATGAGGGGGAACTTCTTTACTCAGAGAGTGGTGGCTGTGTGGAATGATCTTCCAGCAGAAGTGGTGGAGGCAGGATCGATTTTAACATTTAAAAGTAAAGTGGATAGGTATATGGAAGGGAAGGGAATGGAGGGTTATGGTCTGAGTGCAGGTAGATGGGACTAGGGGAAAATAAATGGTCGGCACGGACTGGAAGGGCCGAGAGGGCCTGTTTCCGTGCTGTAATTGTTATATGTTATTATGGGTGCTGTCTGTACGGAGTTTGTACGTTCTCCCCTTGACTGCCTGGGATTTAGAGTCATATAGAGTCATCGAGTGAAACAGTATGGAAACAGGCCCTTCGGCCCAACTTGCCCACACCGGCCAACAATGTCCCAGCTACACTAGTCCCACCTGCCTGCGCTTGGTCCATATCCCTCCGAAGCTGTCCCATCCATGTAGTTGTCCAACTGTTTCTTAAACGATGGCATAGTCCCAGCCTCAACTACCTCCTCTGGCAGCTCGTTCCATATACCCACCACCCTCTGTGTGAAATGGTTACCCCCTCAGATTCCTATTAAATCTTTCCCCTTCATCTTGAACCTATGTCCTCTGGTCCTCGATTCCCCTACTCTGGGTAAGTGACTCTGTGCATCTGCCCGATCTATTCCTCTCATGCAACGTGCAAATTCCATACAGAGTTGCTGCCTCACAGCGCCAGAGACCCAGGTTTGATCCCGACTACGGGCGCTGCCAGCACGGAGTCTGTACGCTCTCCCCGTGACCTGCGTGGGTTTTCTCCCAGATCTCCGGTTTCCTCCAAAGACGTCCCTTGGCGTAAATGCAAAATTGTCCCTAGTGTGTGTGTAGGATAGCGTTGATGAACATGGGATCGCTGGTTGGCGCGGACCCGGTGGGCCGAAGGGGCCTGTTTCCCCGCTGTATCTCTACACTAAACTAAACTGAAATACACTCGACTTAAAATCGATCCTGCCTCCACCACTTCTGCTGGAATGATCTTCCAGCAGAAGTGGTGGAGACAGGGTCGATTTTAACATTTAAAAGTAAAGTGGATAGGTATATGGACGGGAAGGGAATGGAGGGGTATGGTCTGAGTGCAGGTAGATGGGACTAGGGGAAAATAAATGGTTGGCACGGACTGGAAGGGCCGAGAGGGCCTGTTTCTGTGCTGTAATTGTTATATGGTTTTTTAAAAAATTGACTTTTAAAAAACGAATTTCTGGACTAAAAAAAAACAATCTCGAGGACTATATTCCCCTTCTATTTTATTGCTTATTCACGCTGATTTATAAACCATTTGACAACCGCACAACACTGGCTTTCATTTCCCTAATTATCCACGTCAAAAGCAGACTTTGTTTGTCTAATTCTGCTCACTTCATCATCCAGTTCAGAAACCTTAATGAACAGTCTACATCTGAAACATGGTGCTTGTTCCAGAGGCTTGTGAGACCACGGCGTATTTCTGGAGAGCTTCTATTTTTACATCATCGGGTGTACAGAGAAGGAAACAGGATTAGGAGTTTTGTTTTTTCAGGCATTCTGAGAGGCTTACGGAGCTTCGGCGGACTCTAGACTGTGACTTCACGTGAATGAGTCATGGGGTCAGCCAGCCTGGCTGGCCACGGTGGCGCAGCGGTAGAGTTGCTGCCTTTACAGCGCTCGCAGCCCCAGAGGCCTCGGTTCGATCCCGACTACGGGCGCTTCCTGTACGGAATTTGTACCTTCTCCCCGTGACCTGCGTGCATTTTCTCTGGGATCTTCGGTTTCCTCCCACACTCCAAAGACGTACAGGTTTGTAGGTTAATTGGCTTGGTATAAACGTAAATTGTCCCTAGTGCGTGTGTACGGTAGTGTTAATAGAAACATGGAAACATAGAAACATAGAAAATAGGTGCAGGAGTAGGCCATTCGGCCCTTCGAGCCAGCACCGCCATTCAATATGATCATGGCTGATCATCCAACTCAGTATCCCGTACCTGCCTTCTCTCCATACCCTCTGATCCCCTTAGCCACAAGGGCCACATCTAACTCCCTCTTAAATATAGCCAATGAACTGGCCTCAACTACCCTCTGTGGCAGAGAGTTCCAGAGACCCACCACTCTCTGTGTGAAAAAAGTCCTTCTCATCTCGGTCCTAAAGGATTTCCCCCTTATCCTTAAGCTGTGACCCCTTGTCCTGGACCTCCCCAACATCGGGAACAATCTTCCTGCATCTAGCCTGTCCAACCCCTTAAGAATTTTGTAAGTTTCTATAAGATCCCCTCTCAATCTCCTAAATTCTTGAGAGTATAAACCGAGTCTATGCAGTCTTTGTTCATAAGACAGTCCTGACATCCCACATCCCTGACAATGTGCGGGGATCGCTGGTCGGCTCGGACTCAGTGGTCCAAAGGGCTGTATCTCTAAACTAAACTAAGCAGGGAAGCAGGCCCTTCAGCCCAACTCGTCCATGCCGACCATGATCTCCCATCTAAACTAATCCCATTTGCCCAGGTTTGGTCCATATCCCTCTAAATCTCTCCTATCCATGTACCTGACCAAGAGTCTTTTAGTCATAGAGTGATACAGCGTGGGAACAGGCCCTTCGGCCCAACTTGCCCACACCGGCCAACATGTCCCATCTGCACTCGTCCCACCTGCCTGCGTTTGGTCCATATCCCTCCAAACCTGTCCTATCCATGTACCTGTCTAACTGTTGCTTAAACGTTGCAATAGTCGCAGCCTCAACTACCTCGTCTGGGCAGCTCCTTCCATACACCCACCACCCTTTGTGTGAAAAAGACCCCTCAGATTCATTTAGAACGGAGATGAGGAAAAACTTTTTTACCCAGAGGGTTGTGAATCTGTGGAATTCTCTGCCTCAGAGGGAGGTGGAGGCCGGTTCTCTGGATGCTTTCAAGAGAGAGCTAGATAGGGCTCTTAAATATAGCGGACTCAGGGGATATGGGGAGAAGGCAGGAACGGGGTACTGATTGTGGATGATCAGCCATGATCACATTGAATGGCGGTGCTGGCTCGAAGGGCCGAATGGCCTACTCCTGCACCTATTGTCCATAGTTCCTATTTCAAATGCCATTATAGTACCTGCCTCAACAACCTCCTTTAGTTAAGTTTAGTTTAGTGATACAGCGTGGAATCAGGCCCTTCGGCCCACTGAGTCCTTATGGACCAGCGATCCCCACACACATTGGGGACAATTTGAATTTTTTACTGAAACCAATTAGCCTACAAACCTGTGTGTCTTTGGAGTGTGGGAGGAAACCGAAAAAGCCTGAAATAATCCACACAGGTCACGGGGAGAACGTGCAAACTCCGTACAGACAGCACCCGTAGTCGGGATCGAACTTGGGTCTCCGGCGCTGCAATCGTATTAAGGCAGCAACTCTACCGCTGCGCCACCGTGCCGTCGAGAGCCTACTTCAGACTGAGAGTCAGGGGAGAGGGAATCGATGACTTTGTCTGCTTGGGAACATATCCTTGCAAAATCATGTTAAAAAAAAAGATGCACCGTATGGAACTGAAACCCGGCCCTCTCTTCCTCTCTGCCAGGGGGTTGGCAAACTTGTCTGTGAGCGGATGGCGGGCCACATCTATCACGTGTACACATAGATCCCGCCCCTTCGAGAATCACTCGCCCTCTAGTTACGGGCGCTCACCAACATGGTGCACCTACGGACCATTGTCTTGGCTCTGGTCCTGAAGGTGGTGGCTCCAATACTCACGCTCACCCGCCCCCGGCCTATTGACAACCGCGATCCCGACGGTGAAGCCCAGACACAGAAGGTGCGCGGGCGTGACGGCGGCTTTGCGCAGGATGCGGTACAGCCAGAGCTCGCCGCTCGCCGGTTCTGCCATTGCGGCCTCCAGCGCAGGCCTCCTTGCCTCACCGTGCCTCGGGCCCGGGAGGTACGGGAGATGACGTTAGTCTGGGGGCCAGGTGACTACGGAGAGAAAAGCACGCCTGCGGGCCGGATGATTTCGGGTTGGGGGCCGCTTTCGGCCCGGGGGCCGCAGGTTGCCGACCACCGATCTATGCACACTCACAGGGGTGACAGAGGCAGCTGTGTGGATATATTCATGCCTCTATCACTGAGAAAAAAATCAGTCTGCTGGTCCTACCTGATCTCCTGGTAGGCAAACACTTTAACTCCCCCTCCCTCCCATTCCCACACTGACATTCTTTTCCTGGGCCTCCTCCATTGTCAGAGTGAGGCCCAGCACTAATTAGAGGAACAACACCACATATTTACAAATGAACAAAGACTGCATACACTCGGTTTATACTCTCTAGAATTTAGGAGATTGAGGGGGGATCTTATAGAAACTTACAAAATTCTTGAGGGGTTGGACAGGCTAGATGCAGGAAGATGGTTCCCAATGTTGGGGAGATCCAGGACAAAGGGGTCAAAGCTTAAGGATAAGGGGGAAATCCTTTAGGACCGAGATGAGAAGGACTTTTTTCCACACAGAGAGTGGTGGGTCTCTGGAACTCTCTGCCACAGAGGGTAGTTGAGGCCAGTTCATTGGCTATATTTAAGAGGGAGTTAGATGTGGCCCTTGTGGCTAAAGGGATCAGAGGGTATGGAGAGAAGGCAGGTACGGGATACTGAGTTGGATGATCAGCCATGATCATATTGAATGGGGGGTGGAGGCTCGAAGGGCCGAATGGCCTACTCCTGCACCTAATTTCTATGTTTCTATGTTTCTATATTTCACTTGGGCAGCTTGCACACCAAAGGTCTGAATATTCATGTCTCTAACTTCAGGTAACCCTTGCATCCCCTCTCTCTCACCCTCCCTCCTCCATCCTAGTCGTTGAACCAGCTTCAAAGTCATCTTGTTGAGTCTCATTGTCTGTAACTCATTTTCACCTAGCCCACGTCTAACAAGGACCCGAAATGACACCTGTTCCTTCTCTCTAGAGATGCTGCCTGTCCCGCTGAGTTATTCCAGCAAATTGCATCTATCTTCGGTATAAACCAGAATCTGCAGCTCCTTCCTACACACGGATAGGTCTAGGCTTTGAGGGATATGGGCCAAACGCAGGCGGGTGGGACAAGTGTAGATGGGACATAGAAACATAGAAAGTAGGTGCAGGAGGAGGCCCTACAGCCCTTCGAGCCAGCACCGCCAGTCAAGATGGCCTGGTTCTGGGGGTACAGAGGCAGCAGGGACGTGGATGATCATAGCGAACGAGACAGTAATGTCATCTTCTGGATCAAGGTCAGTTTGATACGATGGCTAAAATAATTTAACACTTCAAAGTCCTTCTTTGTCAGTCCCAGGAAAAGGAATTTCTTGTCGGTGTGGGCAACTTGTCGGGGTGGGCAAGTTGGGCCGAAGGGCCTGTTTCCACGCTGCATGACCCGATGACCGCATGACCCCATGACCCTATGACCACTTGACCTCATGACCCACATGACCCCAGAACTATTTCAATTGGTGACCAGGAATAGAAATAGCATTGTCATCATGTGACCTTGCTTCAGAGTTCCTCATCATTAAAGTCAGTCCTTGTGGTTGAGTTTGTTCGTCTGTCGGTTGTTAAACTTTACAATAGACAATAGGTGCAGGAGTAGGCCATTCGGCCCTTCGGGCCAGCACCGCCATTCAATGTGCTCACGGCTGATCATCCCCAATCAGTACCCCGTTCCTGCCTTCTCCCCATATCCTCTGACTCCGCTATCTTTAAGAGCCCTATCCAGCTCTCTCTTGAAAGCATCCAGAGAACCTGCCTCCACCGCCCTCTGAGGCAGAGAATTCCACAGACTCACCACTCTCTGTGAGAAAAAGTGTTTCCTCCGTTCTAAATGACTTACTCCTTATTCTTAAACTGTGTGGCCCCTGGTTCTGGACTCCCCCAACATCGGGAACATGTTTCCTGCCTCTAGCGTGTCCAAACCCTTAACAATCTTATATGTTTCAATGAGATTCCCTCTCATCCTTCTAAACTCCAGAGTGTACAAGCCCAGCCGCTCCATTCTCTCAGCATATGACAGTCCCGTCATCCCGGGAATTAACCTGGTGAACCTACGCTGCACTCCCTCAATAGCAAGAATGTCCTTCCTCAAATTAGGGTTGGGATCTGAAGGTGGTCTCGACCCGAAAACGTCACCCCCGTTCCTTCTCCCCAGGGATGCTGCCCTGCCCCGCTGAGTCGCTCCAGCGTTTTTTGTGTCATATCTTCGCTTGGAATCATTTGTTGGAGGGTTGGTACCAAACAGGAAGCAGGCGCCACCCCAGATCAGCAAATGTGATCAGCCCTCTAGCCACGCAGGGCTTAATCATAAAATGAATGCTTGGCAGAGGTTTCCTTTCATTCACGAGGGAATAATTGGGATAAATTTGCCACCGACTGGTCTGGTGATGTAAAAGGAACGAAATTGATGAGAACTGGAGGGAGAGAAAGGGAGAAAGCAAGAGAGAGAGAGACAACACATAATAGACAATAGGTGCAGGAGTAGGCCATTCGGCCCTTTGAGCCAGCACCGCCATTCAATGTGATCATGGCTGATCATCCCCAATCAGTACCCCGTTCCTGCCTTCTCCCCATATCCCCTGACTCCGCTATCTTTAAGAGCCCTATCTAGCTCTCACTTGAAAGCATCCAGAGAACCGGCCTCCACCGTCCTCTGAGGCAGAGAATTCCACAGACTCACAACTCTCTGTGAGAAAAAGTGTTTCCTCGTCTCCGTTCTAAATGGCTTACCCCTTATTCTTAAACTGTGGCCCCTGGTTCTGGACTCCCCCAACATCAGGAACATGTTTCCTGCCTCTAGCGTGTCCAAACCCTTAATAATCTGGACCATTTCCGACATTTCCCTACCATTCCGTGACCTCACTATCTCCATCGCAGGTGATAGACTCCTGACCGACATCCACTATAAACCCACTGACTCCCACGGCTACCTGGACTACTTTTCCTCCCACCCTGCTTCCTGTAAGGACTCCATCCCCTATTCCCAATTCCTCCGTCTATGCCGCATCTGCTCCCAGGATGAGGTGTCCCACACCAGGCCATCACAAGTGTCCTCATTCTTCAGGGAACGGGGATTCCCCTCCCCCACTATAGATGAGGCCCGCACCAAGGTCTCCTCCATACCTTGTAACACTGCCCTCTCTCCCCATCCCCCCACTCGCAACAAGGGCAGAGTCCCCCTGGTCCTCACCTTTCACCCCACCAGCCAGCGCATACAACAGATAGTCCTCCGCCAGTTTCGCCACCTCCAACGTGACCCCTCCACTCGCCACATCTTCCCATCTCCCCCCCTGTCTGCCTTCCGCAAAGACCGCTCCCTCCGCAACACCCTTGTCAATTCTTCCCTTCCCTCCCGCTCCACCCCTTCCCCGGGCACTTTCCCTTGCAACCGCAAGAGATGCTACACTTGTCGCTTTACCTCCCCCCTCCACTCCATTCAAGGACCCAAGCAGTCGTTCCAGGTCCGACAGAGGTTCACCTGCACCTCCTGCAACCTCATCTATTGCAATAACCAACCCAATCTCCCGGTGGCTCAGCACTTCCAACTCCCCCTCCCATTCCGTATCCGACCTCTCGGTCCTGGGCCTCCTCCACGGCCAGAGTGAGCAACACCGCAAGTTGGAGGAACAGCACCTCATATTCCGCTTAGGGAGTCTGCATCCTCTTGGCATGAACATCGAATTCTCTCAATTCTGTTAACCCTTGCTGTCTCCTCCCCTTCCCACCTCTCCCTCAGCCCTCGGGCTCCTCCTCCTTTTTCCATTCTTCCCCCCACCTCCTCCCACCCCCCATCAGTCTGAAGAAGGGTCTCAACCCGAAACGTCGCCTATCTCCTTCGCTCCATAGATGCTGCTGCACCCGCTGAGTTTCTCCTGCATTTTAAGTACCCTTAATAAACTTATATGTTTCTAAAAGATCCACTCTCATCCTTCTAAACTCCAGAGTGTATAAGCCCAGCTGCTCCATTCTCTCAGCATATGACAGTCCCGCCATCCCGGGATTTAACCTGGTGAACCTACGCTGCACTCCCTCAATAGCAAGAATGTCCGTCCTCGAGGACCAATACTCCTGGTGTGGTCTCACTAGGGCCCTGTACAACTGCAACACGAAGAGGGGGAGAGGAAAGGGGGGGAGAGTTGCTGCATAGAAAGCACTCTGCCAGGTCACATGTATTGTAGGAAGGAACTGCAGATTTAAACCGAAGATAGACACAAAAACCTGGAGTAACTCAGCGGGACAAGCAGTGTCTCTGGGGAGAAGGAATGGGTGACGTTTCGGGACTCGACCAGAAACGTCACCCATTCCTTCTCTCCAGAGATGCTGCCTGTCCCGCTGAGTTACTCCAGGTTTTTGCGTCTTATCTGTCGGGTTGCAACACAGCTTGGTTTGGGAACATCTCCGCCCAAGACGGCAAGAAAGGGCAGACAGTTGTGGATGTAGCCCAGTCCATCACACCGACCACACTCCGCACCATGGATCCCATCTACCCCTCACGCTGCCTCAGAGAAGAGCCAACTCAAAGACTTGTCCCACCCGGTCATTCTTTGGACTTCAGACTGTGGAGACACAGTGCGGAAACAGGCCCTTCAGCCCGCCGAGTCCGCGCCGACCAGCGATCACCCCGCACACTAACACTATCCTACACCCAAGGACAATTAACAATTTACAAAAGCCAATTAACCTGCAAACCCGCACGTCTTTGGAGTGTGGGAGGAAACCGGAGCACCCGGAGAAAACCCACGCTGTCACGGGGAGAACGTACAAACTCAGTACAGGCAGCACCCGAGGCCAGGATTGAACCTGGGTCTCTGGCGCTGTGTGGCAGCAACTGTACTACTGCGCCACCCCATTCCTTCTTCTCCCCGCTCCCGTCCGGCCGAAGGTACAGAAACTTGAAAGCGCTCACCACCAGACTCAGGAACAGCTACAGGAACAGGAACAGACTCAGAAACCCAAACCTACAGTATTCCTAGTGCGTTCCATTCTTCTGGGAAGAAGGCAGGAACGGGGTACTGATTGGGGATGATCAGCCATGATCACATTGAATGGCGGTGCTGGCTCGAAGGGCCGAATGGCCTACTCCTGCACCTATTGTCTATTTCTGCATTATATTTTCCCCCAGATCAGCAACGAGTAACAAGTCCTCTGCCCTCTCCCTCAGCCGACACCACCATTCCTTACAGCTATCATCTCTATCTCGGGCTCCACCCTGTCACAGACACACTCCTTATCTGCCTCACGGCTTAAAAAAATGTTTTCTTTTGAACTTTCCCCGAGTTTTAATAAAAGGACTTGGCCCAAAGCGATAACCTCTGTTTCTCTCTTCATGGTCTTTATTCAGCTTTCCTGTTTGTGTTTACCGCAATCTTTCACTGCAAATGTTTGGTCACCCAGAACGTTTGTCGGCACTGGGCCTGTACTCACTGGAGTTCAGCCGGATAAGGGGAATAAACCTCATTGAAACTTACCGAATAGTGAAAGGCCTGGACAGAGTGGACATGGAGAGGATGTTTCCACTAGTGGGAGAGTCTAGGACCAGAGGGCACAGCCTCAGAATTAAAGGATAAGCCTTTAGAGTGGGGATGAGGAGGAATTTCTTTAGTCAGAGGGTGGTGAATCTGTGGAATTCACTGCCACGGACGGCTGTGGAGGACACGTCAGTGGGTATTTTTAAAGCGGAGATGGACAGGTTGTTGATTAGTACGGGTGTCAGGGGTTATGGGGAGAAGGCAAGAGAATGGGGTTAGGAGGGAGAGATAGATCAGCCATGGTTGAATGGCGGAGTAGATGGAGGGTTACACAAAAGGCTGGAGAAACTCAGCGGGTGTAGCAGCATCTAAGGAGCGAAGGAGATAGGCGACGTTTCGGGTCAAGACCCTTCTTCAGACCCTTCTTCAGGAGTAGATGGAGTTTGAGTTGAGTTTAGTTTATTGTCACGCGTACCTAGGTACAGCGAAAAGCTCTTGTTGAGTGCCAACCAGTCAACGGATGGACAATGCATGATTACAATCGAGCTGTCCACGGTGTACAGATACAGGATAAAGGGAATAACATCAATACGGTTTAGTGCAAGATAAGGTCCAGTAAAGTCCGATCAAAGATAGTCCAAGGGTCTCTACTGAGGTAGATAGTAGCTCGGGACCGCTCTCTACATTGAAACATAGAAAATAGGTGCAGGAGGAGGCCATTTGGCCCTTCTAGTCAGCGCTGCCATTCATTGTAGGTATGTTACAAAACTTACCTTGAGCAGCGCTGCAGTTCTGCCGCTCCCCGTGTGCGCGACTTTGGCGCCTTTCAGAGGGGGGGCAGGCTTAAAGTGCCGTTTTTCAACAGACATGGAAAATCGATGAATGTCGGCCGATTTCGTTGCGGAAGAAAAATCGCTCCGACATTTCATGAATGAAGGTATTTTTAAATTAAATTATTTATTAACTAGAGTAATTTAAAAATCACCTTTAAAAGCCGTGAGCACCGACAACCGGAAGGATTTTGCGTAGGAGAGAAAAAAAGGTAAATAGTTTATTTTTATATTAAAAGTTGGTTTTTCAGGAGGCTTTAATAATATTTTTATGTTGCGAAATGGGGTCCCAAAAAATGTATGAACAAACAGTATTTTTCCCCCCGACTTCACCGCTAACCGCAACGTTCCAATCCACCGCATTCCACTAAAACCCACTCGCTAGTTGATTTAAATGGCCATTAATTTACAGGCATTAAACACTAAATTCCTTCCATTTGGCCCAGAAAATCATGAAAATTAGATTTAAAAATTATGTTATATTGTGGATTATTGTGTGAATGTTATTTGGACACTTAGGCAATTAAAAAAAAAGTTTATATTTTCTTAAGAAATGGATAGATGTTTAGATCTACTCATTGAATTTTGTAATTAGCTACAATTAGATAACTAACTAATTATATGCTTTAATTTCAGGTCATCCAAGTAAGATTGTTTCATATTTGTTTGAGAATGCTTCAATCTATAATAACTGAAAATTTCATTGAGTTCTCTTAATTTTTAAGAAAGTTATGGGCTTTTAACTGTTCCAGATCACAGCTTTTGAGTTAAGTCAATTGAAAGGCAATGGGGAACAAGATGCTAATTTCCGAGTATGAAAATGGCCATAACTTTCTTAATACTTAAGATATGAAAGTGAATTAGGTGTCAAATTAAACTTCTTTTTATGCTTTATCTGATGGGATAAATTGCAGACTTGATTTTTAAAATCTCAAAATTTTGTAACATTGCTATTCATTGTGATCATGGCTGATCATCCCCGATCAATAACCCGTTCCTGCCTTCTCCCCATATCCTTTGACTCCACTAGCCCCTAGAGCTCTATCTAACTCTCTCTTAAATCCATCCAGGTCTAGATATGATGCAGGGAATGGAGGGATATGGATCACGTGCAGGCAGAGGAGATTAGTTTAACTTGGCATCATGTTCAGCACAGACATTGTGGGCCGAAGGGCCTGTTCCTGTTCCGTCCTATGTTCTAAGCATGGTTGATAGTCATTGGCGGGACTGTCGTATGTCGAGAGAATGGAGCGGCTGGGCTTGTACACTCTGGAATTTAGAAGGATGAGAGGAGATCTTATTGAAACATATTAGAGTATTAAGGGATTGGACACGCTAGAGCCAGGAATCATGTTCCCGATGTTGGGGGGTGTCCGGAACTAGGGGTTGGGGTTAAAATTAGGGGTTGGCCATTTAGAACGGAGGTGCGGAAAAACTTTTTCACCCAGAGAGTTGTGAATCTGTGGCATTCAATTCAATCTGTGGAGGCCAATTCTCTGGATGCTTTCAAGAGAGAGCTAGATAGGGCTCTTAAAGATAGCGGAGTCAGGGGATATGGGGAGAAGGCAGGAACGGGGTATTGATTGTGGATGATCAGCCATGATCACAGTGGATGGCGGTGCTGGCTCGAAGGGCCGAAGGGCCGAATGGCCTACTCCTGCACCTATTATCTATTGTCTATTGAAAGGAAAACCCGGACTGGCTTTGGTAATGAAGACAGTAGGTTCAGGTTCAGGTTTATTGTGGTCACGTGTACCGAGGTACAGTGAAAAGCTTCTGCAAGCCATCCAAACAGATCAGATATACCGTACACAAGGACATGCGGGGAATGAAGGGACATGCATCACGTGCGGGCAAAGCAGATTAGTTCATCGTAGCGTCATGCTTGGCATAGACACAGTAGGCCGAAGAAGCATTGAGCCATTCTTCAGACACCAACCGCTGGAGTAACTCAGCGGGACAGGCGGCATCTCTGGAGGGAAGGAATGGCTGACGTCTCCGGTCAAGACCCTTCTTCAAACTGGTTAGCGGTGACAAGGGAAACTGATGCTGACGCTGCCTGTCCCGCTGAGTTACTCCAGCATTTTTGCGTCTATCTTGGGTTTAAACCAGCATCTGCAGTTCCTTCCCGGACATCGAGCCATTGTTTCTGTAGGGTTCCAGTCTCATATTGTCACCTGTACAGTGAAAAGCTTGGCTTTGCATGCTGTCCAAACAGATCAGATATACCATAGTAGCAGTAGGCCCCCCTCGGTCATGACTGACCATGGGTGATGCATCCTGGTCGGATGCAAGCCTGGGTGATCGGTGTCATACGGAGCACAGACAGACTGTTGCCCATGCAGCACGTCCCCCCCTCTCCACGTCGCTGATCGATCCAAAGGAACAACAGGGCCGTTACAGTTCGGCACCAGCGCCGTCGCAGGAGATGCCAGAGCGAGGTTGTAGACAACGACGAACTGCCTTAGGGGCTCCGACTCCGGATTTTCTCGAGGTTTACTCCAGGAGCCTTTTCCATGACTGGGATATCGCCACAAGGCAGCAGAGGTTTTAAATCAGAGTTTCCCCTCTCCTAGATGGACCGCCTTCCCAGGCTGACGAGCCCCATCTGCCCGAGGCTCGTGAGGGCGGGAGCGTCTACCTTCCTGTGCAGGTTTATTGCACCTGCCCACTGGCCATGTACCATACGTAAATACAATCGGGTCAAACTCAACAACAATGGGTAGAGCAAGGGGGAAGATACAGAGTGCAGAATACAGTTCTCAGCATTGAAGACCCTCGGACTATCTTTAGAAACGTAGAAAATAGGTTCAAGTTCAAGTGAGTTTATTGTCATGTGTCCCTGATGGGACAATGAAATTCTTGCTTTGCTTCAGCACAACAGAACATAGTAGGCATTTACTGCAAAACAGATCAGTTTGTCCATATACCATTATATAAATACATACACACATGAATAAATAAACTGATAAAGTGCAAATAACAGATAATGGGTTATTAATGATCAGAGTTTTGTCCGAGCCAGGTTTAATAGTCTGATGGCTGTGGGGAAGTAGCTATTCCTGAACCTGGTCGTTGCAGTCTTCAGGCTCCTGTACCTTCTACCTGAAGGCAGCAGGGAGATGAGTGTGTGTGGCCAGGATGGTGTGGGTACCTATTGAGGTGCAATAGGTGCAGGAGTACCTATTGAGCCAGCACCACCATTCAATATGATCATGGCTGATCATCTAAAATCAGTACCCCGTTCCTGCTTTTCCCCCATACCCCTTGATTCCTTTAGCCCTAAGAGCTAAATCTAATGGGCCTGTCCCACCAGCATGCAACTCCATGCGATGAGCGCGACCTAACGTGGTCGCTTAAGCCGTCCGGCGTCACGGGGCCGGTCCCACTTCGATCGCCGGAGCCGTGCGGAATTGTGCAGAGTTCGTCCCGACATCGCGCGGGGCTCCGAAAAACTATGTTCAAAAATTCCGCGCGGCAACGGCTTGTCGGCTCGCAGTCGTCTCGACGCATTACACACCGTCTCGACGTCGTGCCTTCGTGACCCTCTCTGTAGGTGCCTACATGGCCCTCTCTGTGTGTGGCTCCGTGGCCCTCTGTGTGTGTGCCTCTGTGCCCCTCTCTGTGTGTCCCTCTCTGTCCTGGCGAACTTACCTTAGACTTCGCTCCAAGTTCGCCTCACTTTGCGCCGCGTTGCGCCACTCACCCGACCTCCGCACGGCCCCCGCTGCCGGTTTGGTCGCGCTTGCCGCATGCAGGCGCATGCTGGTGGGAACGGCCCTGTACAGGGAATCACCCGACCTCCGCGCGGCCCCCGCTTCTAGTTTGATCGCGCTCATCGCATAGAGTTGCATGCTTGTTCGACAGGCCCTTAACTCTCTCTTGAAAACATCCAGTGAATTGGCCTCCAGTTTAATCGGATTTTATCTTGCACTAATTGTTATTCCCTTTATCCTGTGTCTGTACCCTGTGGACGGGCTCGATTGTAATCATGCACTCTTTCTGCTGGGACTGGATGGCACGCAACAAAAAGCTTTTCACTGTACCTCGGTGCACGTGACGATAAGTTGAACTAAACTAAAGACTCTCTGAGTAGGAAGGAAGTCTGAAGAAGGGTCTCGACCCGAAACGCCACCCATTCCTTCTCTCCAGGGATGCTGCCTGTCCCGCTGAGTTACTCCAGCGCTTTGTGTCTAAAGAGTCCATGACCCAAGAATTAGTGTCAGCTTGATATGAGAGTTTGTTCGCTCGCGTGTCAGACGACACATAGCTCGCTGTTGACTTCCGTTGTCGTCCAACATGAGCCGCAGGCGTTAAGCATAGAAACATAGACAATAGGTGCAGGAGGAGGCCATTCGGCCCTTACGAGTCAGCACCGCCATTCATTGTGATCACGGCTGATCGTCCCCAATCAATAACCCGTGCCTGCCTTCTCCCCATATCCCTTGACTCCACCAGCCCCTAGAGCTCTATCTAACTCTCTCTTAAATCCATCCAGTGATTTGGCCTCCACTGCCCTCTGTGGCAGGGAATTCCATAAATTCACAACTCTCTGGGTGAAAACGTTTTTTTATAGAAACTTGAGACGCAAGGCACCGTATCACTCTATGAAATCGCACTATAAAAGGCAGGCCAACAGCAAACAAGATATGAAGAAGGGCCTCGACCCAAAAGGTCGCCCATTCCTTCTCCCCAGAGATGCTGCCTCACCCGCTGAGTTACTCCAGCATTTTGTGTCTAACCTGCGATTTAAACCAGCATCTGCAGTTTTTTCTTAAGCAAATAAGTATTGATGGAATGAGAAAGCAGACAGGACTGCTGCTGCCGCAGACACTGGTCGCTGGGAGGAGTGGTTGCCATGGTGACTTCCACAGGTACCACAGTCCCATCGAGCAGCTCAAAATTAACTGGGATCTCTTAGAGTCACAGAGTCAGTGTCACTGAGTCATAGAGTGACACAGCGTGGAAACAGGCCCAACTTGCCCACGCCGACCAACATGCCCCATCTACAGTAGTCGCTCCTGCCTGCGTTTGCCCCATGTCCTTTTAAACCTGTCCTATCCATGTACCTGTTTCTTAAACGCTGCAGTAGTCCCAGCCTCAACTACCTCCTCCGGCAGCTCGTTCCATACACCCACCGCCCTTTGCGTGAAAAAGTTACCCCTCAGATTCCCATTAAATCCTTCCCCCTTCGCCTTAAACCTATGTCCTCTGTTTCTCGATTCCGTTAACCCGGCCAAGAGACTCTGTGCGTCTTCCCGATCTATTCCTCTCATGATTTTGTAAACCTCTATAAGATCACCCCTCATCCTGCTGCGCTCCAAGGAATAGAGACCCAGCCTGCTCAACCGCTCCCTATAACTCAGGCCCTCTAGTCCTGGCAACGTCCTCGTAAATCTCCTCTGCACCCATTCCAACTTGATAACATCTCTCCTATAACACGGTGCCCAGAACTGAACACAATGCTCTAAATGCGGTCTCACCAACGTCTTATACAACTGCAACAACTTCTAAACCCAATACTTTCTCTAACTGTACATTACTTTCCATTTCAGGAAGCAACTATCGGCATTCAATGTTCAGTTTAGTTTCCTTTCGTTTATTATTGTCACGTGTACCGAGGTACAGGGAAAAGCTTTGGTTGCGTGCTAACCAGTCAGTGGAAAGACAATACATGATTACATTCGAGCCGTCCACAGAATACACAGGACAAAGCGAATCATGAGGCCATAAGTGAAAGGAGCAGAATTAGGCCATTCGACCCATCAAGTCCACTCCGCCATTCAATCATGGCTGACCTGCCTCTCCCGCCTAACTGCATCCCCCTGCCTTCTGCCCATAGCCCCTGATACCCGTACTAATCAAGAATCTATCTATCTCTGCTTTAAACACATCCATTGACTGCCACCACAGCCTTCTGTGGCAGAATTCCACAGGTTCACCACCCTCCGACTAAAACAAAATCCTCATCTCAGTCCTCATTCTGTGTATTCTGCTGGAAGATTGTTCCCGATGTTGGGGGAGTCCAGAACAAGGGGTCACAGTCTAAGGATAAGGGGGAATTCCTTTAGGACCGAGATGCGGAAAACATTCTTTACACAGAGAGTGGTGAGTCTCTGGAATTCTCTGCCACAGAAGGTAGTTGAGGCCAATTCATTGGCTATATTTAAGAGGGCATTAGATGTGGCACTTGTGGCTAAAGAGATCAGGGGGTATGGAGAGAAGGCAGGTACGGGATATTGAGTTGGATGATCAGCCATGATCACATTGAATGGCGGTGCAGGCTCGAAGGGCCGAATGGCCTACTCTGCACCTATTTTTCTATGTTTCTATCTCCTTCCTAACGCAACGTCCTTTAATTCTGAGGCTACGACCTCTGGTCCTAGACTCTCCCACTGGTGGAAACATCCTCTCCACATCCACTCTATTGAAGCCTTGGCTTTCACTACTCAATGAGGTCCCCCCTCATCCTTCTAAAACTCCAGCGAGTACAGGCCCGGTGCCGACAAACGCTCATCATATGTTAACCCACTCATTGCTGGGATCATCCTTGTAAACCTCCTCTGGACCCTCTCCAAAGCCAGCACATCCTTCCACAGATATGGGATCCCAAAAATGCTCCAAATGCCGCCTGACCAGTGCCTTATAGAGCCTCAGCTTCGCATCCCTGTTGCACGTAGGAATAACATTCAGTGCTAGATAAAGACCAGTAAAGGGAAGTTGCTGATAGTCCGAGGGTCACCAATGAGGTAGGTAGTAGCTCAGGACCGCTCTCTGGTTGTGGTAGGATGGTACAGTTGCCTGAACGCAGCTGGGAAGAAACTGTCCCTGAATCTGGAGGTGTGCGTTTTCACACTTCTGTACCTCTTGCCCGATGGGAGAGGGGAGAAGAGGGAGTGACCGGGGTGAGACTGGTCCACGACTGCCTTGTTATCTAGATATATCCTCCAATTCCTATACTTTAATCTCTCTGAGTGAAGCGGATAATTAAGGGTGGTACAGTGGCGCAGCCTGTAGAACTGCTGTCTCACAGCGCTGGAGGTCAGAGTTCGATCCTGACCTCGGGTGCTTCCAGTGGGCCGAAGGGCCTGTATCCACGCTGTATATCTAAAGTGTGAGGTCTAAAACAATCCAAGTCTATCCAAGCTATCCTTATAGCTAGTTCCCTCTAATTCTGAAGAAGGTACTGAAGAGAGGAGGGAGTGGGGACGGAGGGCCGGTGGGCAGACTGGCTGCGGGAGGGAGTGCACAGCCATCGACGGGGCAGCCTGGGGCTCGACTGGACCGGGCGCCGCTCCCAGAGGCCGAGCACGTGGACCGGACGTGGCCTACAGCGCTGGAGGACACCACGCCTACGCTTGTCCAGGCCGAACCTGCAACGTCGCCATGACAACGGGCCTTCATGGGCAGGCCGAGAACCCTGCACTTACAACAACTAGGACTTGAAAATGGCTCCAAACTGGCGACTCATATAACATATAAGATTGAAACATATAAGATTGTAAAGATTGTTAAGGGTTTGGACACACTAGAGGCAGGAAACATGTTCCCGATGTTGGGGGAGTCCAGAACCAGGGGCCACAGTTTAAGAATAAGGAGTAAACCATTTAGAACAGAGACGAGGAAACACTTTTTCTCACAGAGAGTGGTGAGTTTGTGGCGTTCTCTGCCTCAGAGGGCGGTGGAGGCCGGTTCTCTGGATGCTTTCAAGAGAGAGCTAGATAGGGCTCTTAAAAATAGCTGAGTCAGGGGACATGGGGAGAAGGAAGGAACGGGGTACTGATTGGGGATGATCAGCCATGATCACATTGAATGGTGGTGCTGGCTCGAAGGGCCTAATGGCCTACTCCTGCACCTATCGTCTATTATCTATTGGTTTCATGGTTACTTGGTCCTCCAAAATATTCCAACTGGAATTTAAACTGGAGGTGGTGAAGGGAGGGGTTTAGCCAGAGAGGTTTATTGGGAAGAAAGTGCCACTTTAAATTTAGTTGCATCTGGCTGGGCAACCGTGGCTTGGTGGAGATTATTCCATGCTTTAATAGTGCGTGGGAAGAACAAATTGCTGTACACATCTGTCTTTGAGGCTGGGACCACAAATTGGATCGAATGCCCTCGTCTGCTCCTAATTGGTTTGGGGTTGGTGTAGGTCTTGTGATCTATGTCTAGCTGACCATTTAACATTTTGTAAAAACAGGTCAAACGGTGAGCTTCACGTCTGTCTTGGAGAAGGTTCCACCCCGCCCAGAGAATTCAGACGTTTGGTGACACTATTGACTGCATACTGTCAGGGTGTACTTAGAAACATAGAAAATAGGTGCAATAGGTGCATTTCGGCCCTTCGTGCCAGCACCGCCATTCATTGTGATCATGGCTGATCTTCCGCTGTACACTTGTACTGTGCCTGAGATATGGGCGGCACGGTGATGCAGCGGGTAGTGTTGCTACCTCACAGTGACAGATAACCGGGTTCAATCCTGACTACTTGGCTGTACGGGGTTTGTGCGTCCTTCTTGTGATCTGCGTGGGTTTCCCCCGAGATCTTCGGTTTCCTCCCACACTCCAAAGACATACAGGTTTGTAGGTTAATTGGTTTGGTATAAATGTCAACTTCTCCCTAGTGGGCGTAGGATAGTGTCAGTGTGCGGGGATCGCAGGTCGGCGCGGAGTCGGCGGGCCGAAGGGCCTGTTTCCACGCTGTATCTCTAAACTAAACTAATCTAAACTAGATTATTAACTAAGATGTATCTAAAGGGCCTGTCCCAGTTGCCGATCTTTTTCGATGACTACCGTCATCATTGACTGATGTATCAGGGTTGCCGAAAGATTTTGAACATTTCAAAATCCAGCAGCGACAAAAAAAATGTTATGACACTTGAGGAAAGGCCGCGCGTCAATACGTCATCACGTCATCACCGCTGCGTCACGGCGCAAATTCTTCGGTGACCTGATACGTCAGTCAATGATGCCGACAGTCGCTGAAAAAATCGCCAGGTGGGACAGGCCCTTAAGTGCTTATGCATCGTGATAAAAGCTGTAGTGAAGAAAGCTAATGCAATGTTGGCCTTCATAACAAGAGGATTCCAGTATAGGAGTAAAGAGGTTCTTCTGCAGTTGTATAGGGCTCTGGTGAGACCACTTCAGGAGTATTGTGTACAGTTTTGGTCTCCTAATTTGAGGAAGGACATCCTTGTGATTGAGGCAGTGCAGTGTAGGTTCACGAGATTGATCCCTGGGATGGCGGGACTGTCATATGAGAAAAGATTGAAAAGACTAGGCTTGTATTGACTGGAGTTTGGAAGGATGAGGGGGGATCTTATAGAAACATATAACATTATAAAAGGACTGGACAAGCTAGATGCAGGAAAAATATTCCCAATGTTGGGCGAGTCCAGAACCAGGGGCCACAGTCTTAGAATAAAGGGGAGGCTGAGGTGAGAAAAGCCTTTTTCACCCAGAGAGTTGTGAATTTGTGGAATTCCCTGCCACAGAGGGCAGTGGAGGCCAAGTCACAGGATGGATTTAAGAGAGAGTTAGATAGAGCTCTCGGGGCTAGTGGAATCAAGGGATATGGGGAGAAGGCAGGCACGGGTTATTGATTGGGGACGATCAGCCATGATCACTATGAATGGCGGTGTTGACTCGAAGTGCCGAAAGGCCTCCTCCTGCACCTATTTTCTATACAATACAATACAATACCGTTTATTGTCATTTGAACCTCATTGAGGTTCAAACGAAATTTTGTTTCTGCAGTCATACAAACAAAAGAACCAAGACACAACACAATTTACACAAACATCCATCTCAGTGAATCTCCTCCTCACTGTGATGGAAGGCAAAGTCTTATCTCTCCCCCGCACTCCCCATTCTCCTCCTGATGTCAAAGTCAAAGCCCCCGGCGGGCGATGGTAAATAAGTCCCGTAGCAGTTAAGGCCACGCCGGGCGATGCAAGGTCCCACTCCGGGTCTTGATGTTGGAGACCCCAGCGGGCCCTAGCAAGTCCCGCGGCCATTAAAGCCGCGCCGGGCGATGTCAGGCCCCGCTCCAGGTCATTTTCAACCCCGCAACTCGGACGGGAGAAGTTGCCGCTGCGGGAGCTCCGAAACGCGGTCTCCCTCTAGGGACCCGCGAGCTCCCGGCGTTACCGTCCACCGGCCTGCAGCTGGAGCCTCCGAATCTCCGGGGTCGGGCAGCAGCAGCGTGCCACCGCAGCTCCTCCCGTTCCGAAGCCGGCCAGCTCCACGATGGTGAATAGCCCGTAGCTCCGCAACTGGAGCCCCAGGTCCGGTTGGAGGCCGCTCCACGGTGCTAGGCCTCAATGACAACGGAGACCCGACAAAGAAAAGGTCGGGTCCTCCGTACAGGGAAAAGATTTTAAAGGTTTCCCCCGCCCCCCACACAGACCCAGCTAAAAAAAAACACTATAACTACTCCCAAAACTAGACAAAAAATAAAAAAAGACAGACGGACTGCAGAGGCCGCTGCGACAAGAGTCGCGCCACCCACCAGAACCAAACATGTCCTATGATAAGCACTCTACAGTACAGTCCCTTGTACTGAACTATATACAAAAATTAATTTCACTGTAACTGTGACAAAGAAAATACCATTGTCGTTAGATGGTCCCGACCCGAAACATCACCTATCCTTTTTCTCCAGAGGTGGTGCCTGTCCCACTGAGTTACTCCAGCACTTTAGAAATTAGGTGCAGGAGTAGGCCATTCGGCCCTTCGAGCCTGCACCGCCATTCATTATGATCATGGCTGATCATCCAACTCAGTATCCCGTACCTGCCTTCTCTCCATACCCTCTGATCCCCTTAGCCACAAGGGCCACATCTAACTCCCTCTTAAATATAGCCAATGAACTGGCCTCAACTACCCTCTGTGGCAGAGAGTTCCAGAGACCCACCACTCTCTGTGTGAAAAAAGTCCTTCTCATCTCGGTCCTAAAGGATTTCCCCCTTATCCTTAAGCTGTGAACCCTTGTCCTGGACCTCCCCAACATCGGGAACAATCTTCCTGCATCTAGCCTGTCCAACCCCTTAAGAATTTTGTAAGTTTCTATAAGATCCCCTCCCAATCTCCTAAATTCTACAGAGTATAAACTGAGTCTATGCAGTCTTTGTTCATAAGACAGTCCTGACATCCCAGGAATCAGTCTGGTGAACCTTCTCTGCACTCCCTCTATGGCAATAATGTCCTTCCTCAGATTTGGAGATCTTTGTGTCTATCCAGGGTATAAACCAGCATCTGCTGTTCCTTTCTACACACTCCATCTGAGTGTCCCTTGGTCCTTCCCCCGAGCAGCAAAACAAATGGCACTCATACGATGAACTAGGTAGCACACCTTTTTTTTTTAGAAATAATGTGTCTCACTTTGTCGTGCTAAATTACTACAGAGACTCAGGGGAAATTGGTCGCCTGGAAAATAACACCAAAATGATTCTGGTCACGTGCTGTGGTGTTTTTGCATTTCTACCTGCAGTCGGTCCCCATGGGCCTCAGTCAAGACTGGTGCCACTGCATGTAATAATCACGGACTCTTGCGGGATTTGCATTTTTAGCAGCTTAGTTTGGGAACAGAATCCATCCAAGATCTGCAAGGGATTTGTGGACGCAGCCCAGAACACCACGCAAACCAAACCCCCCTTCCGTTGACTCCATCCGCACCTCACGCCGCCTCGGCAAGGCCTGCAGCATCATCAAGGGCCAGTCGCAACCCCCGGTCACTCCCTCTTCTCCCCCTCTCCCATCGGGCAAGAGGTACAGAAGTGTGAAAACGCACGCACACCTCCAGATTCTGGGACAGTTTCTTCCCAGCTGTTATCAAGCAACTGAACCGTCCTTTCACCAACTGGAGAGCGGTCCTGACCTCCCATCATTGGAGACCCTCGGACTATCTTTAATCGGACTTCACTGGACTTAATCTTGCACTAAACGTTATTCCCTTATCATGTACCTGTGCCCCGTGAGTGGCTCGATTGTAATCATGTATTTTCTTTCCGCTGACTGGTTAGCTCGCAACAAAAGCTTTTCACTGCAGCAATAACCTACGCTGATCTGAACAGAACAATGTGCCAAAAGCCTTTTTGACCACCTGATCTACCTGTAACGCCACTTTCGAGGAACAATGTACCTGCATTCCTAGATCCCTCTGCTCTACAGCACTCCCCAAATTCCGACCATTCACTGACTTACAATTGTTCTTTATTAAGAAGTGTACCTGAGGATTGGAGGGTAGCTAATGTAACCCCACTTTTTAAAAAAGGAGGGAGAGAGAAAGCGGGGAATTACAGACCAGTTAGTCTAACATCGGTAGTGGGGAAACTGCTAGAGTCAGTTATTAAAGATGGGATAGCAGCGCATTTGGAAAGTGGTGAAATCATTGGACAAAGTCAGCATGGATTTACGAAAGGTAAATCATGTCTGACAAATCTGATAGAATTTTTCGAGGATGTAACTAGTAGAGTGGATAAGGGAGAACCAGTGGATGTGTTATATCTAGACTTTCAGAAGGCTTTCGACAAGGTCCCGCGTAAGAGATTAGCATACAAACTTAAAGCACACGGTATTGGGGGTTCAGTATTGATGTGGATAGAGAACTGGCTAGCAGACAGGAGGCAAAGGGTAGGAGTAAACGGGTCCTTTTCAGAATGGCAGGCAGTGACTAGTGGGGTGCTGCAAGGCTCAGTGCTGGGACCCCAGCTATTTACAATATATATTAATGATTTGGACGAGGGAATTCAATGCAACATCTCCAAATTTGCAGATGATACCAAGCTGGGGGGTATAGTTAGGTGTGAGGAGGATGCTTGGAGGCTGCAGGGTGATTTGGATAGGCTGAGTGAATGGGCAGATGCATGGCAGATGCAGTACAATGTGGATAAATGTGAGGTTATCCACTTTGGTGGCAAAAACATGAGGGTAGACTATTATCTGAATGGTGGCAGATTAGGTAAGGGGGAGATGCAACGAGACCTGGGTGTCATGGTACACCAGTCATTGAAAGTAGGCATGCAGGTGCAGCAGGCAGTGAAGAAAGCAAATGGTATGTTAGCATTCATAGCGAAAGGATTTGAGTATAGGAGCAGGGAGGTTCTACTGCAGTTGTACAGGGTTTTGGTGAGGCCACACCTGGAGTACTGCGTACAGTTTTGGTCTCCAAATCTGAGGAAAGACATCCTTGCCATAGAGGGGGTACAGAGAAGATTCACCAGACTGATTCCTGGGATGTCAGGACTTTCATATGAGGAAAGATTGGATAGACTCGGTTTGTACTCGATGGAATTTAGAAGATTGAGGGGGGATCTTATAGAAACCTACAAAATTCTTAAGGGGTTGGACAAGCTAGATGCTGGAAGATTGTTCCCGATGTTGGGGGAGTCCAGAACAAGGGGTCACAGTCTAAGGATAAGGGGGAATTCCTTTAGGACCGAAATGAGGAAAACATTCTTTACACAGAGAGTGGTGAGTCTCTGGAATTCTCTGCCACAGAAGGTAGTTGAGGCCAGTTCATTGGCTATATTTAAGAGGGCGTTAGATGTGGCACTTGTGGCTAAAGGGATCAGGGGGTATGGAGAGAAGGCAGGTACGGGATACTGAGTTGGATGATCAGCCATGATCACATTGAATGGCGGTGCAGGCTCGAAGGGCCGAATGGCCTACTCCTGCACCTATTTTCTATGTTTCTATGTTTCTATGTACCAAGGTGCAGTGCAATATAATTTTTTGCATTCCTGATTTGTGCCCCCGTATCTGAGGAAGGATGTGCCGGCTCTGGAGAGGGTCCAGAGGAGGTTTAAGAGAATGATGGGTCACACAAAAAGCTGGAGAAACTCAGCGGGTGCAGCAGCATCTAAGGAGCGAAGGAGATAGGCGACGTTTCGGGTCGAGACTCTTCTTAAGAGAATGATCCCAGGAACGAGTGGGTTGGCATGTGATGAGCGTTTGACGGCACTGGGCCTGTACTCGCTGGAGTTTAGAAGAATGAGGGGGGACTTGTGGGAGAGTCTAGGATCAGAGAATAAAAGGACAAGGAGGAATTTCTTTAGTCAGAGGGTGGATATCCTGTGGAATTCATTGCCACCGTAGGTTTTGGAGGCCAAGTCAATGAATATTTTTAAGGCAGGGATAGAATCATAGAATCATAGAATCATAGAAAATAGGTTCAGGAGTAGGCCATTCGGCCCTTCGAGCCTGATCTCCGGTTTCCTCCCACACTCCAAAGACGTACAGGTTTGGCGTGGTATAGAAACATAGAAACATAGAAAATAGGTGCAGGAGTAGGCCATTCGGCCCTTCGAGCCTGCACCGCCATTCAATATGATCATGGCTGATCATCCAACTCAGTATCCCGTACCTGCCTTCTCTCCATAATCCCTGATCCCTTTAGCTAGAGGGAGCACATCTAGCTCCCTCTTAAATATAGCCAATGAACTGGCCTCAACTACCTTCTGTGGCAGAGAATTCCAGAGATTCACCACTCCCTGTGTGAAAAATGATCTTCTCATCTCGGTCCTAAAAGACTTCCCCCTTATCCTTATTGGTTGGTTATTGATTATTGATTGGTACTGCTGTCATAGGTTATGGGGAGAAGGCAGGAGAATGTGGTTGTGAGGGAGATATAGATCTGGTGGAGTAGACTTGATGGGCCGAATGGCCTAATTCTTCTCCTATTATATAGGAACATACAGCTCATGCCTGCAGTTGGGATATGGCCGCAGCTCGGCAGATTCCTTTACAGCCTGTGCACAGTGACCAATTAGACCATTCAGCGGCCAAATCAAAACATGTTTACCCATTTCAGTTCATGCCACAAGATTTGATTTAAATATCACTTTGTCGTTGTGCTTAATGAAATCTGACACAATGCATATTTTATCAGCGAGTACTTTACTTCCTTGAATTATTCTGAGCTAACATAACAAAATTCTGCAACCCCCCGTTCTCAATCCACAGGCTGTTCATGAGATTTACGGGGGTCAACAGAATATCGAGGTTTTGCTTCAACTACCCCCTCCCTTTCTGAATCCGACCTTTTTGTCCTGGGCCTCCTCCGTGGCCAGAGTGAGTCCCACCACAAATTGGAGGAGCAGCACCTCATATTTCGCTTGGGTAGTTTACACCCCAGCGGTATGAACATTGGGGGTTACACAAAAACCTGGAGAAACTCAGCGGGTGCAGCAGCATCTAAGGAGCGAAGGAGATAGGCGACGTTTCGGGTCGAGACCCTTCTTCAGACTTCTCCAATTTCAGGTAGTCCCTGCTTTCTCCCTCCTTCCCCTCCCCTTCCCAGCTCTCCCACAGCCCACTGTCTCCGCCTCTTCCTTTCTTCTTTCTGCCCCCCCCCCACCCACCCCCACATCAGTCTGAAGCAAAGATCCTACAGCAAGCAAGATAGACCACTCGACGAAAAAGACGTAGTACGGTCATGGGCAGATTCATGGGTAACTTTCGGCCCGATTTCCGTAACCGGCTTCCGTCTCCGCCACAAAGATCCCATAAGATACTAGTGCGGAGACGGAAGCCGGTTACGGAAAAATCCTCGTAAAAATAAAAGTTATTTGGTAAAAATCTTCCCCTCATTTTCAGAATTATAATTTATTAACACAAGCTGTTCCCCCACAACGTTGATCACACTGCGAGTCGGGTCGGGTTACTGAATGGATGAAAAAAAGGCCCACTTTCTGCTCCATTGCGTACTGCACGTCAGCCCATTGCATTTAGAAGGAGTGGTCTATCTTGCTCCGCTATGGGATCGTTGGTCTGAAGATGGGCCTCGACCCGAAACGTCGCCTATTTCCTCCGCTCCATAGATGCTGCCTCACCCGCTGAGTTTCTCCAGCATTTTTGTCTACCAGCTGACAGAGAGAGGTTAGATAGACCTGATTGTATTCTCTGGAACAGTGCTTCTTAAAGTATTTCAGCATTCACCCTTGAGTCTTTATCACAAAATTTAATTCACCCTCGACTACATTTTCTTGTTTTTTGGTAATTTGTGTTTTATTCTCCCTTGTGTATAATTCTATAAATAATCACTTAGTTTGTCACGAGAGCAAAAAACATAAATTAACTCATCATTTCTTAAGTGTTTATTTTATTCAACCTTTTGAACATCGTAAAAATATGTAAAGAAAACTAGGAGTGAAAAAAAAAATGTTTAAATACCACTGGAGTTGGAATCTCATTGAAACATATAAGATTATTAAAGGTTTGGACACGACAGAGGCAGGAAACGTGTTCCCGATGTTGGGGGGGGGGGGAGTCCAGAACCAGGGGCCACAGTTTAAAAATAACATAGAAAAAAGATACAGGAGGAGGCCATTTGGCCCTTCGAGCCAGCACCGCCATTCATTGCGATCATGGCTGATCGTCCCCAATCAATAACCCGAGCCTGCCTTCTCCCCATATCCCTTGACTCCACTAGCCCCTAGAGCTCTATCTAACTCTCTCTTAAATCCATCCAGTGACTTGGCCTCCACTGCCCTCTGTGGCAGGGAATTCCACAAATTCACAACTCTCTGGGTGAAAAAGTTTTTTCTCACCTCAGTCTTAAATGGCCCCCGCTTTATTCTAAGACTGTGGCCCCTGGTTCTGGACTCGCCCAACATTGGGAACATTTTTCCTGCAACTAGCTTGTCCTGTCCTAGGGGGGTAAGCCATTTAGAACGGAGACGAGGAAACACTTTTTCTCCGAGAGAGTTGTGAGTCTGTGGAATTCTCTGCCTCAGAGGGCGGTGGAGGCCAGTTCTCTGGATACTTTCAAAAGAGAGTTAGATAGAGCTCTTAAAGATAGCGGAATTAGGAGATGTGAAGAAGGTAGGGACGGGGTACTGATTGGGGATGATCAGCCATGATCACATTGAATGGCGGTGCTGGCTCGAAGGGCCGAATGGCCTACTCCTGCACCTATTGTCCATTGTCTATCATTCTATTAGAATGATTTAGAAAAACATTCCAACGTCTAAACACTGGGCTTCAGCCCCATCCTACCCTTTCGGGCTTTGATTAATGCAGTTTTCTTTCTTGGAAAAACTAGCTCTACAAACCATGGGGTATGCAAATTGGCAACTCAAAGTAAAGTTACAGTTCAACAGTTGCCTTCTGGCAATCCTCCAGTGTTGCCGTTGATACATTTATCATCCCACTCGCTCGTCTTCAATAAAAGGTTATATTACAGTAAATTTGGGAAATATCCTGCTACTTTGAAATTCGGTACAGAGAAAAAAACATATCTCATTTCCTGCTCCACTGCCATTAAAACCAGTAAGAGACTAACCACTTTAATGCCAGTGCCTTTTATAAGTATAGAGTTTTTTTTTTTAAATATCTGAATAAATTAAGTCATTCACCCGTCTCGTTTCATTCACCCCCAAAATAATTTCATTCACCCTTGGGTGAACCGTTCACCAGTTTAAGAAGCACTGCTCTGGAACGCCTTAGGTTGAGAGGAAACCCGATAAAGGAGATAGTGTCCGACTTCCGTTTGCACGCCCCAGTTTGCATTGACGGCGCCAAAGTAGAGACAGTTGAAAACTTCAAATTGCTAGGAGTCAATATCACCAACAACTTCTCCTGGACCACCCACATTGAAGCAACGACCAAGAAAGCTCACCAACGCCTCTACTTCCTTAGAAGGCTTAAAGCCCTGTCCCATGGTACGAGTTCATTGCAAGAGCTCTCCCGAGTTTGCCCTGATTTGAACCCGGAGATTTACAGTAATGGCCGCTCGTCGGTACCCGGGGCTCTCGTGGACATTTTTCAACATGTTGAAAAATCTTCACGAGTCTTCCCGAGCTTACCTGCCGTTAGCGAATCTTCCCGAGTACCTGCTGTTAGCGTTACGAGCCGCTAAGAGACGTCCCCGAGCTCCGTTGTACCCGCTACGTTCGTTCTCCGTGCTTACCACGAGTTTGATTTTTTTTAAACTCGGGTGAGCTCTTGGAATTAACTCGTAAAGTGGAACAGGACGATTAAGAAGCTCAACATGTTCACTACAACTCTCACCAACTTCTACAGATGCGCCATAAAAAGTATTTACTCGGGATGCATCACAGCTTTGGTTTGGGAACAGCTCCATCCAAGACCGCAATAAATTGCAGAGAATTGTGGACGCAGCCCAGACCGTCGAACAAACTAACCTCCCTTCCATTGACTCCATCTACACCTCACGCTGCCTCGGCAAGGCCAGCAGCATCATCAAGGACCAGTCTCACCCCGGCCACTCCCTCTTCTCCCCTCTCCCAACTGTTATCAGGCAACTGAACCACAGCCAGAGAGCAGTGCTGAACTAGTATCATATGCTGAGAGAATGGAACGGCTGGGCTTGTACACTCTGGAATTTAGAAGGATGAGAGGATATCTTATTGAAACATATAAGACAATTAAGGGTTTGGACACGCTAGAGGCAGGAAACATTGAATGGCGGTGCTGGCTCAAAGAGACAAATGGCCTACTCCTGCACCTATTGTCTATTGTCAATCTACCAATTCACCTACAAACCTGTACCGTCTTTGGAGTGTGGGAGGAAACCGAAGATCTCGGAGAAAATCCACAGGGAGAACGTACAAACTCCGTGCAGGCAGTCGGGATCGAACCCGGGTCTCCGGTGCTGCATTCGCTGTAAGCCAGTAACTCTACTGCTGCGCCACCGTGAGTAATGCTACATGCTAAAGGTACGTCCTTTTATTGTGTGGCAATGCCCTTTGGTCCTAGACTCTCCCACTAGAACATTTGAGGAAGGACATCCTTGTGATTGAGGCAGTGCAGCGTAGGTTCACGAGATTGATCCCTGGGATGGCGGGACTGTCATACGGGGAAAGATTGAAAAAGACTAGGCTTGTATTCACTGGAGTTTAGAAGGATGAGGGGGATCTTATAGAAACATATAAAATTATAAAATGACTGGACAAGCTAGATGCAGGAAAAATGGTCCTAATGTTGGGCGAGTCCAGAACCAGGGGCCACACAGTCTTAGAATAAAGGGGAGGCCATTTAAGACTGAGGTGAGAAAAAACTTTTCCCCAGAGAGTTGTGAATTTGTGGAATTCCCTGCCACAGAGGGCAGTGGAGGCCAAGTCACTGGATGGATTTAATAGAGAGTTAGATAGAGCTCTATGAGATAGCGGAGTCAAGGGATATGGGGAGAAGGCAGGCACGGGTTATTGACTGGGGATGATCAGCCATGATCGCTATGAATGGCGGTGCTGGCTCGAAGAGCCTCCTCCTGCGCCTATTTTCTATGTTTCTAGAACCATCTTCTCTACATCCACTCGAACTATGTCTTTGTCGTTTGGTATGTGACGAATAAACTTGAACTTGAAGTATTAATGATAGCTCCCCCTCATCCTTAACTGCTTACACTGCTGATCCTGCACAAACATCCCACATTCTTCAGCTGATGAAAGCTGCTGACTTATTCATTGTGATTTTCTTTATCAATATTATCTCAGCCTTCCAACAAAATACCTTAAATAATTGTTTGATTGACAGATACAGCATGGAAACAGGCCCTTCGGCCCATTCTGGACATCGGAGCCCCTCGTACTATCTTTCCGGACATTATCTTGCACTAAACATTATTCACATTACACCCTTTATCGTGTATCTGTACACCGGGGACGGCCCGATTGTAATCATGTGTTGTCTTTCCGTTGACTGGTTGGCACTCAACAAAAGCTTTTCACTCTACCCCGGTACACGTGACAGTAAACTGAACTGAACTAAACTAAACTCAAACTCAAACTGGGACCTGTTGGTCGGTGTGGGCAAGTTGGGCTGTTTCTACATTGCATCACTCTGTCACTCTGTCACTCTGTGAGTCCATGTTTCTGTGTCTCTGTGACTGTGTGACTGTGACTCTGTGTGACTGTGACTCTGTGTCTCTGTGACCCTGTGTCTCTGTGACTCTGTGTGTGTGTCTCTGTGTCTCTGTGACTGTGTGTCTCTGTGACTGTGTGTCTCTGTGTCTCTGTGACTGTGTGACTGTGTGTCTCTGTGACTGTGTGTCTCTGTGACTCTGTGACTCTGTGTCTCTGTGTCCCTGTGACTCTGTGTCTCTGTGTCAATGTGTCTCTGTGACTGTGTGTCTGTGTGACTGTGTCTCTGTGACTGTGACCCTGTGTCTCTGTGTCTCTGTGACTGTGTGTCTCTGTGTCTCTGTGACTGTGACCCCGTGTCTCTGTGTCTCTGTGACTGTGTGTCTCTGTGTCTCTGTGACTGTGACCCTGTGTCTCTGTGTCTCTGTGTCTCTGTGACTCTGTGTCTCTGTGTGTCTCTGTGACTGTGTGACTCTGTGTCTCTGTGTGTCTCTGTGACTGTGTGTCTCTGTGACTCTGTGTCTCTGTGTGTCTCTGTGACTGTGTGACTCTGTGTCTCTGTGTCTCTGTGACTTTGTAACTGTGTCTCTGTGTCTCTGTGACTCTGTGTCTCTGTGTGTCTCTGTGACTGTGTGTCTCTGTGACTCTGTGTCTCTGTGTGTCTCTGTGACTGTGTGACTCTGTGACCCTGTGACTCTGTGACTGTGTGACTGTGTCTCTGTGACTGTGTCTCTGTGTCTCTGTGTCTCTGTGTCTCTGTGACTGTGTGACTCTGTGTCTCTGTGTGTCTCTGTGACTCTGTGTCTCTGTGACTCTGTGTCTCTGTGACTCTGTGTCTCTGTGTGTCTCTGTGACTGTGTGACTCTGTGACCCTGTGACTCTGTGACTGTGTGACTGTGTCTCTGTGTCTCTGTGACTCTGTGTCTCTGTGACTCTGTGACTCTGTGTGTCTCTGTGACTGTGTGACTCTGTGACCCTGTGACTCTGTGACTGTGTGACTGTGTCTCTGTGTCTCTGTGACTCTGTGTCTCTGTGACTCTGTGACTCTGTGTCTCTGTGACTGTGTGACTCTGTGTCTCTGTGACTGTGTGTCTCTGTGACCCTGTGACTCTGTGACTGTGTGACTGTGTCTCTGTGACTGTGTCTCTGTGTCTCTGTGTCTCTGTGACTGTGTGACTCTGTGTCTCTGTGTGTCTCTGTGACTCTGTGTCTCTGTGACTCTGTGTCTCTGTGTCTCTGTGACTGTGTGACTCTGTGTCTCTGTGTGTCTCTGTGACTGTGTGTCTCTGTGTCTCTGTGTCTCTGTGACTGTGTGTCTCTGTGACTCTGTGTCTCTGTGACTCTGTGACTCTGTGTCTCTGTGACTGTGTGACTCTGTGTCTCTGTGACTGTGTGTCTCTGTGACCCTGTGACTCTGTGACTGTGTGACTGTGTCTCTGTGACTGTGTCTCTGTGTCTCTGTGTCTCTGTGACTGTGTGACTGTGTGACTGTGTGACTCTGTGACTGTGACTGTGTGACTCTGTGTCTCTGTGTCTCTGTGTCTCTGTGACTGTGTGTTTCTGTGTCTCTGTGTCCCTGTGTCTCTGTGTCTCTGTGTCTCTGTGGCTCCATGTATCTGTGACTGTGTCTCTGTGACTCCGTGACTGTGTGTCTCTGTGACCCTGTGACTCCGTGACTCGATGGCTCAAACCCGAGTTCGTGCAGACCATCGGTCACCTGTCCTGTGTTAAAATGGTTCTATGTTAGCCCACTTTCTCACCCACCCCCCCCCCCCCCTCCCCCCCCGCAAACTAGGAACAACTTTCAGAGACCAATTAACCTGCAAACCCGCATGTCTTTGGGATTGTGGAGGAAAACCTGTGCACCCGGAGGAAACCCACGCGGTCACGGGGATGACGTGCAAATTCCACGCATGGACGGTACCCAGGACCAAGATGGAACCCGGGTCTCTGGCACTGTGAGGCAGCAACTGTACCAGCTGCGCCACCGTGCCGTCCAAGATTCAACGGAGGTAAAATATTATTGGCAATACGATGGATAAAAATTTACAGTCACATTCTCACTCTGCTATGAGTTTAGTTAATTGTCACGTGTCCCAAAGCTCTGTGCGAACCAGCCAGCGGAAAGACTACACGCGATCACAACCGAGCCATCCACAGAATACAGATACATGATAATGGGAATAACATGAATAATATTTAGTGCAAGGTAAAGCCAGTAAAGTCCGATCATTGATGAACTGTACACTGCAAGGGCCAGGAAGCGAGCGGGCAAGATCATCTCTGACCCCTCTCACCCTGGCCACAAACTCTTTGAATCACTTTCCTCTGGAAGGCGACTCCGGACTGTCAAAGCTGCCACAGCCAGACATAAAAACAGTTTTTATCCACGAGTAGTAGCTCTACTCAACAGCCAAAGATATGCAGCCTCCCTTTGATCTGGTATTTTGTGGGTTCACATGCTTGATCAATGGTGTTTTATCATTAATGTCTTATTATTATTAATGTTTAGTGTTTTCTGAGTCATTCTTAACATAGAAACATAGAAACATAGAAATTAGGTGCAGGAGTAGGCCATTCGGCCCTTCGAGCCTGCACCGCCATTCAATATGATCATGGCTGATCATCCAACTCAGTATCCTGTACCTGCCTTCTCTCCATACCCTCTGATCCCCTTCGCCACAAGGGCCACATCTAACTCCCTCTTAAATATAGCCAATGAACTAGCCTCAACTACCCTCTGTGGCAGAGAGTTCCAGAGACCCACCACCCTCTGTGTGAAAAAATTCCTTCTCATCTCGGTCCTAAAGGATTTCCCCCTTATCCTTAAGCTGTGACCCCTTGTCCTGGACCTCCCCAACATCGGGAACAATCTTCCTGCATCTAGCCTGTCCAACCCCTTAAGAATTTTGTAAGTAAACTGTCACTGTGTGTCATGTTGTTACTTGTGGGCGGAGCACCAAGGCAAATTCCTTGTATGTGAATACTTGGCCAATAAACTTACTCACTTACTTAATCAAAGATAGTCCGGGGGTCCCCAATGAGGTAGATAATAGCTCAGGACCGCTCTCCAGTTAGTGAGAGGATGATTCAGTTGCCTCATAATAGCTGGGAAGAAACTGTCCCTGAATCTGGAGGTGTGCGTGCGTTTTCACACTTCTGTACCTCTTGCCCGATGGGAGAGGGGAGAAGAGGGAGTGGCCGGGGTGCGACTGGTCCTTGATGATGCTGGTGAAGTATTAGTGACAACGGGTGTCAGGGGAGAAGGCAGGAGAATGGAATTAGGAGGGAGAGATAGATCAGCCATGATTGAATGGCGGAGTAGACTTGATGGGGCCGAATGGCCTGATTCTGCTCCTATCACTTGTGACAGATAAAATTAACATTCACTTTATCAGTCTGACTCTACCCAAGGGCAATGCTGTTTAGGAACAGTGATTTTTTTTTTAACTGGAGACAAGGTGACTCCGGTATAAAATGTCCAATGCAGTTAATCGATCATCGGGGAAAGATTTAATGCAATACCCGAGCCAGTCAGAGCTAACGTAATATTCCAGTATGTAGATGACGTGGATAAACTTTTCCCATTGAGGGTAGGGAAGATTCAAACAAGAGGGCATGACATGAGAATTAAGGGACAGAAGTTTAGGGGTGACATGAGGGGGAACTTCTTTACTCAGAGAGTGGTGGCTGTGTGGAATGATCTTCCAGCATAAGTGGTGGAGGCAGGATCGATTTTAACATTTAAAAGTAAAATGGATAGGTATATGGACGGGAAGGGAATGGAGGGGTATGGTCTGATTGCAGGTAGATGGGACTAGGGCAAAATAAATGGTCGGCACGGACTGGAAGGGCTGAGAAGGCCTGTTTCCATGCTGTAATGGTTATATGGTTATGATTGGGCAGCCTGTCTGGGTTATTAATAGCATCTACGGGGAAGAACATCAAGGACTCCCTTCAGGTATGTCCAACCAGCTCGGCACTTCAATGTCCTCATAGAGCCAGAGTCATAGAGTCATATGGCACAGAAACAGGCCCTTCGGCCCAACTCATCCATGCCGACCAACATGCCCCATCTACGCTAGTCCCGCCTGCCTGTGTGTGGCCCATCTCCCTCTAAACCTGTCCTATCCATGCACCTGTCCAGGGTAGACAAAAATGCTGGAGAAACTCAGCGGGTGAGGCAGCATCTATGGAGTGAAGGAATAGGTGATGTTTCGGGTCACAAAGATGACACAAGTCTGGGTGGCAGTGTGAACTATGAGGAGGATGCTATGAGAATTCAGGGTGACTTGGACGGGTTGGGTGAGTGGGCAGATGCATGGCAGATGAGGTTTAATGCAGATATATAACCATATAATGATATAACAATTACAGCACGGAAACAGGCCTTCTCGGCCCTTCCAGTCTGTGCCGACCATTTATTTTCCCCTAGTCCCATCTACCTCATATGTGAGGTCATCAACTTTGGTAGCAGAAACAGGAAGGCAGATTACTATCTAAATGGCGTCAAGATAGGAAAAGGGGAAGTACAACGGGATCTGGGGGTCCTTGTACATCCGTCTATGAAAGTAAACATGCAGGTACAGCAGGCAGTGAAGAAAGCAAATGGCATGTTGGCCTTTATAACATGAGGAATCGAATATAGGAGCAAAGAGGTCCTTCTGCAGTTGTACAGAGCCCCAGTGAGACCACACCTGGAGTATTGTGTGCAGTTTTGGTCCCCTAATTTGAGGAGGGACATTCTTGCTATTGAGGGAGTGCAGCGTAGGTTTACAAGGTTAGTTCCCGGGATGGCGGGACTGTCATATGCTGAGAGAATGGAGCAGCTGGGCTTGTACACTCTGGAGTTTAGAAAGATGAGAGGGGGTCTTATTGAAACGTATAAGATTGTTAAGGGTTTGGACACGCTAGAGGCAGGAAACATGTTCCCAATGTTGGGGGAGTCCAGAACCAGGGGCCACAGTTTAAGAATAAGGGGTAAGCCATTTAGAACGGAGACGAGGAAACACTTTTTCCTCACAGAGAGTGGTGAGTCTGTGGAATTCTCTGCCTCAGAGGGCGGTGGAGGCGAGTTCTATGGATGCTTTCAAGACAGAGCTAGACAGGGCTCTTAAAGATAGCGGAGTCAGGGGATACGGGGAGAAGGCAGGAACGGGGTACTGATTGGGGATGATCAGCCATAATCACATTGGTTGGTGGTGCTGGCTCGAAGTGCTGAATGGCCTACTCCTGCACCTATTGTCTATTGAACCGTCACCTATTCCTTCGCTCCATAGATGCTGCCTCACCGCTGAGTTTCTCCAGCATTTTTGTCTACCTTCGATTTTTCCAGCATCTGCAGTTCTTTCTTAAACATGTACCTGTCCAAGGGTCTTCTAACAGCTGCCTCAACGACCTCCTCTGGCAGCTCGTTCCATACACACACCGCCCTCTGAGGGAAATTTTTAATATCAAATCTTCGGATCAAATCTTGTCCCTCCCACCTTAAACATACGTTTTCTTTCGGGACATATACAATAAAACGCTTTTGAGTCTACTATTCAAGAATCTATGCTTTTAAATATATCCGTCGACTTGGCCTCCACAGCCGTCTGTGGCAATGAATTCCACAGATTCACCACCCTCTGACTAAAGAAATTCCTCCTCATCTCCCTCCTATGATTTCGTACATAAGATCATCCCTCAGCCTCCTGCACGCTTACAAATATGATCTGATGCCCTTTAATATGCAGCTTGATTTGGCGAACCTAAAAACAGTAGGCAGTAGGTGCAGTAGTAGGCCTAGACTCTCCCACTAGTGGAAACATCCTCTCCACATCCACTCTATCCAGAGCCGGACTTTCACCTGCTGAGGCCCTAAGCTGTATGAAATTTGAGGCCCTTCTCTAAAAAAAGTCGGGGGAAAAATGATAAAATAAATATATATTTCAAAAAATGAGGCCCCCGAGGGTGTGTGGCCCTAAGCTATAGCTTATTTAGCTTATAGGTAAGTCCAGCACTGACTCTATCCAGGCCTTTCACTATTCTGCAGGGGTGGGATATTCCAACCTTCACATGGTCCACCCTGTTTCGACTAATGCAATCAACCCGACGTGCAGCAAACAAATAGATGTAGTGTTTTGGTGTCTACAACTTTAGGCTGTGCACGCCGTACGCAAGAAGAAGACTATTCTATAAGTTTCTGTAAGACTATTCTGCCCCCTCATCCTTCTAAACTCCAGCGAGTACAGGCCCAGTGCCGACAAACGCTCATCATATGTTAACCCACCCATTCAATAGACAATAGACAATAGGTGCAGGAGTAGGCCATTCGGCCCTTATAAGATTGTGATCATGGCTGATCATCCACAATCAGTACCTCGTTCCTGCCTTCTCCCCATATCCCCTGACTCCGCTGTCTTTAAGAGCCGTATCTAGCTCTCTCTTGCAAGTATCCAGAGAACCGACCTCCACCACCCTCTGAGGCAGAGAATTCCACAGACTCACCACTCTCTGTAAGGAAAAGTGTTTCCTCGTCTCCGTTCTAAATGGCTTACCCCTTATTCTTAAACTATGGCCCCTGGTTCTGCACTCCCCCAACATCGGGAACATGTTTCCTGCCTCTAGCGTGTGCAAGCCCTTAATAATCTTACATGTTTCAATCTCATCCTTCTAAATTCCAGAGTGTACAAGCCCAGCCGCTCCATTCTATCAACATGTGACAGTCCCACCACCCCGGGAATTAACCTTGTGAACCTACACTGCATCTGAGGGGTAACCTTTAGGAATCTGAGGGGTAACTTTTAGGAACCTGAGGGGTACCCTTTTCACACAAAGGGTGGTGGGTGTACATAGAAATTAGGTGCAGGAGTAGGCCATTCGGTCCTTTGAGCCTGCACCGCCATTCAATATGATCATGGCTGATCATCCAACTCAGTATCCCGTACCTGCCTTCGCTCCATACCCTCTGATCCCCTTAGCCACAAGGGCCACATCTAACTCCCTCTTAAATATAGCCAATGAACTGGCCTCAACTACCCTCTGTGGCAGAGAGTTCCAGAGACCCACAACTCTCTGTGTGAAAAAAGTCCTTCTCATCTCGGTCCTAAAGGATTTCCCCGTTATCCTTAAGCTGTGACCCCTTGTCCTGGACCTCCCCAACATCGGGAACAATCTTCCTGCATCTAGCCTGTCCAACCCCTTAAGAATTTTGTACGTTTCTATAAGATCCCCTCTCAATCTCCTAAATTCTAGAGAGTATAAACCGAGTCTATGCAGTCTTTGTTCATAAGACAGTCCTGACATCCCAGGAATCAGTCTGGCGAACCTTCTCTGCACTCCCTCTATGGCAATAATGTCCTTCCTCAGATTTGGAGACCAGAACTGTACGTAATACTCCAGGTGTGGCCTCGCCAAGACCCTATACAACTGAAGTAGAACCTCCCTGCTCCTATACGGAACAAGCTGCCAGAGGAGGTAGTTGAGGCTGGGACTATCCCAATGTTTAAGAAACAGTTGGGCAGGTACATGGATAGGACAGGTTGAGAGGGATATGGTCCAAGTGCAGGCAGGTGGGAATTGTGTAGATGGGACATTGTTGGTGGGTGTGGGCAAGTTGGGCCGAGGGGCCTGTTTCCACGCTGTATCACTCTCCGACTCTGTGTTCTTGCGGTGATCACACACGTACACATTGAGGTTGAGGAAGTGATGCATCGTTTCTTAGACCCAACGCCCTTCTGGGACGTGGAAAGCCATACTGCTGTTTATCTCTGCAGCTTGTAGGGGGGGGGGGGGGGGGGGGACCAAAACACTCATTCATTTCGAGACGCCAAATGGACGTCAAAGTCGGATGCAGAACTTGGTGGAAGTGAGTCCTCCCGGTATCATGGCCTCATTTGTCTGTGGCTTTCCACCCGATTATCTAGCCCTGTGGCAATATTTATCACATCCTGCCACCAAGTGTGACGTATCCTCTATTTACAGGCTCAGTGGTAGAGTTGCTGCCTCACTGCGCCAGAGACCCGGGTTCCATCCTGTCTGTGTGTTTTCCGATGTGGGGGAGGTGTCCCTCACCTTCATCCTACGCACTCCAGTTCTCCATTCCCCTACTCTATGCATTTAGAAACATAGAAACATAGAAATTAGGTGCAGGTGTAGGCCATTCGGCCCTTCGAGCCTGCACCGCCATTCAATATGATCATGGCTGATCATCCAACTCAGTATCCCGTACCTGCCTTCTCTCCATACCCTCTGATCCCCTTAGCCACAAGGGCCACATCTAACTCCCTCTTAAATATAGCCAATGAACTGCCTCAACTACCCTCTGTGGCAGAGAGTTCCAGAGACCCACCACTCTCTGTGTGAAAAAATTCCTTCTCATCTCGGTCCTAAAGGATTTCCCCCTTATCCTTAAGCTGTGACCCCTTGTCCTGGACCTCCCCAACATCGGGAACAATCTTCCTGCATTTAGCCTGTCCAACCCCTTAAGAATTTTGTAAGTTTCTATAAGATCCCCTCTCAATCTCCTAAATTCTAGAGAGTATAAACCGAGTCTATGCAGTCCTTGTTCATTTGTTCTATAGATTTGTTCTATCTATTCCCTTGATGATCTAATACGCCTCTATAAGATCACCCTCATCCTCCTGCGCTCCATGGTATAGAGTCCCAGCCAGCTCAACCACTCCCTATAGCTCAGGCCCCTCGATTCCTGGCAACATCCTCGTAAATCTTCTCTGCGCCCATTCGAGCTCAACGACGTCTTCCCCATATCGAGGGGCGAGCAAAACGGCGCCACTTTGTAAACCGTGAATAAAAAACGTAATAAAAAAGGTGGCGCAGTGGGTAGAGCTGCTGCCTCACAGCGCCAGAGAGACCCGGGTTCGATCCTGACTACGGGTGCTGTCTGTACGGAGTTTGCACGTTGTCCCCGTGACCTGCGTGGGTTTTCTCCGGGTGCTCCGGTTTCCTCCCACGCTCCCAAAACGTACAGGCCTGTAGGTTAATCCGCATCGGTATAATTGTAAATTGTCCCCCAGTGTGTGTGTAGGATAGTGTCAATGTGCGGCTCGGACCTGATGGGCCGAAGGGCCTGTTTCCGCCTGGTACCTGTAAATCAAACTAGACAAAAAAAAAACTTTTGCAATGAGAATGACAAACCTGCTTATAAGGTCATAAATGATAGGAGCAGAATTAGGCCATTCGGCCCATCAAGTCTACTCCGCCATTCAATCCTGGCCGACCTATATCTCTTAACCCCATTCTCCTGCCTTCTCCCCATAACCCCCGACACCCGTACTAATCAAGTATCTATCTATCTCTGCCTTAAAAAATATCCACTGTCTTGGCCTCCACAGCCTTCTGTGGCAAATAATTCAACAAATTCACCACCCTCTGTATAAAGAAATTCCTCCTGATCTCCTTCCTAAAAGAACGTCCTTTAATTCTGAGGCTGTGCCCTCTGGTCCTAGACTCTCCCACTAGTTTTGGTGTCTACAACTTTAGGCTGTGCACGCCGTACGCAAGAAGAAGACTATTCTGTAAGTTTCAATGAGATCCCCCCTCATCCTTCTAAACTCCAGCGAGTACAGGCCCAGTGCCGACAAACGCTCATCATATGTTGACCCACTCATTCAATAGACAATAGACAATAGGTGCAGGAGGAGGCCATTCGGCCCTTCGAGCCAGCACCGCCAATCAATGCGATAATGGCTGATCATCCCCAATCAGTACCCGTTCCTCCCTTCTCCCCATATCCCCTGACTCCGCTATCTTTAAGAGCCCTATCTAGCTCTCTCTTGAAAGCATCCAGGGAACCCGCCTCCACCGCCCTCTGAGTGGAGAACATGGATTCAGAACTGAATTTATCAGATGTTTGAAGAAGGGTCCCGACCCAAAACGTCACCTATCCATGTTCTCCACAGATGCTGCCTGACCCGCTGAGTTACTCCAGCACTCTGGGTCTACCTTTGGGGTAAACCACTCATGCGGATTTCCCTGTTATTACAGAGACGGGTCTGCGAGTGTTGCAATGACAATATTCGGTAAATAGGTTTCTGCAAACGGAAAAAAAAAACTGCCTTCTCCCCACAACCCCTGACACCCGTACTAATCAAGAATCTGTCAATGTGCACCATAAAAATACCCATTGGCTTGGCCTCCACAGCCGTCTGTGGCAATGAATTCCACAGATTCACCACCCCCTGACTAAAGAAATTCCTCCTCATCTCCTTTCTAAAGGTACGTCCTTTTATTCTGAGGCTCTGGTCCTAGACTCTCCCACTAGTGGAAACATCCTCTCCACATCCACTCTTTCACTATTTGGTAAATGTCAATGAGGTCCCCCCCTCCCCCTCATCCTTCTAAACTCCAGCGAGTACAGTGTTTAAGAAGGAACAGCAGATGCTGGAAAATCGAAAGTAGACAAAAGTGCTGGAGAAACTCAGCGGGATGCAGCAGCATCTATGGAGCGAAGGAAATAGGCGACGTTTAGGGCCGAAACATTCCAGTCGGAGGAAGCGTTTCGGCCCAAAAATGTTGCCTATTTCCTTCGCTGAGTCTGAAGAAGCATTTCGGCCCGAAATGTTGCCCATTTCCTTCGCTCCATAGATGCTGCTGCACCCGCTGAGTTTCTCCAGCACTTCTGTCTTCCAGCAAGTACAGGCCCAGTGCCGTCAAAAGCTCATCATATATTAACCCACACTTTCAAGGGATCATTCTCGTAAACCTCCTCTGGACCCTCTCCAGAGCCGGCACATCCTTCCTCAGGTATGGGGCCCAAAACTGCTCGCAATATCCCAAATGCGGTCTGACCAGCGCCTTATAGAGCCTCAGCGTTACATCCGTGTTTTTGTATACGAGCCCTCTCTAAATAAACGTTAGCATTGCATTTGCATTCCTTACCACCGATTCGACTTGCAAATGAGCCTTTTGGGAATCCTGCACCAGCACTCCCAACCCCTCCCCCTTTCTGTCCACTTTGCTAATCAGGGGGATGTGCAATACTGTCCTGGACTGTGGGTGAGGAAAGAATGTCCCTGTGCCTGTACACATGCGACAATAAAAACATTAGTGAACCATAGATATGCTTGTGTGTGTGTGTCACAATGGGAATATTCGTCAAATACGTTTACAGACATTCACAAGAGACACAAATTGCTGGAGTAATTCAGCCGGATATCCATACAATGAGTGCAGTGATACGGACATAAAGTTAGAGATTTATCTGTGTGTGTGTGTATGCGTGAGTGCGCGTGTGTGTGTGTGTGCGTGAGTGCGTGTGTTAGTGTATGCCTGTATGTGTGTTTGTGTGTCTGTATATGGGTGCGTGTATCTGTGTGCACCTGTGTATGCGTGTTTGTCTGTGCATGTGTATATGTGTGCGTGTGTCTGTGTGCATGTGTGTATGCGTGTTTGTTTGTGCATGTGTATATGTGTGCGAGGGTCTGTATATATGTGCGTGTGTCTGTGTGCATGTGTGTGTCTGTGTGTGCGCGAATACCTGTGTGTGTGTGTGTGTGTGCCTGTGTGTGTCTGTGTGTGTGTGTGTCTGTGTGTGTGTGTGTCTGTGTGTCTGTGTGTGCGTGTGTGTGTGTGTGCGTGTGTGTGTGTGTGTCTGTGTGTGCGTGTGTGTGTGTGTGTGTCTGTGTGTGCGTGTGTGTCTGTATGTCTGTGTGTGCGTGTGTGTGTGTGTGTGTCTGTGTACATGTGTGCGTGTGTCTGTGTGTGACAATGAACAATAGACACTAGGTGCAGGAGTAGGCCGTTCAGCCCTTCGAGCCAGCACCGCCATTCAATATGATCACGGCTGATCATCCCCAATCAGTACCCCGTTCCTGCCTTCTCCCCATATTCCCAGACTCCGCTATCTTTAAGAGCCCTATCTAGCTCTCTCTTGAAAGCATCCAGTGAACCTGCCCTCTGAGGCAGAGAATTCCACAGACTCACCACTCTCTGTGAGAAAAAGTGTTTCCTCGTCTCCGTTCTAAATGGCTTACCCCTTATTCATAAACTGTGGCCCCTGGTTCTGGACTCCCCCAACATCGGGAACATGTTTGCTGCCTCTAGCGTGTCCAAACCCATAACAATCTTATATGTTTCAATGAGATCCCCTCTCATCCTTCTAAACTCCAGAGCGTACAAGCCCAGCTGCTCCATTCTCTCAGCATATGACAGTCCCGCCATCCCGGGAATTAACCTTGTAAACCTACGCTGCACTCCCTCAATAGCAAGAATGTCCTTCCTCAAATTAGGAGACCAAAACTGCACACAATACCCCAGATGTGGTCTCACTAGGGCTCTGTACAACTGCAGAAGGACCTCTTTGCTCCTATATTCGATTTCTCTTGTTATAAAGGCCAACATGCCATTCGCTTTCTGTGAGTGTCTGTGTGTGTGTGTGTGGGCAATATTGGACAAACAGGTTTACAGTCATCTACACCCATAGTTAGTTGGAAGCAGTGACACAGACTGATGGTGAGAGAAGCACGTCAGTGTGTGTTGCAATGGGAACGAGAAACAGGTTATAGACATACCATGCAGTCAAAAATCAGTTTGTAAACCCAGGGACCAGCGACACAGACTGAAGATCAGAGATATGTGTGTATCTGTGTGTGTGTGTCCGTGTGTATCTGTGTGTGTCTGTGTGTATCTGTGTGTATCTGTGTGTGTGTGTGTGTGTGTCTGTGTGTATCTGTGTGTGTCTGTGTGTATCTGTGTGTGTGTGTGTGTGTGTCTGTGTGTATCTGTGTGTGTGTGTGTGTGTGTGTGTGTGTCTGTGTGTATCTGTGTGTGTGTGTCTGTGTGTGCGTGTGTGTGCGTCTGTGTGTGTCTGTGTGTGTGTCTGTGTGTATCTGTGTGTGTCTGTGTGCGTCTGTGTGTATCTGTATGTGTGTGTGTGTGTGTGTGTGGTGTGTGTGTGTGTGTCTATGTATGTGTGTCTGTGTGTGTGTGTATGTGTTGGTGTCAGTGTGTGTGTGTGTCTGTCTGTATGTGTGTGTGTGTGTGTGTATGTGTTGGTGTCAGTGTGTGTGTGTGGCTGTCTGTCTATCTGTGTGTGCAGCATTGAGAATGGAAAAACAGGTTTACAGACATATACTGTATATCCATGATGAGTTTGTGAACCCGGGGAACAGCCACACAGACTGAAGATCAGAGATCTGTGCGTGTGTGTGGCTGGCTGTCTGTGTCTGTGTCTGTCTGCGTCGACGTGTCTGTCTGTGTGGCTGTGTGTGTGCCTGTATGTATGAGTGTGTGTGTCTGTGTCAATGTGTGTGTCTGCGTCTATGGGTCAGTCTGTGTGTGTGTTTTTGTTT